>CM042189.1:18514897-18587150 GCA_023539305.1 Ilex asprella | reverse complement strand
AAAAACTAAAAGTCCAGGGAAATTATTCCTCTGTGTGCGGTGACTCTGGCCACTAGGGAACAGACCCGGGGGAGGCTGAGGTGACTTTAGTGCTCAACGGTTGAAGGAACAATGCCTGGTGCGTCCTGGTGACCTTCACCGGATCGGCTTAGGAAACAGACCCGGGTGAGGCTGTGGTGACCCTAAGTACGATGTTGGATCCAACTTTGAGATCTTTTGGTATTTGATATTGGTTCCCATCGATTATTGGATATCGTACAGTCTCCACCATTAAGATATGATTCATCGTTGTCGTATGATTTTTGGTTGAAACCCGATTGTGTTATTCTTGAAAAATTGGTTATCTTGGTGAAGTTATTTTTTTAAATATTTGATTTACATGTCGTATGCCAAAAATATTTTTCAGTCACTTTGAATATGCATGCCTTTCCATTCACTGGGCTCTTTTGCTCATGTTTCCAAAATAAAAAAATTTTCAGGTAAATGATTGGAGTGTCAATAGCCGACTCGGGGAATTGATTGGGGACTAGTAGTGTTGTGACCTCCGTATCATATATCATATAGCCATCTTTACTTGTTTGGATTATTGGAGCAAACGAGTTTAGGTATGTTAACTTTTACATATTGACATGAGATCAATTTAGTGTTAATGTTAGTTTATTGTTAGGCTTACGTGTTCCATAGGTTATAAATCTATGGTTCACGGCCGGTCATGCCCTTGGAGTTGGGGCGTGACAATTTCTACGGGTTGATAGATGATCAACAAGTTGGAAAATGACCCCTAATTTTAGGGACGTCACAATTTACTTTGAAAATATTTCCGGTTAATGGATTCTCAATTTCAATTACTCCATAGTCAAAAACTTGTTTGACAATCTTAATTTTTCAAGAAATAAATGGAGCTTTGCATTATATAACAAAACTTTTTGAGAAGGTTGAAAAGATTTTCGCATGATATTTTTATCATGAAAAATTTTTGTTCTAGATTTAGCAATCTTTGCATTTTCATAAGCTTCGCTTCTTAATTCTTCTAATTCATTAAGTTGGAGCTTATGAATTATTCAAGCCTTATCCATATCAAAATTCATCATTTTGATTGCCCAATATGCTCGATGTTCTAATTCTATAAACAAGTGACATGGTTTATCAAAAACTAATCAATAAAGAGACATTCCTAAAATAGTTTTATATGCAGTAGGGTAAGCCCAAAGCGCATCAGTCAATCTTAAAGATGAATCCTTATGATCTTGATTTACTGTTTTTTTTAAAAATGTACTTTATCTCTCTATTGGCTAATTCAGATTGTCCACTTGTCTTTGGATGATATGGAGTGGATATTTTATGAGAAATCGAGTATTTTTCCATAAGATTTTCAAATTTTTAATTACAAAAATTTAATCCACCATTACTGATAATGGTTCAAGGAATTCCAAATATGGATAAAATATTTTCTTTTAAAAATTTGATTACTATTCTTTGATAATTATATCTACATGGAATTTCTTCTACCCATTTAGAAACATAGTCTACTGCAACCAAAATGTACAGATAACCAAAAGATGAAGGAAATTGTCCCATAAAATCAATGCCCCACCAATCGAAAAATTCAACTATTAAAATAGGGTTTAAAGACATCATATTTCTTTTTGAAATATTTTCCTTTTTTTGACTTCTGTCGCAATTTAAACAAAAGATATGAACGTCTTTAAAAGGAGTTGGCCAATAAAATCCACACTGCAAAATTTTAGCAACTGATTTCTTTGAAGAAAAATGGCCTCCACAAGCTTTAGAGTGACAAAATTAAATTGCCTGATCAATTTCATGATTAGGTACACAATGTCTTATTATTTGATCTTTACAATATTTAAACGAATAAGGATCTTCTAAGAAAAAATTACGTACCTCACTTAAAAACTTATTTTTATCAGTGTAGTTGTAAAACCCGGGGAAAATTTGAACTTTTTCAAAAAAGGGCAAAATAGTAATTTGTCACTATAATGAGTATTTAAATTACTCATGTTCTAGACCTTGGATGAGAAAACGGGGTTCGCCGTTGGACTCGTATCGCAAAATCTAATCTCTCTGTCAAATTCCGTCGAATTCTGAGAAAGTCAAATTTTACACGTCGTTCAAAAATTTTCTGGGTGGCAAATGAACTCACAAAGGTCCCAAAAAAATAAAATTTTCAAATTTATTAATAATTGAATAAAAGTTCAAATAAAATCAATTTGAACTTAAACCGGGAACAAATAAATCGTTTAGGGACAAAAACGGATCCAAATAAATGAATGACAAGTGCCACGACGTGGGCCCAGCCCTTTTTGGCCAACCACAGAGAGAGAAGAGAGAAAAATTGATTTCAAGCTTTCCTCCGCTGATTTTTGAAGTTTCGTCGTTCGGAATCGCTTGGACCAAGGATTAAAGTCGCTCTCCTCGACGAGGGCTACGTCTACGTACCAACAACTAGAAATTTCACTGAAGATCCAAAGAGGTGATTTTGGGGAATTTCTAGGTTTTGGGTTGTTTTGGTGTTATTGAAGTCTTCTACACTTCTATTGAGGTAGGGTTCTTCCTACCTTGGTTTATTCTTTCCTTAGATGTCGGTAGACTGAGGGTTTAATATTGAACTTAGCCCTAGACTTGTCTATGACTATGGAAAGATGAAATTTGGTATAAAATAATTGAATTCTATCCAATTCTTGCTTGAAATTAGTACAAGAAAATTACTTGTGCTCATTCTTGTAATTGGGCGAAATTGTGGCTTAATATGTGTTTGCCTTGAAGGTGTTGATTACATGACTTGAATGACAATATTTGATGTTGTGTGGACAAATTATGTGATAACATGATTGGTGCATAGAAGGTGTTTGATGAAATGACTTGCATGGAGTGAAGTTGTTGTTTTGATGTAATTGAAATAACATGCTTGATTTGAGTTATGTGACAACTTGTAAAAATGATATGCTTATTGATATATTGAGCATGATGATGATTTATGGAAGTTATATGTACATGATATACATTTCCATGGAATAAGATGATATGGGTTGATATTGCTCATTTTGCATTCCTTACATGTTGAGCATGATGTTGGCGTCACATTCATGTGTATAAGTTATGAGTATGGGTGTGAGTGTAATTGGTTAATTGAATGCCACTCTTGGTATTTGATAAATAGACTCAGTAGAAGGGGATTGAAAAACCTCGTGGAGTCACATGATTGCATGAAAGTTGGGTCGGGGTAGTAAGAAGGGACTAGAAGATCCCTCGGGTGACAGACCCGGTGATTAGGTATGCACTCCATTGGTATAAGAGCTTATAAAGTGTGTCGGTGTACACGGAACCGTTGGTGGAAGTCCATGTCGGTTGGGTATCGTTGGTGTAAGTCCATAAACATCCACTCCAAGAAAGACCCTAGAATTGTAAAGGTCATCTGATGTGTAACATGGATGACAGAATCATACACGTTGGCGTTGCATGTGTTGAGGTGCTGGGAAGGGCTCGGATAGAGTGCATGATTGAGTTTCACCTCATTGCATGGCATATCATAATAGTTGAATGTTGCATGTGTGCATTTCATGTGCATCTAGGTGGGGAGTAGCCTCCGTAGAAATTATTCTACTGAGCTTGGCTCACCCTATACGGGAACACATTTCAAGTGTTGGATACACGCCCGGGAACGACTCTCACTCAGGGCCTCAAGGGTGAAGAGAGACCAACATGTGGTCTTTAACCTTAAAGTTTGTAAAACTTTTGATTTAAAATGGTTTTTGGCATGTAAATATTGAAATTGTATTTGAACAATTGTAATAGAACTTGTATGAATCTTGTATAATGTAGAAAACATCATTGTACATGTTTGGGATGAAATTGATAATAAGTTTTGGAATAGATTAGAAATGGAAAACAGGTGAAGTAGACAAAAGTGGATAGACTCTACCGGTAGGGCCTACCGCTATGGTCTTGTCTACTAGGCGAACTCTACTGGTAGAGTGCAGTCCATTAGGTAAACCCTACCAGTATGGCCTACCGGTAGGCTTTTCAAAATTTTCAAATTTTAAAACATTTTTTTCAAGTCTTTGGGCTATGTGTTCCTTCCCTCCAATGCTGTAAATGGACCATAATGGGGTATAAATCCTGGTATTTTGGACATTGCTTGGATCCAATGGATAATTGAACACGGGGTATGGTTGTGGGTTATAATCCTGGTCAAAGGGATACTATCACCTGGTGTCAGGGAATGCGGCACTTAAGGGTATTTCCGTTATTAATGGGTGATCAATGGACCCCTGGATTTTGGGGTGTCACACTAGGTATAATGAGAAGGAGTAGTACCAATAGCTAGATAATTGGCTATATCTGCATACCATGGTACTTTTGTTATTGTAAACAGTTGTTCATCTGGAAAAATTTCTCTAATCGGAATTGGTTCTTCCTTTTTGTCATAGTATAGTCTTGACAAGTGATTTGCTACAACGTTTTCAACTCCCTTTTTTTATCTTTAATGATAAAATTAAATTCTTGAAGAAACAAAATTCAACGTATGAGACATGGTTTAGTATCTTTCTTAGTAAGCAAATACTTTAAGCTGCATAATCTATAAATACAATAATTGACGATCAAACCAGATATGAACGAAATTTATGTAATGAAACACAACAAGAAGTAATTCTTTCTCAATAGTTGAATAGTTCATTTGAACATCATTTAAAGGTTACCTTCCATAGCAAATAACATAAGGTTTTTTTTATCTCTTCTTTGACCTAATACATCACACATTAATTCAAATGGTAAAGACCAGTCAGGAGGTTGCATAATAGGTGTAGAAATAAGCATCTTTTTTAATTTGTCGAATGCTAATTGACATGCATTAGTCCAGTCAAATAACACATCCTGACACAAAAGATTACATATTGGTTTTGATATTGAACTAAAAATTTTAATAAATCTTTTATAAAATACTGCATGACCTAGAAAAGATTGAACATCTTTTACAGTTTTCGATGAAGTCCGATTAGCTATCAAGTCAATTTTTGATTTATCAACTTCAATTCATTTTTCAGAAACTATGTGACCTATAACCATGAAATGAAATTTTTTCCAATTTAAAACAAGGTTTGTTTCTTCTCATCGAATAAGTACTTTTTCAAGATTCTCTAAACAAAATTGAAATGAAATCACCATATACCAAAAATTGTCTATAAAAACTTCTAGATGTCATTCTACCATATCACTAAATATACTTAACATGCAACGCTGAAAAGTTGTTGTGGCATTACATAATCCAAAAAGCATCCTTTTATAAGCAAAAGTAACAAAAGGACATGCAAATAAAGTTTTTCTTGATCATCTATTGCAATTTCAATTTGATTATAAATAGAATATCCGTCTAAAAAGCAATAGTATGCATGACCAACTATTCTTTCTAAAACTTGATCTAGAAAAGGTAATGGGAAGTGATCCTTTCTAGTGAGAAAATTTAGCTTTCGATAATCAGTGCACACATGCCATGTTGGAACTGTACGCATAGGAACTAATTCATTCTCTTGATTTTTTATTACCGTAACACCAGACTTTTTAGGGATTACTTGTGTTGGACTTACCCATTTACAATTAGATGTAAGATATATAATGTTAGCATCTGATAGTTTGAGTACTTCAGCACGGACTACTTCTTTCTAGTGTGGATTCAATTTCCATTGCATTTGACGAGATGGTTTAGCATTTTCTTCTAAATAGATAGAATGAGTACATAGGAGTGGAATTATACCTTTTATATTTTTTATCATCCATCCAATAACCTTTGGTGATCGTTCAAAATTTTTTCAATTCTTTTTCTTGAATTCCAGATAATTTTGAGGATATTATCAGTGGATAAATATTTTCTTCTCCCAAAAAGAGATATTTTAGGTTAGATGGAAGTAGTTTTAATTCTAGTTTAAAAACTCTGATGTTCACTGTTTTAGATTCAGGTGGATCCCTTGTTAATATATTTTCAGTACCAAGTATAGATTCTAATGCATATAATTCTTTTTTCAAAAAAAATATTTTCAAATAAGCTCTGAGTTAACAATTCAACACAATTTACTTCATGCATTTCATCTTCTTCCCTGAGTTGTTTTACAATGTTAAAAACGTTTAATTCTAAAGTCAGGTTTCCAAATGAAAGTTTCATCACTCCATTCCTACAATTAATTAATGCATTTGATGTAGGTAGGAATAGTGGACCCAAAGTAAGAGGTATGTATGCAGATGCATGAAAAATTGGTTGAGTATCTATAACAATAAAATCTGTTGGAAAATAGAATTGATCAACTTGGGCAATAACATCTTCACAATTCCTCGTGGAGTTTTTATGGGTCGGTTTGATAATTGTAATATAATATTGGTAGGTTTTAAATCGCTCATTCCTAATTATGTATATACCGAATATGACATTAAATTACAACTGACTCCAAGATCTAACAAAACTTGTTCAATTCAAAATTTTCCAATAATACATGTAACAGTAGGACTACTTGGATATTTGTATTGAAGAAGGGTGTTGTGTTGTATTATAGTACTAACTTGTTTCATTAGAAATGCCTTTTTTTGTACATTTGTTTTTCTTTTTATTGTGCAAAGATCTTTCAAAAATTTATCGTAAGCTGGAACTTGTTTTATTGCATCCAACAAAAGAATGTTAATCTTTACCTGTTTAAACAATTCATACATGTCAGATTGATCTTTTACAGATGAGGTCTTCTTAACCCTTTGAGGAAAAGGTAAAGGACTAGGACATGGATGATTTTTCTCATTTTGTTTTTCTAGTTTCTTTTTGGCTAAAGGTTCAGGTTCAAGTGGTTCATTTACAGGAATTGACTTACATTTTTTTTTTGTAATCTCAGGTTTAATGGTCTTGTCAATCACCTTACCACTTCTCAGTGTGGTGATTGTCTGTATTTGACTTGGGGGAAGGTTCAGATGATATAGTATTCATATCTCTTACTTTTTGGAGGTTTAGGTTGAGATGGAAACTTCCCCTTTTCTAACATACTCAAGGATTGGGTTAATTTGGCTAAATGACTCTTAATGTCTTCAATACTTTATGAAGTTTAAGCTTAAAACTCATTGAATGGCTGAGTTGTTTGATTATTAAAACAAATTTGACTCTAAATAAATTGATTCATTGTATCTTCTAGAGTCCTTCTATGTGGAGGTTGATAAGGTTGATACTATTGTCACATCTGTGGTTGTGGTGGACCTTGTGTTTGATTTGTAGATTGTGTATTTTTTCAACTAAAATTTGGATAATTTCTCCATCCTGGATTATAAGTTTTAGAATATGGATTTGGATAAGGCTTATTATAATTTGAAATAACATTAGATTGTTCAATATTTGAAGAAGTTGAGTCCCACATCTAGGAACTCTCAGAAATAGTATCAAAAAATTAAAATGCTTCTTCAGGATTTTTATTCATAAATTCTTCTTGAGCCATCATTTCATCAAACTGTCATTGCCGAGGGAAGAACATCATAAAAGAAACCAACTAAAGTCCAGTTTTCAAATGCATGATGTGGACAAGCTTGGAGAAGATCTTTAAATATTTTTCAACATTGTTAAAAAGTTTCCCCTTTTTTATAGAAAAAATTATTATTTGACGTCTTAATGTATTAGTACGATTCACTGGAATTTTTTTTTTTAAAAAACTCAGTTTGAAAAGCTTGCTAATTTGTGATAGATTTAGCTCTTCATGAATTAAGTCACTATTTAGCTTTATCTCTCAATGAAAAAGGAAAAAGTTTGTGACAGTACAAAGTTATCTTGTAGAGATCCACAGACATCCTCAAATTCATTCATATGAATATAAGGGTTTTCAGTTTCCAAACCATGGAACTGAGGTAATAACAGTATTGTTCCTAGTTTAATATTAATATTTAGAGCGTCTGGTGGAAAAGTAAAGCATGACGGGACATTTTTTCATGTTGGATGTAAATATTCTTTAAGATGTCGAACACTTTGAACTACTTCTTGCTCTTACTCTTGCCCCCTAGGTACGTTTTGAGTCGTACTTAATTCAAATGATGCTTGTGTAGATGAAGATGATGAAGACAACAGAGATGACTACTTTACAAAGCCTACTAATGAATGAATAGACATAAACTATTAAAAGTAAACAAACATTTTATAAACATATAATATAAGTCAACAACTTCCCTATTATATTTACTTTCAAATTACCATAACAGCAAGGCAACGCCGCCAAAAACTTTATTCGACTTGTTTTTGTATCATACAACCAAGTATAAGTGGTTAAATTATAGTTTTCTCGGTTTAAGTCCAAGATCGATCCCACAAAGAGTTTTAATAATTTGAAAAATAAAAACAGTAAAGTTGTTAATGTAGCGGACATAAGATAGCTTGTGATGTGTGCAAAGATTGTTAACTAGTTTAAATAAATTAAGTGCGTAGGTAAACTGTTAAACGACAATAATATAAAAGATATCCTTCAGTTTAAGGATTCCAAATGTTTTATCTTGGTCAAGTACTGGAAATGCCACCTTACAACAATTAACTCCCCTGTCACTTGGAAAGTCAACTAGTAGGTCTGAAATGCCACCATAACACAACAACTTCCTAGATTAGCTGGTGGTATATGCATCAATTTACTAACTTTAGTAAACCAGAAAGACAAGCCATTCTTGAGGAATGCTGAAATTACTCAATTGTTAGTTTAATACTATATATCAGTTCAACAACTCTAGTGAACAAAAAGGACAAGCCATTCAGGAGAATCACGTAGGTCATTAATCTGATGTCTTTATATACAAATTAAATGACTCTAGTGAAACAGAAGGACAGGCCATTCAAGTGGATCACTTAGGTCATTAATCTGATAGTGTTATATACCATACAATAGTAAAACATCCTCAGTGAACCTGGAGGTCAAGTCATTCCGTTGGAACACTTTAGGTATTCAACTGGGAGGTTGATGATTCATTGATGACTTAATTCTGGTCAATGTAGTAACATCCAATTACGTACATCACTGTATCATGCATGAAGTTCATTATAGTAGAGTATATTATATTTATAACTATCCATCAATTAAGGGAGGTATAACATAATTAAACATCAACATTTTCATAACTTAATCAAGATTATACATATGTTTTACCCTTCACTAAAGGGTGTGAGTAAACTACTCACACTCCATTGCTATTAACAAGCAAGAAGTGCAGATAATTTTCTTTATAGTAGTAAATAAAAGATAAACACGGATACTTCTTTTGCAAGGAATAACTGAAATACAATCATTCTTAATATTGATTTAAAAAGTAAAGGTGACAATTGTTCAACTCTCTCAGTAGAAAGACATAAAAAAAATGTAGAAATATAGAGTTTTGGCTAGAGAGTAGGTCACACCGAATCTGGAATATTTCTATGACTTTCTCTCTTTTTCTTTCTCTTCTTATTCTCTTATTCTTTATTCTCTGCTGGAGCTCCTCTCTCTGGCTAGCTAGAAAATGAAGAAGGTTGCATGGGGAATTTATAGGCAAAATAGGAAGCATGATGTGGAGGATGAAGATGAGCCGCCAAGGGCCACCATCCAGACAGTGGTGCCTTGCTAGAAAAGTGATCTTGATCTTCTTTGTTGTGCTAGCTAATTCTTGGTTATTTTACACTTGCATTCCTTGTTTTTTCAAGCTTTGACAAATTGTTTCTTATACTTTCGGGCAATTTCGTACAAAACACTGAAATTTCAAACTATATACACATAAAACCCTAGTTTACGCACAAACCCTAATTGATAGTTTTTAGTTATTTTATCTTACCAATTTGAATTATTTAATGATTTTAATTTATATATTAATTACGATTAATCAAGGTTCTTTCCAAGAAGGTTTTTTAGACAAAATATAAGATAAGCTCAAATATAAAAAAAGGTCACTTTTTAGTTCGATGATCTGGACATGTAGCTATTCATCTAGTTTATTATACTTGTACTTGATAATTCAATTAACCCCTATGTCAACAGTAGGTTAATTGGAAGATAAATGTGGATTGTGAGAATTAACAGCATGGTTTCGATGTCTTTCTAGAAGTTTACACTGTGTCAAGACTCAACTCATCTCAAACAATAAAGTGTTTCTACAAGGCATCCAACCATGACATTAATATTCCATTTCCATTCTTTAATTGAAGCACAATAATGGAGAAAATTGAAGGGTAGTCATGAAGATCTAGTCGGGGGTACTTGCCTTGAACTAATGAGTCTTTCTATGCAAGAGTTATCTATTTTATAGAAAGTCCTCACAATTATACAAGTAGTACCTTAGCTTTGCTAGATGCATTCAGTCATTTAGTAAGCAAGTTGAATATAAAGCATTAAGCATAAGCGAAATGTGCAAATATATCTGCCAATCACCTCTTACTAAAGAGTGAATGAGAAACTACTCACTCTTCATGGTTTTGGTAAAACTAGAAAAGTGAGTGATGCTCATCCTTCCAAGTAGAGGAGTTACAAGGTAAACATACTACACAAGGAGCCAATCTTCAACAAAGAATGAGTGAATCACATTCCACCCTTCACGTCTTTGGTAAAGCTCTAGAAAAGGGGAAGAGTTTCACTCCTCTAAGGGAAGATTGGATGCTCAAGCAATGAAAGGAAATGGCAATACTGAAAGTAGAAAAAAGTTGGTCACTTTTGGAGAGTTTCTACCAAAACCAAAAGATGATCTATCTTCCTCTATGAAAGTAAATGTAAAATTAAGTCTAAGACTAATTCTATAACAAACTAATAAGTGTTGGTCTCGTGTAAAAACCAACTCCCTATTGAAGCTCCCAAAATGGGAGTATTTATAAGCAAGGAGATGGGGGTTGATTAGCACAAAATATTGCATGATTCAATGTGCTAATCATTGATTAATTGAGTAAATTTTGTGATTAAAGGATAAGAATTGGGCTAAATGTGTTCTTAACTATGGTAGTTGATATTTGCAGGTAAAGGGTGTGCAAAATAGCCTTCTTAAGCCCCCCAATTCAGTTGAGTGGAATAAGGATGAAAAAGCTAGCATGGAGATAGGTCAGGAGAGGAGAAGAACAGGAAATTAGAAAACCAGTTAACATGTACCGGTATGCATATCGGTACGCTGATGATACTGGTGTTCCCTATACCGATACGTTGATGCTACTGGTGTTCTCTGTACCGGTACGCTGAGGCTAATAGTTTTCTCTGTATCGGTATGCATACCGGTACACTGATGCTACTGGTGTTCTCCGTATCGGTACGCGTATTGGTACGATCCGTCTGAGACCCAAAAATTTGCAGATCTTCTCCAGCTGCTTTGTGGACCCCACCATTAGCTCTCCCCTACTCCCCTGACACGCCCACAACACTATTCACCTTGTTCATACCATGGATTGGATGTTTAGAGTTTGGATCATCAATGAAGAGAGAGAGTGAGGAAGGAGCTGGGTGTGCAGACAAGCTCTACACACCCCTGTTCAGCCCATGCTCTATGCTACCTATGGAGGGGATGGATAACCTAGGCTACTCCAGACCTGTGAGGCACGTTTTGGAGCAAAGAGCACAAGGAGTTCATTATGTATTACATTGTATGGAATATAGAGAGAGAAGCTCTAGATGTAGAAGAAGGTGAATAGTATTTCTAGAGAGAGAAAGTGGCGTTTTTAATGTATTTTCCATTGCATTGGCTTCTAATCTCTTGTAAGGATCTTTAAAACATTATTTTCAATGTCATTAATGCTAGTTCCTTTATGTTGTTTATTAATTTAATGCTCTTTTCAAGTTTCTACCATTAATGCTTTGAAGTTCTTCACTTTTCCATAGGTCTAAAATGGGTTTTCATCTCTTTCATTCCTAGATTAGAAGTTATTGCATTTAGTTACTTTAGATCTTCATTTCATTACAATGCACTTCCTTTCCATTGTTATTTTCATTTTAAGTATGAGTAGCTAAATCCTTTAGTTGGCAAGGCCAAGGGGAACCTCTACTTGGGTATATGATTTCAATCATTTTTATTCCTCTCTTCAAAGACCAATGGTTCAGTTTGACTGGGTTGAAGGTGGATGATTTGGTGAGTCTTTGATAAACCGTAGGCCTAGTCATGGTTTATGTTTAGATACTCACCGGCCTCATCCTCGGCTTCCCACGAATCAATTGTTCATTTATGCTCGATCCGAGGAATGGTTTGAGTTTAGATTGTATACCGAGTGGAGTGACCTCTTGGAATTGCCAAGACTTGTTTTTCTCATTACGTTTTCATTACCACACACTTCACCAAACAACTCTCAAAAGAACAAAGATTTTTCACTTTCATTTCCACCAAATCACTTCCACCTTGATTTAATTCCTTCCTCATGGATACGACCTTGGAATACTCTTCCAAGTAAAACACGTCCCACAAAAGTCTCCTTGCGATTGGGGAGCATTTTTGTGCATATACACTCCACATTTACATCATTCCATTTCCCTTCCTCCTTGCCCTTTCTTTAGACACTATCCCAAGGGGAAGAAATCCTTCCCTTCGCACATACATTGCATAGTTTGAGGGATAGTATTTAGGGGTTAATGGAAGCAAGGTAAATAACTACAATCATTTTTGGCGTCGTTGCCGGGGAAGGCAAGTGTCAAATCAAGGAAGTGATTTTCGGACAACGGAGGTAAGTCCTGTGAACCTCATCATGGGCTTGATTAGCACTGAACATTGTATATTTTTGTATGCTAATCATGCTTATTTGATTGTTTACTGACTTTTAACTTAGAGGTGCTGCATTGAATGAAGTCAAGACGTTGATGTTTGGTTTATGCAGTTAAAATGGTGAAAAGAAGCCCCGTAAAGCTTTCCCACATTGCTTGGGCCTAATGGGGGTCAAAGGATGGCTTGTGAAGAGTTTGGAACCAAGAACCAGTGAATTAAGACAAGGCAGCAGAAATCATATCGGTACGCTGTACTAGTACGCCTAACCTACTGGTGTTCGAAGTACCGGTACGATTTGCCTGACAGGCCCATCTTCTGCTGTGGTCCTTCACTTGCTTTGAGGACCCCACCAACGGTCCTTCCCCATTCCTCTGACACCCCCACAAGACTATTCATCATGTTCACACTCCTCTTTGGACCTTGGGTGCTTCAGCCATAAATGTGAAGTGACAAAGCAGCTAGGTGATGGACACCACCTGCATGACCCCTGTCTAGCCCACCATATTTCATGGGCTGATGTTGAAGGTCACTTCCTGGGCCTCCTTGCACATTTTTGGAGGGATATGACTCATAGAGGGAGGAAGTTAGAGATCATTATGGGATGGTATTGAATATAGAGAAAAAAGCTCCAAGTGTAGAAGAAGATAAATAGTAGTTTTCTAGAGAGAGAAAGTTGTGTTTTTCATGTATTTTCCAATGCATTGCCTTGTAATCTCTTGTAAGGATTTCTAGAACTTGATTTTAATGTCATTAATGCTAGTTTCTTGGTGTTGGTTCTTAGTTTAATGCTCTCATTAATGATCCACCATTATTGTTTGAAGTTATTTATTTTCTATAGATCTAAAAATGGTTTTTCATCTCTTCCTTTCCTAGATTAGAAGTTGTTGCATTTAGCTATTTCAGATCTTTATTTCATTTCAATTCACTTTCTTTCCATTGTTATTTTCATTTCATGTATGAGTAGCTAAATCCTTTAGTTGACATGACCAAGGGGAACCTCCACCTTGGTATATGATTTCAACCTATTTTTATTCCTCTCTTTAAAGGCTAATGGTTCGGTTTGACTGGGTTGAAGGTGGATGATTCGGTGAGTCTTTGATAAACCGTAGGCCTAGTCGCGGTTTATACTTAGACACTCACCGGCCTCATCCTCGGCTTCCCACTAATCAGCCTTTCATTTATGCTTGATAGGAGGAAAGGTTTGGGTTGAGATTGTATACCAAGTGGAGTGACCTTTTGGAATTGCCAACATTTGTTTTTCTTTTCATTACATTTTCATTAGCACCAATTCACCAAACAACTCTCAAAAGAACAAAGATTTTTCACTTTCATTTCCACCAAATCACGTCCATCTTGATTTACTTTCTTCCTCATGAATATGACCTTGGAATACTTTTCCAAGTAAAACACGACCCGCAAAAGTCTCCTTGCGATTGGGGAGCATTTTTATTCATATACATTCCACATTTACATCATCCCATTTTCCTTCCTCCTTGACCTTTCTTTTGACACTATCCCAAGGGGAAGAAATTCTTCCCTTCACACATACATCGCATAGTTGAGGGATAGTATTTAGAGGTCAACGATGGGGAGGTTTTAAGATCAATCATTTTTGGCGTCGTTGTCGAGGAAGGCAAGTGTCAAATCAAGGACGTGATTTTCGAACAACGGAAGTAAGTCCTGTGATTCTCATCAAGGGCTAAGGTACGTTGTTTCGTGTATATATTCTTGGTTGTGTATAATTTTCTTTGTATTTATTTTGTTGCATGTGGGGAAGGGACGACCATCACCGATTAGTTGGACAATCTGATGTGGAACCCGCCAAGAATAACGAGAACCAACAACGAAAAGGAACCCAAGATCATTCTACGTTCAGATTTGAATGGAAAACCTCGACCCGTTGTTTACGACAAACAAGAACCTTGGTATATAGACCTCAACCCGCTGTTTGTGAAACAAGAACCTTGGTATAAAGGAAGACGCCACAAACGGTATGGAAATCCGTTTGATAAGTCGATAGTGAACGCCACGGGAAATCCCGATAAGTTCGTCTAGTTCTTCAAAGAACCAAAGACAAATATACTCTCACAATTTGCTGAATCATAATCTGAATTTTCATTGATTTGAAGGCCTATTTATAAAGGCTAGTCATTACAAGGATTAGGAAACTTTCTAAAATAGCTTATCCTATTTAAGGAATATCTCTTACTTGTGGGTAAAGAAATATCTCTTACTTTCATAAAAAGAATAACTCACATGCCTAAATTTAAAAGGAAAGTACTTGGCATGCAAGTCTTACAATCAAACCCTAATAAGAATGAATAGGGCGCCGTTACTGTAGCATGAACAGTACGGTGCTACAGTAACTCCGAAAATCCTATTTCATAAGAAGTAAAACATGTGGGCCAAGCATCCTCAAGCCCACTTATTCTAAAAATAATAATCCTTTAAATAAATTGGAGGCCTTAACAACAACGGGCCAATTTAAGCTTAGCCTTAGCCTAGCCGGATTCCTCTAGAACTTGAACCATGTTGATGAATCTTTGTTGTTCAAGTGGATCATGGTCAATGGGCCTCCACAAACTTGCTTGAGTCCATGCCTCTTGAATTAGACCATTGAGTACCTCCTTAAACTTCCTTGCTCGTGCTCTCGTAACCGGCCCAATTGAAACTTTAACTAGATCTCTTGAAGTTGGGCCATGATTCGCATCACAATCCTTAGGCCCCAACATGAACGTTGACTAAGATCCACCCGAGGATGCGAGTGACAATTTTGAAAATGCGGGTGTCAACCCAAACATGCATGGGGGAGGGGGATTGCAACCACCAAGGATGTCCAACCCACGTGTTCATTTTTCTCCACCTATGAATGAGGGGAACATCCAACTTGACCCTCCAGTTACGACAATGCGGGAGTTCCTTCAACCAACCCGTAGCACCACACCATCATGCATCCTTCTTCCCGTCCAAGCTCATCTCTTTGTAGTCAAACCTTGGATGTTGCAACTAATCCCCAAATTTCTCAGGATTGAGAATGAAAACTCGTATAATCACATAAGGTCATATGAGGAGATGGTTGAAACCTTTATCCAAAATTATAACATGGAGGAAATAGCGAGGATGAAATTGTTCCCTTTCTCCTTAAATGGTAAGGCAAGGATTTGGCTTGATGCCTTGGCGTCCTGGACCATGTTATCTTGGGACCAAATAGTTTCATCTTTTTTGAAAAAAAAAATTCCGGTTCATAGAACCACTTCTTTAAAAAAGGAAATCCAAAATTTTTCTGAAAACCCCAATGAGCAATACTACCAGTACTGGGATTATTACAAGGATTTAATCTAATCCATTCCATATCATGGGTTTAAATCATAGCAATTGGTGAGTTTCTTCTACGAAGGAATTACACCAAACCATAGGCAATTTATTGACATGATGTGCAACGGTGAATTTTTGAATAAAGATCTTGATGAGGCCCTTGACTACTTTGCTACCTTGGCCGAAAATGCACAATCTTGGGATGTTAGGGACCCAAATGATGTACCTAGGACATTTTTGGGTAGTAGTCAATCACAAAGGGGGGTTATATGACTTGAAAGACCGAGAGGATCTACTTTCACAAATTTTTAAATTGTCTAAAAAAGTCGATAGCCTTGAGGTGGACAGGAGACGAGAGGTGTCTCATGTGTCAAGAGCCAAGGAGTTTTGTTTTATTTGTGGTGGTGTCGACCATTCCACATCGGAGTGCCCGAGCATCCCGACACATAAAGAAGCATATCTTGAACAAGTCAATGCCTTCAACTAACCTAGGCAATCATTTCCTCCCAATTCCAACACTTATAATGTGGGGTGGCGTGATCACCCTAATTTTAGTTGGAGGAATGAGAATCCCATCCCTTATGGCTCTAACACATGCACATCACCCGCACCTCCTAGGCAAACTCAATTTCAATCCCAAGGGCAAGGGCAAGCGTCTAGCTCCCAATACCACTGGTCCAATCCACAAGGGTACCAATCCAATCTATCTCCCCAAGGCCCTCCCCAACAAGCACCATCTAATCCTCCCACCAACCAACCTCCTCATAAGAGGAACTTGGAGGATGTGCTTTACAATTTCATCCAAAACCAAACCACCTTCAACAATAACATCTCGGCTCAATTCATAAAGATCACAAATCACATCGGGTTGTGCCAACAAGAGAAGGGGAAATTCCCCGCTCAACCCCAAGAAAATTCCAATGGTCAACATGTGATTGAGTTTGCCGAACCCACCCAAGAAAGTTGTGAGCAACTCAAGTCGTTTACTACCCTTCGGAGTGGCAAAAAAATTGATAAAACCATTGTGCCAAAGGTCTCACCCAAGGCCACATTGCCATTAGAAAAAGAGACCAAGGGTAACGCTAATGGGGGTGGGGTAAGTGAGAAGAAAGAGAGTGAGGTGGTTGAGAGAGAAAAAGTGATTGATGAAAGTTTGATTGTTTCTCCTATCCCTGCCCCTTTTCCTAATTGTTTGAAGCCACCTGTCAAGGTGGCTAATTATGCTTATATTCTTGAGATGTTTAAGTAGGTGAAGATAAACATCCCACTCCTCGATGCTATAAAGAAAATTCCATCATGTGCAAAGATCTTACTTTTTCGTTGATTTTATTGTGCTTGACACTCACCCTGTTGCTAATCTTAGCTCCCAAATCCCTGTAATACTTGATAGACCTTTTCTTGCCACATCTAATGATGTGATTAACTGCAAGAATGGTCTTATAAAGCTAGCATTTGGGAATATGACAATGGAGCTTAATGTGTTCAACTTGTGCAAGTAACCGGAGGATGATGAGGAAGCACATGAGATTTATCGGATTGACACTTTGGTAGACGAGCACATGGAGTTAATGAGCATTTTCAATCTGAGAGAGGAGGAAGTTATTGATATGGAGGAAGTGGATGAGCAAAAAGAATTGGAAAGCTAGAAAGGGATAGAAAAGTGGATCACTACATTTGAAAAACTTCCACACCAAGACAAAAAGATATTCCCATCCAATGTACAAAGACCTAACTTGGAATTGAAGCCATTACCTTCCCATTTGAAGTATGCATATCGTGGGGAAGATGAATCATTTTCGGTAGTGATTAGTTCAATGTTGAATGCTAGGCAAGAAGAAGAGCTCTTGGAGGTATTGAGGAGACATAAAGGGGCAATTGGTTGGACAATTGCAGACATAAAGGGGATAAATCCCCCCATTTGCACACACTGGATCTATCTTAAGGAGGACACAAAACCATCCCGCCAGCCACAAAGGAGGTTGATTCCGATCATGAAAAATGTGGTGAGGGATGAGGTGTTGAAACTACTTGACGTGGGCATTATTTTTCCAATTACCGATAGTAAGTGGGTTAGTTCCACAAAAGTAGTACCCAAGAAGTCAGGAGTCACTGTGGTGGAGAATGAGGAGAAAGAGCTTATCCCAACAAGTGTGATCACTGGGTGGAGAGTTTGTATTGATTACCGGAAGCTTAACTTGTGTACAAGGAAAGACCACTTTCCAATCCCATTCCTTGATCAAGTGCTAGAACAAGTGGCGGGGCATCTTTTTCTATTACTTTTTGGATGGATACTCCGGCTACAATCAGATAGAGATTGCCCTGGAAGACCAAGAGAAAACTACCTTCACTTGTCCCTACGGTACCTTTGCGTATCGTCGCATGCCTTTCGGGCTATGTAATGCCCCTGAAACTTTCCAACGTTGCATGATGGGGATCTTTAGTGACATGGTGGAGAAGATTATTGAGGTATTCATGGATGACTTCTCAATCTTTGGGGATTCTTTCAATGGGTGTTAGGAGAATTTAGAGAAGGTGTTAGAGAGATGTGAAGAGAAGAGTCTTGTTTTGAATTGGAAAAAATGTCACTTCATGGTGACACAAGGAATTGTTCTCGGGCACATCATTTTGGCAAAGAAATAGAAGTTGACAAATCAAAGGTGGAGGCCATCTCCAACCTTCCCACGCCGAAAGTCGTCAAAGATATTAGGTCGTTTCTGGGCCATGCGGGTTTTTACCGTCGTTTCATTAAAAATTTTAGTGCATTGGCCCGACCTTTGACCAATTTGTTGTCTAAAGATGTCCCATTTGAATGGTCGGATAGTTGCGAGGCATCCTTTTTCAAAACTCAAAAGTATGCTTGTCACACCTCCAATTATGCGGCCACCCAAGTGGGATTTACCTTTTGAGCTGATGTGCGACGCGAGTGATTGCGCAGTCTGCGCAGTGTTCGGTCAAAAGGAGGAGAATAGACCATATATAATATACTATGCTAGCAAAACTCTTAATGAAGCTCAAATGAATTATACCACCACTGAAAAAGAGCTGCTGGCTGTATTATTTGCATTACATAAATTCCAGTCTTACATCATTTGTTCACTGATAGTTGTTTTTATTGATTATTCTGCTTTGAAGTATCTATTGTCTAAGCAGGATGCCATACCAAGACTTATCCGGTGGATCCTCCTACTTCAAGAATTCAATCTGATAATCAAGGACAAGAAAGGAGTGGAGAACGTTGTGGCGGACCATTTATCTCGATTGGTGGTGCAAGAGGCCGATGAGCACATTCTCATCCCTAATTCTTTTCTCGATGAGCATTTATTGTCAATTCATTCTATTTGTCCTTGGTATGCTGACATTTGAAATTATCTTGCGACAAGACAAATACCGCCACAGTAGAGCCCTGAAGATAAAAAGAGATTTATGGCAGGCGTGACGTATTTTTACTTCAACAATCTATACATGTTCAAGTATTGCCCAGACCAGATCATGAGGAGATGCATGCCTGAAAATGAACAGCGGAACGTCCTTGCATCCTGTCATTCCCAAGCCTATGGTGGACACTTCTCGGTAAAGAAAACCTCAGCCAAAATTCTTCAGTCAGGTTTCTACTGGCCCTCTCTTATTAAGGACTGTATTTCATATTGCAAGGCATGCGACAGATGCCAACAACTGGGAAGTATGACCTGTCAAAATATGATGCTCCTTTCCCCCGTGCTTGTTATCGAGATATTTGACTGTTGGGGCATCAATTTCATGGGTCCATTCCCCATGTCATTTGGCTACCTGTATATTCTCCTGGTAGTGGACTATGTGTCCAAGTGGGTAGAGGCTATCCCAACCAAGACTAATGACCACCGGGTTGTAGTCAAGTTCCTTAAGGAGAATATTTTCTCGAGATTTAGGATGCCTCATGCAATGATTAGAGATGGCGGTTCCCACTTTTGTAACAGGCCATTTGCATCATTAATGTTTAAATATAGCGTTACACACAAAGTGTCCACTGCTTACCACCCACAAACCAATGGTCAAGCTGAATTAGCCAACAGGGAGATTAAAAATATTTTGGAAAAAATGGTTAACCCAAATAGGAAGGATTGGCCAGAAAGGTTGACCGATGCCTTATGGGCATACCGTACTAACTATAAGACTATGTTAGACATGTCTCCCTATCGACTAGTTTATGGAAAAGCTTGTATCTAACAGTTGAAATGGAGCATAAGGCCTACTGGGCCATAAAGACTTTGAATTATAACATGAGAATGGCTGGGGAGCAGAGAAAATTGGAAATGAATGAGTTGGATGAGATCTGAAGAGATGTGCATGAGAGCTCTAAAATTTTCAAAGAACGTGCTAAAGTTTTCCATGACAATTCCATCACGAGAAAGTCGTTTGAGCCCGGGCAAAAAGTGCTCTTATATAACTCTCGTCTCTCCATCTTCCAAGGGAAGTTAAGATCCAGGTGGGATGGCCCCAATCTTGTCAAAGTGGCCTACCCCAACGGAGCGGTGGAAATCACAAACTCCAAAGATGGCCAAACATTCAAGGTCAATGGCCAAAGCCTTAAGCATTTCTTTGAGGGTTTGGAAGAGCAAATGGTGGAGGAGGATTTAATTGACCCGGTGTATTCGGAGTTGGTTGTGGAGTAGAAATTGGTTACCTTTTCTAATGTACAGTTTGTGCTATTTACATATGTCAATTTTATTTTCATGTTACTCACTCTCTATGGTTGTATAGCATGGTTTCTTTTGGATCCAGATCTTGGTGCTTTTGTCAAAAGCTCGAATGCGAGGTGTCCTCTTACCCTTCTCATCTTTTGCTATCCTTCATTGCATACGTTATCTATTGCATTGAGGGCAATGCATGATTCCAGTTGGGGGTGAGGTGCACCATGTGTATGATACACCAAGGTTGATGGAAAATTTTTTATTATTGCTTGCAATTGTGATAACTAGGTGAAATTTTTGTAATTTTCTGTTAAAAAAAAATATCTAAAAGTTGATATGTATTCCCTCATGAAGAAGTCGTGGGTTGGATGACAGGTTAACCGTTGTTTTGAACTTTGTGCACATGAGCATTCTATGGAAATTGATCCTATGCATAAGTATCACATATGTATTGATTTTTGAACTCATCTGTATGTGATTTTTGAATCTATAATTTCGGCATTCTACGGGTTGGATTCATGTTTTGTGCTTGACATAAGTAGTGGAGATAAATGAGGACCCATGAGAGCTTTGGTACCAAACCTTTTTCGAGGGAAATTACAATTACTCAGAGAACAATTTTTCAATATCAAACTTGTTCAATTGTCTCATTATGCTTGTTTTGGTTAGTTGCATTGGGTTAGTAGACTGATTTGTCTTGAGCATACAATGCATTTCCATATGGACTTGGAAGTGATCTTAGGCCATCATTGAATATTTTGAGCCTTAGCCTTATTCTTGTGCAAATTTTATTCCTAGTGCCTTGATTGAGCTTATTCTAAAATTCTTTTCTATGCCACACATGCAACCAAGGCAAAGAAAATAAGAAATACCTACCTTACATTGGTTGTTCCTAAAGTGGATATGAAAGATTACAAAAGAAGGAATTGTGGTGTGGAAATGCAAACAAAAGGGATGAATGAGGATTGAAACTCAATGAGTTGAACAGAAAAGAATGAAAAATACAACAAAAGGAGAAAAAATGGGTGAAATAAAAAAAAACAGAAAGAAAGGAAGCTAAGGGAGTGGTGATGATATGAGAATCAAAACCCTATGAAAAGGGAAGTGTTTTTCCAATATTAAAAGTCTCTCACTCGGAACAACTCTCTTTGTTGCCCTTGTGGTTCATTTCTTTTACCCATATATCACCCCAAGGCCCCATTATACCCTTTAAAAGTCCTAAGGGATCTAGAGAAGCATGGGAGGTGCATATTTTTCAAAGAAAATGATGAGTTATGTCTTACTATCTGATGCACTAGCATTCCACTTATGAGACTATGCCAAGGCCGTTTCATTTTCACTTATGAACTTCATTTTTGGATTACATGTGAGCATTTTGTTTTGAACACAAGATTCTATATCACATGTCCACATGGAGTGCATACCAGGATAACTTGAGTGCTTTTATTGCTTAAGAGGGTCCCTTGGTTAGTTTTGCATTGAACCTGAGATTGTCTAGCCTTTCGAATGTGAATTTTGTTTTGTAAATACTCAAATTACTTGTTTAATTCACATGCACACAAGTTGAAAATTAATTTGTAGGTGCATATTTCAGACTAGTATCTAAGACTATGGTTTTGCTCATGTTCGCTCAGTTTAGTCATCTGAGAAATGTATTGGACAATTCCTTCTTGTGGAATGGGGGAATATTGATCAAGTTGATGATATTAGACATGATTTGGGAATGATTTGTTTATAATCTTTATGATGTGCATTGTGGACGATTATTTTGATAATTGAGTTAGAAATTCGTGCCCTATATGTTGAATGCATTCAAGGAATAAATCACCTTGCAATTCCGATAATAACATTGGGCTTGATGTTTCAAATTTTGGTTTAATGA
This sequence comes from Ilex asprella, assembly GCA_023539305.1. Classification (NCBI taxonomy): domain Eukaryota; kingdom Viridiplantae; phylum Streptophyta; class Magnoliopsida; order Aquifoliales; family Aquifoliaceae; genus Ilex; species Ilex asprella. The sequence continues at coordinate 18,564,581 of CM042189.1, read as the reverse complement.
GTGGAGTACATTTTTAGTTGGTGGGTTGAGGTCATAAATTGTGTGGAAAATGTCTAGGAGGGTCTTGAGTTAGAGTTGATGGATGTGGTATGTTTAGCAGGTGTTTTCTGGCACCAAGCAGAAATTGTACCGGTACAACGTACTGGTACGACTAACCTACTGGTGTTCGAAGTACCGGTACGCTGTACCAGTACGCTTCGCCTGACATTAAATGTTTTTAGGGCTTTGCGATTTAAAACCATAGGTGACCCTTTCTTCTCCCATTTCATTCCAGCCCTAATACGCCACTCCTCCTCACTCGAAAAAAACCTCCCAATCATCCTAGCCCCAATTCCTTTCCCCTCTTGCAACCCTAATCCCTTTCTCCCTCTCTTCAGCAGGCAAATTTGTGCAACCTATACCTATGAAAAAACCCTAGGAGCCGAATCCCCCAATTTCTCCATTTCTTCTGAAATTCTCGAATCACTCCAAGGAATCTCCAATGGCTCGTGTTCTTGAGGTATGCCCTGATGTTTTTGATCCATTTCAAAGTTTCCTTTTTGCTTTTTTGTTATTTGTTATGATTGGGGTAATGGTGTTGGGAATGGCCCGCACCAAGAGGCCTGGATCTAGTCCCCACCACCTGAGGAGCCTAGTAGTCGAAAAGAGCCAGTGAGGGGACAAGTGAGGATCCGAACGAGCAAAGAAAAAGGGCAAGGAGAGTGGCACATCTCCAATTGATTGAGGAGAAGGGGTGACCTGTGAGTGCCAACTCAATTGCATTTCACTCACCGTTATACACTCAGTGGTGAGAATAATTGAAGGGCATGGGATGAATTTTTGGTTTAATAAGGTTGATGGGTATAATTTGAATTTGTGTAGGGAATTTTACCAGTCAGTCAAGGTAGTTGTGGAGAATGGTGGGGAGGTTTTGAAAACAAGGGTTAGGGGCAGGGTAATGACTGTGACCCCTGATGTCATTGCCACCCTCCTGGGTAACTACCAGAGACCACCAGACATCCCACCAGTTTACCCGAACAATGTTACCAAAGCCAAGACCAAGGTAGAGTTGGTTGACCTAATGAACGAGGATCCTTCAAAATTCAGGGGAACAGTTTTGAGTGGAGGGTTGAAGCATGTGTATGGCTTGTTGAACAAACTTCTCCATTATAATTTACTTCCAAAAGCCTCGAAAAAAAAAGCCAAATATGGAGAAGCTTGCACTCTTGGATGCTGTCGTGTCTGGCATAACGATTGACTTCACATTAATCATATGGGAGGTAATGAAAGATTTTGCTGGGACAAAGAAGTCGATGACTAATCTACCATATGGGAATTTGGTGACCCGAATGTGTAGCCATTTCCATGTCAAAGTGTATGCTCATGACAAGATCACTCCTCTCGAAACAGGGGCTATAGGCAGGGCCAGTAGCCAGAAGAGAAAAGCTATGAGTCGGGAGAGAGGGCTCCAGTGGATTCTGATGAGGAGGAGTTCATACTGACTACCTCCACTAGGCCTTTTAATCCCATGCCGACACGCTCAACACCCAAGCGTCTTGATGCATTGGAGAGAACGGTCCAGGGGATTGACGCATCGATTCAGGTTATGTCGACCATGCTGAAGGATATGTACATGCACACCTTCCCAAGGAGGTCCATCCCGGATGCCCCTGCTGGCCCTTCTACCTCTACAACAGTTGGGAGAGATGGAGATGAGGAAGATGAGGATGAGGATGAGGATGAGTTTGAGGAGGATGATGACTTTGATGAAGATTAGGATGCATTAGGCTTGAGTTTTGTTTTTAGTTTTCTTTCTCTTTGTTTTGAATGGGAAGTATATAGAATGGAATCGTAGGCTATTTTGTCGTTTTTGTTGCCCTACTATATGTACTCCAAATTTTGAACTCATGAATGAACAAACCACAGTTTCGAATTCTATCTTGCTTATGTTATGTTGTAATTGCATTATGATTTTTATTTTTGGATTGTTTTGATGAATGGTTGACTTGTTATAATGATTTGAGTGTTTGTTACACTTATTGATCTCGTTTTAAAATTATTGTTTGCTAAGGGACTAGCAAAACACAAGTTGGGGGTGTGATTAGCACTGAACATTGCATATTTCTATATGCTAATCACGCTTATTAGATTGTTTTGTGACTTTTAACTTAGAGGTGTTGCATTGATTTAAGTCATGACGTTGATGTTTTGTTTATGCAGTTAAAATGGCGAAAAGAAGCCCCGTAAAGCTTTCCCACATTGCTTGGGCCTAATGGGGGTCAAAGAATGGCTTGTGAAGAGTTTGGAACCAAGAACCAGTGAATTAAGACAAGGTAGCAGAAATCGTACTGGTACGGTGTACCGGTTTGCCTAACCTACTGGTGTTTGAAGTATTGGTACGCTATACAGGTACAATTTGCCTGACAGACCCATCTTCTGTTGTGCTCCTTCACTTGCTTTAAGAGCCCCACCAACGGTCCTCCCCCACTCCTCTAACAGGCCCACAAGACTATTCATCATGTTCACACTCCTTTTTGGACCTTGGGTGCTTCAGCCATAAATGTGAAGTAACAAAGCAGCTGGGTGATGGACACCACCTGCATAAACCTTGTCCAGCCCACCATAATTCATGGGCTGATGTTGGAGGTCACTTCCAGAGCCTCCTTGCACGTTTTTGGGGGGAGATGACTGATAGAGGGAGGGAGTTAGAGATCATTATGGGATGGTATTGAATATAGAGAGAGAAGCTCCAAGTGTAAAAGAAGATGAATAGTAGTTTTCTAGGGAGAGAAAGTTGCGTTTTTCATGTATTTTCCATTGCATTGGCTTGTAATCTCTTGTAAGGATTTCTAGAACTTGATTTTAATGTCATTAATGCTAGTTTCTTGATGTTGGTTCTTTGTTTAATGCTCTCATTAATGCTCCACCATTATTGTTTGAAGTTCTTCATTTTCTATAGATCTAAAAATGGTTTTTCATCTCTTCCATTCCTAGATTAGAAGTTATTGCATTTAGCTATTTCAGATCTTCATTTCATTACAATGCACTTTCTTTCCGTTGTTATTTTCATTTCAAGTATGAGTAGCTAAATCCTTTAGTTGGCAAGACCAAGGGGAACCTCCACCTAGGTATATGATTTCAACCTATTTTTATTCCTCTCTTTAAAGACCAATGGTTCGGTTTGACTGGGTTGACGGTGGATGATTCGGTGAGTCATTGATAAATCGTAGGCCTAGTCACGGTTTATGCTTAGACACTCATCGGCCTCATCCTCAGCTTCCCACGAATCAATCGTTCATTTATGCTCGGTCGGAGGAATGGATTGAGTTGAGATTGTATACCGAGTGGAGTGACCTTTTGGATTTGCCAACATTTATTTTTCTTCTCATGACATTTTCATTAGCACCATTTCACCAAACCACTCTCAGAAGAACAAAGATTTTTCACTTTCATTTCCACCAAATCACGTCCATCTTGATTTACTTTCTTACTCGTGGATACGACCTTGGAATACTCTTCCAAGTAAAACACGACCCGAAAAAGTCTCTTTGCGATTGGGGAGCATTTTCATACATATACACTCCACATTTGCATCATCCCATTTCCCTTCCTCCTTGCCCTTTCTTTTGACACTATCCCAAGGGGGAGAAATTATTCCCTTCGCACATACATCGCATAGTTGAGGGATAGTATTTAGGGGTCAACAGAGGAGAGGTTTTAAGATCAATCATGGCTGAGGTACGTTTTTTGGTGTATATATTCTTGTTTGTGTATAATTTCATTTGTATTTATTTTGTTGCATGTGGGGAAGGGACGACCATCGCCGATTAGTTAGACAACCCTTAGACCCCAACATGAACGTTTACCAAGATCCACCCGAGGATGCGGGTGACAATTTTGAAAATGCGGGTGTCAACCCAAACATGCATGGGGGTGGGAATGTTGATAATGTAGGTGCAAACCTAAATGACCAAAAGGGGAGGGGATTACCCGAACCTAGGATGCCTAACCCACGAAAGCACTATCCCCCTCCCGATAAATTTTATAATGTGAATGCCAACCCAAATATGCAAGGGGGTCGGGGATTGCAACCACCAAGGATACCCAACCCATATGTTCATTTTCCCCCACCTTTGAATGAGGGGAACATCCAACTTGACCCTCCAGCTAGGACAATGCGGGAGTTCCTTCAACCAACCCGAAGAACCACACCATCATGCATCCTTCTTCCCGTCCAAGCTCATCAATTTGTAATCAAACCTTGGATGTTGCAACTACTCCCCAAATTTCACGGGATCAAGAATGAAAACCCATATAATCACATAAGGTCCTACGAGGAGATGGTTGTAACCTTTATCCAAAATTATAACATGGAGGAAATTTCGAGGATGAAATTGTTCCCTTTCTCCTTGGATCGTAAGGCAAGGATTTGGCTTGATTCCTTGGTGTCCCGGACCATGTTATCTTGGGACCAAATAGTTTCATCTTTTTTGAAAAAAAAAATTCCGGTTCATGGAACCACTTTTTTAAAAAAAGAAATCCAAAATTTTTCTAAAAACCCCAATGAGCAATTCTACCAGTGCTGGGATCGTTACAAGGATTTAATCCAATCTATTCTACATCATGGGTTTAAATCATGGCAATTGGTGAGTTTCTTCTACGAAGGAATTACACCAAACTATAGGCAATTCATTGACATGATGTGCAACGGTGAATATTTGAACAAAAATCCTGATGGGGCCCTTGACTACTTTGCTACCTTGGCCGAAAATGCACAATCTTGGGATGTTAGGGACCCAAATGATGTACCTAGGACATTATCGGGTAGTAGTCAATCACAAAAGGGGGGATATATGACTTGAAAGACCGGGAGGATCTACTTTCATAAATTTTCAAATTGTCTAAGAAAGTAGATAGCCTTGAGGTGGATAGGAGACGAGAAGTGTCTCATGTGTCAAGAGCCAAGGAGTCTTGTTCTATTTGTGGTGGTATCGACCATTCCACATCAGAGTGCCCGAGCATCCCGACACTTAAAGAAGCATATCTTGAACAAGTCAATGCCTTCAACCAACCTAGGCAATCATTTCCTCCAAATTCCAACAGTTATAATGCGGGGTGGCTTGATCACCCTAATTTTAGTTGGAGGAATGAGAACCGCATCCCTTAAGGCTCAAACACATACACATCACCTGCACCTCCGAGGGAAACTCAATTTCAGTCCCAAGGTCAAGGGCAAGCATCTAGCTCCCAATACCACCGGTCCAATCCACAAGAGTACCAATCCAATCCCTCTTCCCAAGGTCCTCCCTAACAAGCACCATCTAATCCTCCCACCTACCAACCTCCTCATAAAAGGAACTTGGAGGATGTGCTTTATAATTTCATCCAAAACCAAACCACTTTAAACAACATCTTGGCTCAACTCACAAAGATCACAAATCACATCGGGTTGTCTCCACAAGAGAAGGGGGAATTCCCCGCTCAACCCTAAGAAAATCCCAAGGGTCAACATATGGTTGAGTTGGCCGAACCCACCCAAGAGAGTTGTGAGCAACTCAAGGCGGTTACTACCCTTCGGAGTGGCAAGAAAATTGATAAAAACCATTGTGTCAAAGGTCTTACCCAAGGCCACATTGCCATTAGAAAAAGAGACTAAGGGTAACGCCAATGGGGGTGGGGTAAGTAAGAAGAAAGAGAGTGAAGCGATTGAGAGAAAAAAGGTGATTGATGAAAGTGTGATTGTTTCTCCTATCCCTGCCCCTTTTCCTAATCGTTTGAAGTCACCGGTCAAGGTGGCTAATTATGCTGATATTCTTGAGAAGTTTAAGCAGGTGAAGATAAACATCCCACTCCTCGATGTTATAAAGCAAATTTCATCACGTGCAAAGATCTTGAAAGGCTTGTGCACGGTAAAAAGGAGGCTCAATGTTCATAAGAAAGCTTTCCTCACCAAGCAAGTAAGCTCAATTTTGAGGACAAACACTCCTCCGAAGTTTAAGGACCCTGGCTACCCCACCATTGCCATAACCATTGGAGATTGCAGGGTTGAACAAGTATTGCTTGATTTGGGAGCAAGTGTCAACCTCCTCCCCTACTTCGTGTATCGACAACTCAAGCTTGAGGAATTGAAACCTACTCCAATCACGCTTCAACTGGCGAACCGTAGTGTTTGAACACCAAGGGGAGAAGTTGAGGATGTTTTAGTATAAGTGGATAAATTTTACTTTCCTGATGATTTTATTGTGCTTGACACTCACCCTGTTGCTAATCTTAGCTCCCAAATCCCTGTAATACTTGATAGACCTTTTCTTGTCACATCTAATGTTGTGATTAACTGCCGGAACGGTCTTATGAAGCTAGCATTTAGGAATATGACAATGGAGCTCAATGTGTTCAACTTGTGTAAGCAACCGGGGGATGATGAGGAAGCACATGAGATTTATCGGATTGACACTTTGGTAGAGGAGCACATGAAGTTAATGAGCACTTTCAATTTGAGAGAGGAGGAAGTTGTTGATATAGAGGAAGTGGATGAGCAAAAAGAATTAGAAAGTTTGAAAGGGATAGAAAAGTGGATCCCTTCATTTGAAAAACTCCCACACCAAGACAAAAAGATATTCCCATCTGATGTACAAAGACCTAACTTGGAATTAAAGCCATTACCTTCCCATTTGAAGTATGCATATCTTGGAGAAGATGAGTCATTTCCGGTGGTGATTAGTTCAACGTTGGATGCAAGGCAAGAAGAAGAGCTCTTGGAGGTGTTGAGGAGACATAAAGGGGCAATTGGTTGAACAATTGCATACATAAAGGGGATAAAATCCCACCATTTGTACACACCGGATCTTTCTTGCGGAGGATGCAAAACCATCCAGCCAGCCACAAAGGAGGTTGAATCCGATCATGAAAGACATGGTGAGGGATGAGGTGTTGAAACTATTTGACGTGGACATTATTTTTTCAATTGCCGATAGTAAGTGGGTTAGTCCCACGCAAGTAATATCCAAGAAGTCGGGAGTCACTATTGTGGAGAATGAGGAGAACGAGCTTATCCCAACAAGGGTGATCACAGGGTGGAGAGTTTGTATTGATTACCAGAAGCTCAACCTGTGTACAAGGAAAGACCACTTTCCAATCAAATTCCTTGATCAAGTGCTAGAACAAGTAGCGGGGTATCTTTTCTATTGCTTTTTGGATGGACATTCCGGCTACAATCAGATAGAGATTGCCATGGCAGACTAAGAAAAAACCACCTTCACTTGTCCCTACATTACCTTTGCGTATCGTCGCATGCCTTTCGGGCTATGTAATGCCCCTGGAACTTTGCAACGTTGCATGATGGGGATCTTTAGTGACATGGTGGAGAAGATTGTTGAGGTATTCATGGATGACTTCTCAGTCTTTGGGGATTCCTTCAATGGGTGTTTGAAGAATTTAGAGAAGGTTTTGGAGAGATGTGAAGAGAAGAGTCTGGTTTTGAATTGGGAGAAATGTCACTTCATTGTGAAACAAGGAATTGTTCTCGGGCACATCATTTTGGAGTAAGGAATAGAAATTAAAAAATCCAAGGTGGAGGCCATCTCTAACTTTCCTACACCGAAAGTCGTCAAAAATATCAGGACGTTTCTGGGCCATGCGGGTTTTTAACGCTGTTTCATTAAAAATTTTAGTGCATTGGCCCGACCTTTGACCAATTTGTTGTCTAAAGATGTCCCATTTGAATGGTCGGATAGTTGCGAGACTTCTTTTTCAAAACTCAAAAGTATGCTTGTCACACCTCCAATTATGCGACCACCTAAGTGGGATTTACCTTTTGAGCTGATGTGCGAGGCGAGTGATTACGCGGTCGGCGCAATGCTCGGTCAAAGGGAGGAAAATAGACCATATGTAATATACTATGCAAGCAAAACTCTTAATGAAGCTCAAATGAATTACACCACCACGGAAAAAGTGTTGTTAACAGTAGTATTTGCATTAAATAAATTTCGGTCTTACATCATTGGTTCACCGATAGTTGTTTATACTGATCATTCTACTTTGAAGTATCTATTGTCTAAGCAGGATGCCAAACCAAGACTTATCCGATGGATTCTCCTACTTCAAGAATTTAATTTGATAATCAAGGACAAGAAAGGAGTGGAAAACGTGGTGGCGGACCATTTATCTCGATTAGTGGTGCAAGAGGCCGATGAGCACATTCCCATCCCTGATTCTTTTCCCGATAAGCATTTATTGTCAATTCATTCTATTTGTCCTTGGTATGCTGACATTTGCAATTATCTTGCGACAGGACAAATACCGCTATAGTGGAGCCCTGAAGATAAAATGAGATTTATGGCAGACGTGAAGTATTTTTACTTCGATAATCCGTTTCATGTTCAAGTATTGCCCAGAACAGATCATGAGGAGATGCGTGCCTGAAAATGAACAGCGGAACGTGGCCTTCTGTCATTCCCAAGCCTGTGGCAGACACTTCTCGACAAAGAAAACTTCGGCCAAAATTCTTCATTCCGGTTTCTACTGGCCCTCTCTTATTAAGGACTGTATTTCATATTACAAGGCATGCGACAGATGCCAACGATTGGGTAGTGTGACCTGTCGAAACATGATACACCTTTCCCCCGTGCTTGTCATCGAGATATTTGACTGCTGGGGCATTGATTTCATAGGTACATTCCCCATGTCGTTTGGCTACCTGTATATTCTTCTAGCGGTGGACTACGTGTCCAAGTAGGTAGAGGCTATCCCAACCAAGACTAATGACTACCGGGTTGTAGTCTAGTTCCTTAAGGAGAACATTTTCTTGAGATTTGGGATGCCTCGTGCAATGATTAGTGATGGTGGTTCTCACTTTTGTAATAGGTCATTTGCATCATTAATGTTTAAATATTGCGTTACACACAAAGTGTCCACTGCTTACCACCCACAAACCACTGGCCAAGCTGAATTAGCCAACAGAGAGATTTAAAATATTTTGGAAAAAACGGTTAACCCAAATAGGAAGGATTGGTCAGAAAGATTGACCGATGTCTTATGAGCATACCGTACTACCTATAAGACTGTGTTAGGCAAGTTTCCCTACCGGCTAGTTTAGGGAAAAGCTTGCCATCAGTTGAAATGGAGCATAAGGCCTACTGGGTCATAAAAGACTCTGAACTTTAACATGAGAATGGCTGGGGAGCAGAGAAAATTGGAAATGAATGAATTGAATAAGATCCGAAGAGATGCATATGAGAGATCTAAAATTTCCAAGGAACGGGCTAAAGTTTTTCATGACAATTCCATCAAGAGGAAGTCGTTTGAGCCCAGGCAAAAAGTGATCTTATATAACTCTCGTCTCTCCATCTTCCAAGGGAAGTTAAGATCCCAGTGGGATGGCCACTATCTGGTCAAGGTGGCCTACCCCAATGGAGCGGTGGAAATCACAAACCCCAAAGATGGCCGAACATTAAAGGTAATTGGCCAAAGACTTAAGCCATTCTTTTAGGGTTTTGCAGAGCAAATGGTGGAGGAGGATTTAATCGACCTGGTGTATCCAGAGTTGGTTGAGGAGTAGAAATTGGTTAATTTTTCTAATGTACAGTTTGTGTTATTTACATATGTCATTTTTATTTTCATGTTACTCACTTGCTATGGTTGTATAACATTGTTTCTTTTGGATCCAGATCTTGGTGCTTTTGTCAAAAGCTTGAATGCGAGGTGTCGTCTTACCCTTCTCATCTTTTACTGTCCTTCATTGCTTACATTCAAAATTTTCACATTTTTCATTATTCTATACAAAAAGTGGTGGAAAATGTGAATGGTGCACCTCACCCCCCAACTTAAACCATGCATTGTCCTCAATGCACAAAGAGTCATGTAATAAAAACAATGAAGGTAAAATGAGAAATGAGATACCCCCCCTTGTTTTATAAACATAAAAGAGAAAATAAAACACACAATGTTTATTTACACCCCCCAACTTAGACTAGAACATGATACCGAATAAGATTTTTTACAATGATGCTCAAGTGAAATGAGTCCAAATTATAGAGAAGTAAACAGACTTCATGTTAAAATGTACACTACAAAGTTATGAAAATAAAAATATAACAATAAAAGAAATCTAACTGCTATGTACATGGAAACAAAACAACAAGGGCTCAAGTCAATCCGGCTTCAATTCGGATATGAGCTTGCGCCCATGGATTTTTTTGATTTTAAAATTTTTTTGTTGCATCAATGCCCTTCCTAGACCATCTATCCAACAATACAAGGGATAATTATTAAAATGTCTCAACCAAAACGACGGGTAGGCAAGTATATACAATACCAACAATGGAGTATACAATTCCTCTTTACAAGTTTCAACACTTGACTCCATTGCAATGCCATTTCCAAGTTGCGAAATGTGAATCTCAACACCACTCTTAGATGGAAAAATGACCTTGGGCTCATTAGCCTCATGTGAGATAATATCTTCATTAAACTTTTCACAATCAAGAGTGGTGGGAGATTCAACATCAATATGCAATCCATTGGGAAGATCACACTGAATACATTGACTATGCTCAAAATGTTGTTCATCATGCATAATTATAGCATTGGTCAATGTATTAAGTTGATCTCCAATTTCAGAAATTTGTTGGTCTACTTGGGCATTGAATTCCATTTGGTATTGCATAAACTCATAAAAAGTATTTTCCAATGCTTGTTCGGTTGAGTCCTCATATGTTGGATAGTGGGAGAATTCATTTGGTGGTGTGAGATTGGATGAAAAATTATACGGTTCATTCTCCCAACCATGACTCGGTATAACATAATGGTTGGGATAAAAATTTGCGGAGGCCAAATTTTAATTTGAACCTTCGCATTCAAAGGGTTGAACCGAATAATTTAATGGGCCTTCACTAATGAGGTGTCCATTCTCACCATAAATTTCGCAAACGTTTCCAAAATAAGGGGCATTTATAGGGCACTCACTAGTGATGTGTCCATATTTACCACAAATCTTGCAAACGTTTTCAAAATAAGAGGCCATTCTTGGGCACTCACTAGTAACATGCCCATACTCCTTGCAAATCTCACACACATTTTCATAATAAGAGGCATTTGATACATTTTCATAAAAATTATAAAACACAAAAAAAACACAAACTAAAACAAAATATTTACAAATAAAACGTCATACCTTGGCCCGTGATGAAAATCACGAGACTTACCATGCCGTCCAAAATCACCCTCGACTCGACGCTTAACCTTCCCCGGCAACAGCGCCAAAATGATTGGTTGAAAATAGTGTCGTTCCCTACCTCTCAACACCACCCTCAAATGTGTATGACTTATGTGTGAAGGGAATGTCACTCTCCCTCGGGATGATACAAGAGATAGGACACAACGGAATGTGAATGGTGGAAAATGGATGAACAAAATATGTGTGAAATAAAATGTAGAATGTGTACAAAAGTGCTCTCCAATCGCAAGGAGTCTTTCATTGTCGGTGCTTTACTTGAAAAGTATTCCAAGGTCGTCTCCTCAGGGAAGGAAAGGGAGTTTTGTGAAAGTGATTTTGCAAAAGTGAAAAGAAAGTGTAAAATCTTGTATTTGGGTTTTGTGTTTGGTTTGTAAATGAAAATGCAAGAAAACAAGTATTGGCTAATCCAAAGGATTCATTCCAATGGGAATACTAAATCAACTCAAAGCCTTCCTCCGATTGAGCATGAATGAACAATTGATTCAGGGGAAGCTAGGGACGAGATTGGTGAGTATCTAAGCATAACTCGTAACTAGGCCTACGGGATATCAAAGGCTCACCAACTCATCCACTCTCAACCCCGTCAAACCGAACCATTTGACTCAAAAGGGAAGAATGAAGAAGAGTTGAAATGGAATTCCCAAGAGGAGGTCTTCCCTTGGATTAACCAACTTAAATCCTAACTACTCATATTAAAAGCAAGACATTCATAATGTAAAGAGACAATGATGAAATAGAGATTAAAACTTAACTAAAAGCAAGAAATCTTAAACTAAGAAGAGAAATCAACAATACCCATTTTAAACTAAGAAATGAAGAACTTGAAAGCATAAATGGTGAAATCTAAGTTACACAACTAAACTTGAAATAGACTTGAAGTAAATGACATTAAGGTAATAAAATGAAGATTACAAGAGTATGAAAGCTTACTACAACAATAGCAAGTGAAATGGGAGAAGAAAATGCAAAAACAAAATTTACTATTCATCATCTTCAACCTTGGAACTCTCTCTATATCTACTCCTAAGCTTAGGTAGCCAACCCCCCTGAAAAAATGCTGAATAAATTTGAGATATATGGAGTGTATGCCTTTTATTTTCGTGCATGATGGTCCCCAAGGTGTAAGAGCAGGCCTTCCCATCCATAGGGGCTAAGTGATGGCTCTTGACAAGATAGCCTGCAACCCCATGTGCAGCCCACTTCACTCCCATGCTTCATTAATGCTAAGCCTCCAAAAGTCCTAGGGCAGGTGTACAGTGTTGTGGGCGTGTCAGAAGTGTTGGGGAGAAGTGCTGGTGGAACCATCAAAGCAGGAAGTCTGAGTAGTAGAAGGAGGAGCGGAACGACAAACTCTACTGGTAGGGTCTACCTGTAGGGTTTACTCCAGTAGCTTAACCCTACCGGTAGGGTCTACCGGTAGGTTACTCTACCAGTACGGTCTATCGGTAGGGTTTCTGCTGTATTGTTTTCCTGTTTCTGATTTCCTGATTTCTTCACTCTAAAGTCTCCAATTCTTCATGTATTGTGTCCATGCCATTACCACACATCTAACATAGTTGCAAGGTCCTAAAATCCAACATTTAAGCTATCAAAACATGCAACATCGAGAATTCAACATTATTCATAAAATAGGCTAACACTAAGTAATTAAATGCAAAAGTTGAGTTACAATGAATGTAATGAGTCCATGAAATGTGCAATATTATGTGCTCATCACTAGTATCTAAGACCATAGGGTTGTTCATGTTCACTTGGTTCAGTCATTTAAGAAATTTGTCATTTAGCTATATGTTTGCAGAATGTGGGAATATTGCTCAAGTTGATAATATTGGACATCATTTGGGAATGTTTGGTTTATGATCTTTTTTATGTGCATTTTGGATGATCATTTTGATAGGCTGAGTTAGGAATTCATCCCTTGCTTATTAAATGCATCAAAACTTTAAATCGCATTGCAATTCTGGTAATAAACTGGGCATGATGGTTCAAATTGGGGTTTAGTAGTACAGTGTTTGTTTAGAGTGTGGTTGTAGTCATGTAGAGGATGTTAGAATGTTTAGGGAGTTCCTACAGTGAAATGGAGTGGTGAAAGATTGCTCAGCAGGAGATTTCTGAAAACTCATCCAAACTGTACCGGTACGCATACCGGTACGATGAGGCTACTGGAGTTCGCCGTACTAGTACGCATACCGGTACGCGTTGTCTGACACACCAAAAGTCGTGGTTTTAATTTAAATCCTCAACTTAAACCCTTCATTTCCCACCATTATTTCAACCCTAACTCTTCATCTCTCTTACCTGAAACCCTCTCAACCACCCAAATTCTCTCTTCTCCCCCTATAAATCTACAAGCATCTCCACCTTAATGCCCTAACCCTAGGTACCGATTTTCCCCAAATCTTCCAAAAACATCCTTTCCTCTCCATTTCTCTCCAAATAGCTTCAACTGTTCACCTGCTTTTGGGTTCTTCACTTTAGAGGCACATTCTTTATCCATGGCTCGGACCAAGACCGTAGGACCTAACCCATCTCCACCCAGAGGTGCCGAAGGTAGCAAAAGAACTGGTGATGGGTTTAGCATTGATAGAACTGAGCAGAGGAAGAAGGCTATAAATGAGGTTAGGGAAAGGCTAATTGGGGAAAAAAGAGTCACTTGTGAAAGGTATTTGGATTCTATCTCTCTTACCCCTAGGAATGAGGCTGTTCGAATCATTGCTAATCACGGTATGAGTTTTTGGTTTGAACCTGTGGATGGCTATGATCTGTCGTTGCGTAGAGATTTTTACCAGACTTTGCGAGTGCCTGAAATGATGGGGAGGAGGTGTTGAGAGCCAATGTGCGGGGGGGGGGGAATCTTGTGGTGACCCCTGATGTCATCGCCGAGCTTTTGGGTGATTACCAAAGACCACCTGATACCACAACTGTCTACCCTGATAACAAAACCAAGAATCAGAAAATGCCTGACTTTGTGAAAATGATGTATGATGATCCTAGCATTTTCAAAGGAGTTGTCCAAAGTGGGAAGTTGAAGGCTACGTTTGGACTGTTGAACAAGTTTCTGCATTATAATATTTTACCTAGGGGTGCTAAGAAGAAACCAAACTTAGAAAAATTGAGTCTTTTAGAGGCAGTGGTGACTGGGAAGGCAATTGACTTTACGCTTCTAGTTTGGCAAGAGATGAAAATCTTTGCGGAGACTCAAAAACCTATGATCAAGCTACCATTTGGGAATTTGGTGACCCGGATTTGCATGAAATTCAAAGCCAAGCCTTCCGCCAGGATAACCCCTCCAGATATTGGTGCCATTAGTGGGGCCAGCAAGAAGAAGAGAAAGGCAATGAGCAATGGGAAGCAAGCTAAGACCATGGGTACTAGCACTAATGCCCCGGGAGCATCGTCATCGGCTGGACCATCGACTATTGCACCAGAGCGTTCAATTCCCCAGTGTCTGGATACAATAGAGATAATGATGAGAGAATTTTTCATGCACACCTTTCCAGAACGGCCTATACCAGCAGAGCCCTCGCCTGTCATTAACCCTCCCTCCTCCGCAACTATTGGTGTGGAGGAGGATGAGGATATTAATTCTGAAGAGTCTGATGAGGATGATGACAGTGATAGAGGAGATGGGGAGGAGCAGTAGGATGTGTGGTTCTGTTCATTTTTCTTTTTTGAGTTGGAGTTTAGGACACTATGATGGAGTTGTTTTTGGCGTAGTAGAAGAAGCTGTAGGAAGTAGGCCAACTTTTGTTTCTTTTTGATAGTTGACTCTATGTACTCCAACTTGAACCACATTAATGGAATACAACAGTTTGTTTCCATCATGCCCATTTTTATTTTGTGAATTGCATTACGATTTTGTGTTCTGATTTGTAGATGAATTGCTATGGATTGCTATATGTTGGCCCATTATTTTGTGTTAAGATTGATTTTTGCTAAGAGACTAGCAAAACATAAGTTGGGGTGTGATTAGCGAAAAATATTGCATGATTCAAAGTGCTATTGATTAATTGAGTAAATTTTGTGATTAAAGGATAAGAATTAGGCTAAATGTGTTCTTAACTATGGTAGTTGATGTTTGTAGGTAAAGGGTGTGCAAAATAGCCTTCTTAAGCCCCCCAACTCAGTTGAGTGGAATAAGGATGAAAAAGCTAGCATGGAGATAGCTCAGGAGAGGAGAAGAACAGGAAATCAGAAAACTAGTTAACCTGTATCAGTACGCATACAAGTACGCTAATGCTATTGGTGTTCTCTGTACCGGAACGTATACCGTTACGCTGAGGCTACTAGTGTTTTCTGTACTGGTATGCATACCGATACGCTGA
This sequence comes from Ilex asprella, assembly GCA_023539305.1. Lineage (NCBI taxonomy): Eukaryota > Viridiplantae > Streptophyta > Magnoliopsida > Aquifoliales > Aquifoliaceae > Ilex > Ilex asprella. Next base: position 18,549,044 of record CM042189.1, on the reverse strand, counting down.
TGCTACTGGTGTTCGCCGTACTGGTACACATACCTGTACGATCCGCCTGAGACCCAAAATTTTGCAGAACTCTCCAGCTGCTTTGTGGAGTCCTCCATCAGCTCTCCCCTACTCCCCTGACACGCACACAATACTATTCACCTTGGTCACACCATGGATTGGATGTTTGGAGTTTGGACCATCAATGAAGAGAGAGTAAGAGGAAGGAGCTGGGTGTGCAGACTAGCTCTGCACACCCCTGTTCAGCCCATGCTCTATGCTACCTATGGGGGGGATGGATAACCCAGGCTACTCCAGACCTGTGAGGCACGTTTTGGAGCCAAGAGCACAAGGAGTTCATTATGTATTACATTGTATGGAATATAGAGAGAGAAGCTCTAGGTGTAGAAGAAAGTGAATAGTGTTTTCTAAAGAGAGAAAGTGGCATTTTTCATGTAATTTCCATTGCATTGGCTTGTAATCTCTTGTAAGGATCTTTAGAACATTATTTTCAATGTCATTAATGCTAGTTCCTTTAAGTTGTTTCTTAGTTTAATGCTCTTTTCAAGTTTCTACCATTAATGCTTTGAAGTTCTTCACTTTTCCATAGGTCTAAAATGGTTTTTCATCTCTTTCATTCCTAGATTAGAAGTTATTGCATTTAGTTACTTTAGATCTTCATTTCCATTGTTATTTTCATTTTAAGTATGAGTAGCTAAATCCTTTAGTTGGCAAGACCAAGGGGAACCTCTACTTGGGTATATGATTTCAACTCATTTTTATTCCTCTCTTCAAAGACCAATGGTTCGGTTTTGACTGGGTTGAAGGTGGATGATTCCGTGAGTCTTTGATAAAACGTAGGCCTTGTCACGGTTTATGCTTAGATACTCATCGGCCTCATCCTCCGCTTCCAACGAATCAATCATTCATTTATGCTCGATCAGAGGAATGGTTTGAGTTGAGATTGTAACCGAGTGGAGTGGCCTCTTGGCATTGCCAGCACTTGTTTTTCTCATTACATTTTCATTAGCACACACTTCACCAAACAACTCTCAAAAGAACAAAGATTTTTCACTTTCATTTCCACCAAATCACTTCCACCTTGATTTACTTCCTTCCTCGTGGATATGACCTTGGAATACTCTTCCAAGTAAAACACAACCCGCAAAAGTCTCCTTGCAATTGGGGAGCATTTTTGTGCATATTCACTCCACATTTACATCATCCCATTTCCCTTCCTCCTTGCCCTTTCTTTTGACACTATCCCAAGGGGAAGAAATCCTTCCCTTCACACATACATTGCATAGTTTGAGGGATAGTATTTAGGGGTTAATGGAAGCAAGGTAAATAACAACAATCAGGGGCAAGGGAGTGTGAAAAATTAGTGCAAGGCCTTCAAAGTCCACATGAGAGCCAATCACTCTACAATCCGTCTAGGAAAAAAATTGAACATTAGTTGGCATTTGAATGTTGTATCCTGTTTTCATTGGTGGGCACTCGAACGCTGGATGGAGTTTGAACCTCCTACTCAAGTGGCCCATGAGAGTAACTACAACACGTCTTGTTTTATTGTTTTTGCACTCAGTAGCTTGGTCTTCAATAATGTAGAACAATGTTTGAACGTATATTGATGTTCGAACGTGGTACTCAAGTACCTCTATGCATGACTTCTTAGCTGCAACATGCCATGTCTCAGCATTTCAATAGTATGGTCTTCAAATAATTTAAGGGAACAATCGAACATGAGTTGGCGTTTGAACATTCTTGCTTTGTTCTAAGCATCCCCAATTTTGTCCAAGGACATGCTGGTGTTGCATGAAAATTTGATATTCACTACCTTTGGACCTTTGTACAATTTGTATCCTAAAATGTCATCATTTAAAATCCATCAAAGTATAATTAGTCTTAAAAAGGAATAGTGATATTCTAATTTGAACTACTAATCAAGAGAGAGAGAGAGAGAAAGGAGCGGAAGCTCAGGGAGAAGTTTGGTGAAGGAAACATTGACGTCGGAGTTGCGGGTTTTTGCCGGAGTTGGTTTCGAACGTCAAGAGCTACAATCTTAGCTTAGTTTAATACTAAAAATCAATGTTTGAAATTATTTTTAGCTTTATAAATAGTGATATGAAAATGGTTCTTCAAGAAATTGGTTTTGTGTTGGGGATATTTTTAGTTGGTTTTATTGTTTGGGGGAGTGTTCTTGGAAGGTCAAGAAGTGCTATGGTGGTTGGTTGGTGATCTGTCGTAGTTGATGGTGGTGTTCAAGTGGAGTTTATAGTTTTTGTTAGGTGATGAACCGGTGCAACATAGGCTTCAACTAGTTCATCAGGGTATCAACTAGTTCATTAGGGAGGGTTCTTTCTAGATGCACTGGTACACTTTATATTAGTACGAGCATCATGAGTGTTCGATGAACCCCAAATTTTGAGGGTATGAACCTAGACCACATACAGAGGTTCATCTAAAATTTTAGGTTGATCCAACGATCAGATAAAAATGAGATGTGAATAGTCTTGTTTACCCTTCGAGATCAATTTGACCAACTTTTTGAGGGATTTTAATCAAACCAACTTTACATTACTTGTAAATAGTTTATATCAGTATGTATATAAAAATTCATTGATAATAGCCTCGTTTTGTTTTTCTAGCTATTGCAAATCAAAATACTTGTACGAGTAGAGTTTCTCAATTCTAGAACAAGCAATGTTTTTCAAAATTGTATCTAAATTATTCCACATTTTATTTAAGATATTCTAGCTTATTTTGAAATATATGATTGGGCTTGTTTGCTATTGATTTTGGTAGAATACCATAGATTTTTTTGACTTATGTGAGAGGTACACTAAGTGGCATGGCTATGATTGTGATACATGTTCGTGGCCTTGAGGGGTGGGCAGGATTGTCTTAATATGCACCAAGTGATGCCTTGCATGTTGTCGATATTGACTGAGTATTTAACTATGACTCATTTGAATATTCATATGTTTGCATTGACCCTAAGTGGCCTATTAGGATGATCATTCACTGGTGTAGCACTTTATGGATTTTGTGATCGTATTATTATTTTCAAACTTAAATATATTTGATCAATGTTTTCTGCTTTATTATTTATTTATGGAATGAAATATTTTGATACTGCCCAATCATGCCAAATTGGAAATTGAGTTACTCTATTGAGCTGTTGATGCTCACCCTATAATATTTTCTCTTTTCAGATTAGTAGGTGACAAAAAAGTTTGTGAAAGTTTGAATTGATAGTTCTTAGGATTTTCATTCTAAGTGTTGATTAATGTTGTTGATGCATGTAATTAGTAAAAGCTTCATATATGTATGTAGAATATAATAAGTCTATGACTGATTCGTATCATACCTGTGAATAGTGCATCTATAGGTTGAGGTTAAGGCAAACAATTGATATATTTATGGAAATGGTATCAAATTTTATTTACTATTTGAAGACTATATTATTTATGTGAAGAAGGAATTCTACTGAACTTTCTTAACTTGCTAGGTTAGTGCTTTAATTGAAGTGATGAGATCACAAAGACGGAAGTAGGGCGACTGGCTGAGAGGAGTGCCTGATCCCTTGTGTTTGGGGGAGTTGGTGCGGCATTCGAAATGGGTGCGGGTGATGTTTTTGGCTGTCTTCTTTTCGTATTAACTATGGAGGCTATTAGTGCTTTGAATATTGTTTTGAAAAAAGGTTGGGGTGTCACATACCTTCTGGTTGAGACTATCAATTTTGTAAAGTTTCTATGTTGAATTAGTGAACATACTTCCTCAATGTCTTTTTAGGCTTTTGTTTGATGTTGAAGAGGTACCAGTTAGGTTTTAGGTGACTTCCCACACCAATGAAATGCAAAGTGAACTGTATGGACAGTTCCTTGAATGAGTTGATCATCCTTGGTGATAGTTTATTGTACTAGGTTAGGGCAGATCCCTAGAGGATGATGGCAAAATAATGATTTCTGATCGATTTGTAATTGATAACCGTATAGCTTCATCATGTTATTGTAAGTGTTCAAGTGATCAAATTGGTCCTTGGTGCCATCGAAGGCTTCCACGTTTGGCATTGATGCTGATATTCCACGTGAATAAGCAGAGTGTATGGGGATAAAACAAGAACTAATTTGAGCTACAATGCTCGTGCATGGAAGTGTGGATTTGATAGTAATTTTTGGGATGTGGGACGTGTAACATAGAGGAAATGTAGTAGTTCATCGACTTGAGAGCTCGGCTAGTCCACTCTTTAATGGAGACTCTTGCTTCTGGGATGTATATTCATTCAGAAAGCGCTTTCAGTTTTCTTTTTGATACAATTAGGGTTCTTTCTCTTGATGAAGGCTTTGCGCCATTTTTATAATGAAATTCCTATATCTAAGGGATCTGCAGTGAGATCCTAGCCTGGCATCCTTGGGATCTTCCTTGATTTTAGGAGAAGATCTTGGTCAATTGAGAGTTTTGTGCTTTGAATACAGCTTGGCTATTATTATGGGGTGGCCTTCTATTATACTACTATTTTTTTCTCGTTTTCCTAGTTTTTTTTTTGTTCATGGGAAGGCTCGAGGTCTAGACCCTTCAGCCTTGGAGGTCTTGGCTGACCTCCTGATCTGACCTCCCTCACTAAGCTCTTACTCGGAATTTATTCTTGGTATCATCAGTTGCCCCCACCCCTTAGCCCAAGTGTACTTGGGTAGGGGCTGAGCTGAGATTTTTTGACCTCCTCATGTTGACCTTGATTTGCGCACGAACAGGTTTTTGACAGTTTTGGGTCATCATTCACTCCCTCATTTCTCGTGCACGTTCTCCACTTCGTATTGTTAGCTTTAAATGTCTCTGAGTTGATAGAAACGACTCTCATTTCCTTTTGAGATTTTCATCTTCTTCTTTCTTGCAGTCTTTTCTTTTCCCTAATTTTCTAACAGACCTAGGGTTTTGCTGAACCTCCTCCCTCTTTGAGTTGGCGTGCAAGGTTTTGTTTTCTGCTTCAATCTTTGGTTTTCCATTCACCTTCGAAAAGCTCTTTACATGTTTCTTCATTCTGGATCCCTCGAGTCTAAGGTGGTTTCTTCATTTCTGGACCTTTTGATTATGTTATTTCAGGAATTGAGGTTGTACCTTATCTCGAATTCCCCTCTTCTTGGACCCTTATTCGACGGCTAGGATTTACCTTATTGGTAGTTGTTGTGTTGTCCCTGTCCCTTAGAGATTGTTTTTCAGAGGTTTTCCCCTCTTTATTAATCCTTTAATCTTCACGTCTCCTACCCTAAGATGTGTGCTTCCTCCGAAGCTACCCCTTCCTCAGTCTCCCTCTTAGGAGATAGTTCTGTCAAAGAGGATACAAACTTAGGTGAAGTAGGTGACGATATCGACAACTTTCTTGGTGCTGATTCTGTTGACATTGAGGAGAAAGTTGAAGAACTCCCTTCTAGTTCCTATAATAAAGGTAAGGTGAGTGGTGTAAGAGTCTCGGCTGTGGGCGTAGGTTGTCTTCAGAAACGCAGAGTTTATGGGCCCTAGAGAGGTCACTCCTTCTCTTATGAAGATTTTTTGTGCTCGCTTTGGTTTTGCACCAGGGGTCCAACACTGGTACCCTGACAAATTTACCCCATATGGTTTGCGCTTTCCCTTGCACCATTTCATTAAGAGTGTTTTACAACACTTCAATGTCTGTCCTGCCCAGTTCTCTCCTAATTTTTGGAGGGTCCTGGTGGGTCTCCTCATTTTCTTTAAGACTCACAAGCTTGGTGTTCCCACTGTTTCCTTACTCAGGGAACTATTTAACGATAAGCATACTTCTTACGAGGGTTTTTTGTATCTATCCAAACGAAAAAAGGCCAAATTGCATATCTCTGACCTCCCGAGCTCCGATAAGAGCTAAAAAAAAACTATTCTTCTATGTGTGGGGCATTCAATGGGAGTACAACCCTGCGGATAAGTCAGATACTCTTCCTGGTCCCAGAGCCTGGTCTGCCCCTGACAACTTGGGTAAGTCCTTGCTCTAACTGACTAGGGTCGGACTTGGTGGCTTCCTTTACTGACTTTGCTCTGCTTTCCTTGTTTCTATGGTGTTTGACTTGAGCTCAGTACCGAGGACAAGCGGGTGTTGGTGAGACTAAAGAAGCGTGATTCAGAGAAATATTTTGAGTTCATTAAGCCTTGGGTTCTAGTTGCACAAGGATTTAGTCTTCTTGAGGTGACAATCGAAGCTCCCATTCCGCTTTCCATTGTTGGGGCTGAAGGGGTGGCACGTGGCATTCGTTCTCCTTGCTTTTAACCCTTAGCTCTTCTTCTTCCCCTATGTTGACCTGTCTACCTCGTACGTCCAAGTTCTTCATTAATGGAGCCTACTGTGAAGGACAGCTTAGCCAAGGTGGGTCAACTAAGGATGGGCAGGAGTGGAAGTAAACGTAAGACAAAAGTTGGGGCGAGCAGTGGCTCTGCTACTTTGACCAAGGTGCTGAGATTTGTTCAGTCACCCACTTCTTCTCCTTTAACTCATGTAACCCAATCCTCCTGCCAAGTTCTCATAACATTACGCAGACCTCCCTTCCTCAAGGGTTAAACCCCTTTCCTTCTGGAAAGGTTACGTGGCAAAGCACGGACCCGACCTCTCCCTCTCTAATAAAAGTTAAGAGGGCTCTAGAGACAGTCACCCAAAATTTTCCCAAGCCCATCTCCTCTGGTTCAGCCAAAAAATGCTATCAGCCACTTCTAAAAGATTCCCAATTTGAGGGTGGAAAAATCCTCAAGGCCTCTACAGGCAGGGATTCTCTCATTAAAAATGTGAAACGTGCTGAAAATGTCATTGTCTCCATCATCCTAGAATCTGACATTTAGAGGGCTGACACTATGCCTCTTGGAGCTTCCATTACCACTGCCCTATTTAGGGCTACCTCGGTAAACGTCTGGCTATTTTTTTAGTCTCGCATCATTACCTCATTCTACCTTTAGCTCTTGTGGTTTTACTAGATCCTAGATGGTTGTTCATGTTAGTGGCATGTTGAAGCGGATCCAATCTCTAGAGAGCTCTGCCAAAGCTTCCAAGGTGCTTGAATTTAAAAATACGAAGTTAGCCTCTACTAATAGCGATCTTAAGTCTCAAATACAGGATTTTCAAATGCAGGTCAGTAGGCAGACCTTTCTCATCAAAAACTTAGAAGCTGAGAACAAGCAAGCTAAGGAGGAGCTAGGGAAGACAAATATGGATCTTAAGGTGAAAACTAACGGTTGGATTAAGGCCAGCCACGATGCCCTCGAAGCTTTTAGTTCCTATAATGACATGAAAATTGAGTAAGATACTCTGGCTGAAGCAAGCGATGCCATTCGAAGCGAGCTCAAGAAGCAGAGAGTTGTTACTAAGAAGAAGGATGACCTGACTGCCAAGTTAGTAGATGATGTCAATATTGAGTGGGTCAGAGGGTGGCTGGCATTTCAAGATAAAGCTAAAGAGGTTTATCATAGTCAGAACTTCACCTTTGACGTAGCACAAGTAGAGGATGAAGTTGTTGAGGAAGAGAGGGAAGAAATCCAGGAAGAGGGTGGAGATAATACCTTGGCTCCTCTTTCCCCTGAGACTGTTCTTACGGTGTTCGCCCCTCCTGCCGAGGTCTTAACTCAAAACCTTCCTCCTCTTCCATCCACTTCTGCAGTCACTGCAGCAGTTATTACTTCTGAAGCTCCTTTAGCACCTACGTCTGCCGACCTTTTAGCTACTGTATTTTTTTCTACTGAGCTGGTAGTAAGAACTCTAACTGAAGTAGAGGTCTCAGCGCAATTGCCTACTCCTAACCTCTCTGGTACTTTGGCTACTGTCATGCCAGGCACCTGCCCAACTACTGACCTTCCAAGTTGTTTACCTGCTTCTGTTGCTGAGACCTCAACTTCTTAGCAACCAGACTCTTCATTTGTTCCTTCTTCACAAACTTATGATTTCTTCTTTTTTTTTTTTTTTGCTATCCTACTAAGTTATTGATGCAAATGCTAAACTCACTTTGTTTTTGAAATTAATCAATACAATCTACTTTGTTCTTCAATGCAGTCTATTCTGTTATTGTCATTGTTATGTTCAATGCAGTCTACTCTATTTTGCTCTAATCTGCATTCCCCTTGCCCCTTGCTTGGATGAGTACCTTAGTTCTGCTTTTCAAGCACGATGATCAAACTTTAGTGAACAAAAGGGCTGATGATGTGTCAAACTAAGGCCTTTCATGAGGGGGGACTTGGCACTACCCATGGCAGACTTGCCAGGACTGGAGGAGAACTAGGACATAGACTTAACTGGTGAGGTCCAATATTTGAAGAATTCATTGTTGTTATTTGGATTCCTCGAGTGAGTATTAGGTGGTGGACATACCATTCCTCATTGTGACAAGAGGATTGTTGGATTTGGCAAAAAGAGTAACTGATTTGATGTCGAGGTCTTCCGCAGGCATATCTATAGAGGTTGTGTTGCTGTATACACGAGAAATTTGGTGGAAGATGATCCTTATCACAAAGAAATCTGAGAAGTCCTCGAAGGAGGTAGTGGGTATATCCTCAAGGTTGATCTATGTGTCTGAGCTCTGTATGTGGTTCTTACAACTGCTTATGCCTTCGAACTTCCTTATTATGGGCTAAAAGTTGGCCTCACAAATAATGGTGCAGCTTATTGTACTCGACTTCTCATGGCTTATCAAGTGATGAAATTTTTTGAGATGACTGAGGAATATCTTTTAGTCCAAGTGTTTGCTTCCCTAGAACTAGCAGATCTTTTGGGTAGTCTTTATGGCAGTTTACTAACTACCTTTGTTTTAAAGTCGTAACTGTCACCATAACTCTGGAAATCGTAGAGACCACTGACTTTGCTTTTCGTGCGTCTCTTGGTTTTTCTTTTTTTTTTTAACTCAAGATTTTTTTTTGGGCCTTCACAATTCCTTATACTCTTTCCCTATTCATAGTTCTTGGAGATTTTCTTGAGTTTTCCTGTTCCCTAGCCCTTAGGACTGCAATTTTGTTACTTGAGATTATTTATGGCTACCTTATTTTCTTCTTTCTTTCAAGAACGTGCCTCTTTTGGAATAGGCTGGAAGTGGCAGTCTCGTTACTTGGTTCCTTCTATGGTGACTCCTTCTGATCTTGATGGTGTAAAAAGGCGATTCTTCCCCGAATTGGACTTGCCTTTATGGGTCCCCACGCCTAATGAGCTTTGCAACTCCCTTCCTCGGAGGGGGAAATTTTTTTCTTTGAAGGTGCCCTGGAGTTGGGCCTCCGTTTTCCCATCCACCCCTCAGTTAGGTGGATTCTGACTTATTAGGGGTTAGCCCCCTCTCGCTTGTCTCCCAAAGGATGGTGCAGGCTGATCAGCTTTTTCATCTTCTAGCGCCCTTAGGGCAATAACGAGTTTCCTACAATTGCTGAGTTTCTCTATTTTCATGAGCTCGAACAGGTTGAGCTCCCTTGCTTAAGTTGTTTTAGGTGAAGAAGCTTCTCCGAGCGCCAACTGGTGGTCAATGTTCATCCTTCACCCAAGGGTTGGTTTCATTATTTTTTATTTGCCTCGGGGGACTCTTGGATGTCTATTGAGGACCGGTGTTTGGCGAATAGGATTTCTCGTTCGCGAAGGAGCTTTTCTCACCTAGGTTGTGGTGTTGAGAGTTCTCTTGTCCAACTTTCTATGTTATTGTGCTTTAATCATTCTCCTGTTGTGCAGGTGAACCTGACCCAGATGTAGTAGAGGTACTGGAGATTGAACAGGTAATGCAGGTCACCCCATATACTTCTCAAAACTAGTTAAGCCTAAAAACCTTTTCCTATTTAGTGTTGTCATAGCTTCCCTGGATTATCCTTTCTCTCCTAACTCTCCTGATTCCTCTCTCCTTGAGTCAAAGGAAGAGGGGGAGGTTGGTATGCCTTCAAATAGGTGCGAGAAGAGTGATTCTTTTCCGTTGTGTGATTCCTCCTTCGACGAGGTTATGCTTTCCTCTGCTGGGGGAAAACATAGAAAGTGAGAAAGGAGTTGAAGGAAGAGAATGCCCACTTAAAGGAGGAGGTGGCTGAGCTGAAGGGATGATTAGGGAAGAGTTAGGGAGACGGTGCCAAACTGATGCTGTCTTTTCTAGTATTATGTTGCATTTTTGGGATTTTGGTTACAGCTTTTGTACTTTCTTGCATACTTATCCTCTTTCTCTGTTGTAACACAAATATTTTTTTACTGTTTTTCTGCTCTCCGGTCATATTTTATAGCCTTTGTCTCAATCTTATGGGCTGAAGGGCTCATCGCAGTATTATGAGCTGAAAAGCTCATCTTAATTTTATGAGCTAAAGAGCTCATTTGAATTTTATGAGCTGAGGAGGTCATCTTAATTTTCATGAGCTGAGAAGCTCATTGTAATTTTTATAAGCTGAGGTGCTTATCATAATTTTATGAGCTGAAGAGCTCATCATAATTTTATGAGCTGAGAAGCTCATCTTAATTTTTATGAGCTGAGGAGCTCATCGTAATTTTATGAACTAAAGAGCTCATCATAATTTTATGAGCTGAGAAATTCATCTTAATTTTTATGAGCATTGAGCTTATCGTAATTTTATGAGCTAAAAAATTCATCTTAATTTTTATTAGCTGAGAAGCTCATCATAATTATATGTGCTGAAGAGTTCATCATAATTTTATGAACTGAGAAGCTCATCGTAATTTTATGAGCTGAAGAGCTCATCATTAGCTTTTTAGCTACTTCGTGGAATTACCTAGGTGTGAATCAAAAACTTGTCATTTTATTGAGGATAATCTTATTACAGGGAGAACTTACTGAAAAAATTTCTTAAGATGATCTGGGTTCCAAGAATGAGGGAGGACCTGTCCTTCTTCGGTTTGTAACTCATAGTTTTCAAAGGTGATTATTCTTAAATTGATATAGAGTTCCTCCTAGTTTGGGCCTAATTTTCCAAGAGTGGGGTCCTTCCTTGCTGGGATGAGTTTTCTGAGTACTAGATCTCCAACCTTAAAACTCATATGCCTGACTCTTCTATTGTAATACCATGTTGTTTTCCTTTGATAATTCTTGATTCGATCCAGAGCTCCGCTTCTTTTTTTTTTCATCTAAGAGGTCTAGATTTAGTAGAAGTGATTCATCGTTGAGCGCAGGCTCTGAGAACTCTGTTCTGGGGAAGGTATACCAACCTCTACAGGTGCCACCACTTCTTTCCCAAAAGTCAAAGCCAAAGGTGTTTCTTGGGTCGCAGACTTAGTGGTTGTTTTATAGGCCAATAACACCTCTGGAATATGCTTTACCCATTTTTCCTTCAGCGACTCAAGCTTGGTCTTTAAGGCTGTTTTAATTGTCCTAATAGTCACTTATGTCGGTCCGTTGGACTGTGGATGAGCTAGAGCTGAGAAATAATTCTTTATCCCTAGCTTTGCACAAAAATTTTTGAATTTAAGGTTGTCAAACTGCTTCTTATTGTTGGAGACGATAGCTCTAGGTACCCTGAATCTACACATTATAGACTTCTAAGTGAAATTCTGGATTTTTTATTTTGGGACCGTCGCCATGGGCTCTACTTTTGCGCATTTAGTGAAATAATCTACTCCAATAACGGCGAACTTGCATTGTCCAATGCTAGTGGGAAGAGGGCCAAGAATGTCCAATCCCCATTGTTGGAAGGGCCAAGGGCTCACCATCGATGTTAGGAGCTTTGCTGAGCAATGAGAGATGTTGGCATGTATCTGACACACCTTACACTTTCTAACCAGATCAGTGGCATCCTTTAGCATAGTGGGCCAATAATACCCCTGCCTCAAAGCTTTTCCCGCCTGTGCTCTAGCTCCAACATGATTACCAAAGATCCCTTCATGGATCTCCCTAAGTATGTAGTTAGCATCCTCTTCCCCCACACATTTGAGGAGAGGAATCGAAAAACCTCGCTTGTATATGTTTTCTCGCAAAATGAAAAATCTGGCTGACCTCACCCTTAACTTTGGAGCCTCCTTAGCATCTGCTGGCAAGGTACCATTTTGAAGATATACCTTGATGAAGTCCATCTAGCTCGGTGAGGCTAAAACTAGGAATGCTCCTCCTTCCACAATGCTTACTGATGGCTCTGCCAAGTGTTCTACTGGTATCAGTCTGTTCAGGTTTTCTTGTGAGGCAATTGCTAACCTTGCTAGTGCATCAGCTCGCGAGTTCTCTGATCTAGGGACATGTCTGACCTTGACTTGCACAAACTTCTTGATTAATTCTAGCACTCTTTAAAGATAAAGGGTCATTTTCTCTCCTTTAGCCTCATAAGCTCCTTCTATCTGCTTCACCACGAGTTATGAATCACTGCAAATCTCAAGCTGCTCCGCCTCCATCGAGTGTGCCAAGTTGAGTACTGCTATGAAAGCCTCACACTCCACCTCATTGATTGAGGCCTTAAATACAAACCTAAGGGCATATTCAACATCTATTTCATCTGGAAAGGTCAGGATCAAACCTGCACCACCTCCCTTAGCATTGGCAGCCCCATCCACTAAAAGTGTCCACGTGGGGAGGTCAAGCACTAGTTGTGTGGCACCCATGGGTGCTGCTGACATGAATTCTGCGATGAAATTGTAGTTCTGGGTTTGTACCTGATGTCATACTCGCTTAGCTCAATGGCCCACTTACTTGCTTCATTGGCAGGGTCTGTAGGGATCTCGATAGTATGAGCTTGGAAATATAGCCTAAGCCTCTATGTAGCCGTGATCAGAGCTAAAATAAGTTTCTCCATCTTTGAATATTTCTCCTCTGCCCCCCTTAGAGCTCTGCTACAGTAATAAATTGGTTGTTGAGCTTTGTCTAGCTCCCTTACTAATGCTCCCTTAATAATGTCTATGCACACTTGGTATCCCACTGGAACACCTTCTTTAAGACTTGAAAGAAGGGTTGAAATTTATCGCTTGATTTGGACATAAAATGGTTCAAGGCAGCTATTCTTCCTATTAAACGTTGTATCTCCCTTGTGTTGGACGGAGGCTGCATATCCAATACAACATTTACTTTCTCAGGGTTAGCTTCGATTTCCTTACAAGAATTTCCCCACAGACACACTTGGCGGGGTTAAGCTTCATTTGGTACTCCTTGAGGACTTGGAATGACTCTGCTAGATGCTCGATATGGAGCTCTGCTCTTAAGGATTTTACCAGCATATCATCAATGCAGACCTTAATGGTTGTCTCGGTCTAATTTCAGAACATTCTATTCACCATACGCTGGTAACTAGCTCCAGCATTCTTCAAGCCAAAGGGCATGACTTGATAACAATACCTTCCCTCCTTAGTCACAAAGGAGGTCTTCTTATGATCATTATGATCCATTCTAATCTGATTGTATCCATAGAAAGCATCCATAAAGCTAAGGAGCTTGTGTCCAACTGTGGCATCTTCAATCAAATCAATCCGAGGTAAGGGAAAACTGTCTTCGTGGCATATGCGGCTGAGGTCGGTAAAGTTGATGCGAAGCCGCCACTTTCCATTGGTCTTCTTGATGAGGACCACATTGGCTAACCAGGCCGGGTAGTCTACTTCCCTGATGGATTTGGCATGGAAAAGCTTGTTGACCTCCTAATTAAAGACCTTCTGACATTTTGGAGCTAAACTCCTCCTCTTCTACTTAATAGGTTAGCAAATAGGGTTTACGCTGAGCTTGTGAGTGATAACTGAAGGATCGATTCCCTTCATGTCTTATTGTTTCCAAGTAAAGAATTCCAAATTCCCTCTTGAGAAACGTATGAGGACTTCTTTGATTTCTTTGCTTAGTTTAGACCCCATGTAAACGAGGTGCTCTGGCTCTTCATCAAGCTGAATAGGTTCTAGCTCTTTCGATGGCATTGGCCTGGTTTCCAGCTCGTCTCTCATGACGAGTTCATCTAGTTGGATGTTCTCAACCTCTTTCTTTTTCACAGAAGCCATGTAGAATTCTTGAACTACCCGCAGGTCTCCTCAGACCACCTTGACCCCATTTTCTGTCGGAAACTTCACTACAAGGTGATAAGCAGAAGCGATAGCCCTCATGGAGTTGAGTGAGGGCCTCCAGAGCAGCATGTTGTATGCAAAAGGTGCAGCAACCACTAAGAACCTTACAGTTACGATTGTTTGGCACGGTGGGTCACCTAGTGTGAGCACGAGTTAGATTGCTCCCAAAGGCAGCACCCTCTCTCTTGGAAAACCCAACAAGTGAGCACTAACTGACTCAAGTTTTTCTCTTCCTATGTCCATTTTGTCGAAGGCAGACGCAAAAATAATGTCTGTCGAGCTGCCGTTATCAATCAAAACTCGATGAACAGTCTTATTTAGCTACCACGACTCTTACCACTAAAGGATTATCATGGGGATGCTGACAGCCTTCTAAGTCCGCATCCGTGAAAGTGATAGATGTGTCTAGTCGTTGAGTCTTGGATACAGAATGCACTTCCAGAGCTTCTTCAGCTCTAATTCAACGTAGATGAACCTTCCTGGCTGAGCTAGATTCCTCCTCTTGTAAATCCTTCAGATATTACCCTGATCTCCCCCAATGGTTGTTAGTGTGGTGCAGGTGCTTGTTGTTGAGGTGGTGGAGGTGGAGGAGCTCGATTTTGATTTTTCGGGCCACAAAGCGACATAGCTACCCTCATTGAATCAGAAATTCAATCTCCTTCTTTGGTTGAATTCACTCATAAGTGTGGTGGCCATGATCTCTGTGGTAATCACACTACTTTGTGGGCTCTCTCTTTGTTGGATCTGCCTTCATGCGAGGCATCCATCTTAAGAATTTCTCATTCTGTGCCTCATACAAAATCTATGATATTGAGGCGGTCAAAGGGGTGAGCTACCGTGGTGCGTACCTTGGTTGTAGTTATGGCTGTAGACGGCCTAAACAATCTCTGAAGTTTCCTCTTCTCTTTGGGGAGTGATCTTTGTCTCTCCTTGGAAACTTATCTCGTTCTCTTTCCTTCCTGGGACTTCGCTCTCTCTTTTACTCTTCTTTCCGTTTCTCCCTTCGTGACAATGAACTCCCCACCTTAGAGAAGAGCACTTCCTCACCGTTTATGTATTTTTTAGCTTTAGCCAGCACCTTGGCCATACTAGTCTGTGGATTCTTCGAAATGGAGAACATCAAATCCTTTGACTGCACTACAACTCCTACAATGAATGCAGCGATAGAAAATCTCTCATTTGGAACATCTACCTTCAGAGATTCCAAAATGAACCTTTGTACATAAGATCAAAAGTTTTCGTTTGGACCATGCTTCAGATTCAACAAATGGTAGCTCGACTTCCGGTATGTCCTAGCCCAAATAAAGTGGGACACAAAAAAGATAGAGAGCTCTTTGAAGGAGGAGATCTAGGCTGAGGGGAGCTAATTAATACTAAAATGTAGCATATTATTATGCTATTTTTGGACTAATTAGACTTTGATGGAGTTCAAATGATGACAGTTCAGGTTCTAAAGTGAAAAAGGATTCAAGGGCAATAAAAATCACACTCGAGTGCAATACTAACATCTTTTGGAACAAAATTGGAAAGGCTTGAAACATGCCAAGAACGTTCGAAGGCCAACTCACGTTCAAACGTCCACATGAACTGACAGAAAATCAGCTTGTTGAGACAGTGTGTTCCAGCCAATCACAGGATCCTGAGCAAAAACCTAAGGTACTTAAAGTACCACGTTCGAATGACAACTAATGTTTGAATGTCCACTGGAGTACTGACAAGACCAGACTGCCTCTGAGTTGCTGAGACATGGCATGTAGTGGTCAAGAAGACCCTGAAGTACTTGAAACGTTTGAACGTCCCTTAGAAGCATTTGAAGACCAGTAGTTGCATAGAGTGTAGAAGTGAACTTCACAGAAGACCACTTGAGTGAAAAGGATCAGACCTCATCTAGCATTTGAATGCCCATAAAGCAAAGACAGAAGAAAACATTCGAACATAATACAACGTTCAAATGTAATACAACATTCAAACGTTCATAAGGCAAAAACAGCAACAACGTTCTAACGCTAACTAACGCTAACTAACGTTCGAATGTTCTCTACAGACTGACTGCAGAGTAGTTGGCTTTTTACTTTGACTTGGGTGGCAAAGACTATTCATTTACCCCCTCTTGTCTCTCCTTCCTTGCCTACAAATACTCATATTTGGAGAGCTTCTAGTGTGTAATTTTTCTCTTGAAAAGAGTAGTTTTTGGGAGATAAGTTTGGCCTTAGATCAACATCTCTTCATCTTTGTACTTGTTTTATGTTTAAATGAAGCTTTCTTCACTTGCATTTGTACTTTGTATACCAACCATGATGGAGGCTTGTACTCCCCTTGAAGTTGGATCTTTAATCTTCACTTTATTTAACTTTTACAGTCATGTTGTAGCAACCATGATAGAGGCTTAGACTGCCCTTGTAGTTGTATTTGCTTTTGTTTACAAGTATCAAGAAAGATAGCTTATCTTATTGTTGTGGTGAAAACCCTCCAAAAGTAACTAGCATTCTTCTACTTCCATTTGTTACATTCTTCTACTTCCATTGTTTGAGCATCCTTCTTTCTTGGAGGAGTGAAACTCTTCCACTTTTTTGAGAGCTTTACCAAAGCCGTCAAGGGTGAAACGTGATTCACTCTTTCTTCGTTGAAGATTGACTCCTTATTTGTTGTTCTTTTATTTTGTAAGTTCTCTACTTGGAGGGATGAGAATCACCCACTTTTTTAACTTTATCAAAGCCATGAAGAGTGAGTAGTTTCTCATTCACTCTTTAGTAAGAGGTAAAGGGCATGTATAAATTATCCAAAAGTTATATTTGTGCTTTGTTCTAATGTTTAATGTTTATATCCCCTTACTTATTGGATGATTGATTGCTTCTAGCAAAGCTAAGGTACCTTGTATAATTGTGGTTATTTCTATGACACGGATGACTCTTGCATAAAGATACCTTTCGTTTCAAGGGAAGTACCCCAGCTAGATCCTCATGACTGTCCTTTAATCCTCCCCTTTATCATACTTCATTTAAAGAATGGAATATTAATGCCATGATTGGAGGCCTTGTAGAAACACTTGCTTGTTTGTAGATGGGTTGAGTCTCTGCACAGACAATTCATGTAAACTTCTAGAAAGGCATTGGAATCATGTGCTTAATTCTCACAGTCCATCTTTATCTTCCGATTAACTTGTTGTTGATACGGGAGTTAATTGAGTTATCAAGCATAAATATAATAAACCGGATGATTAACTACATGCCCTGATCCCCGAGCTAAAGAGTGGCTTTCTTTTTATCTAAACTTATCTTATATTTTGTCTTGAAAACTTTCTTGGAAAGAAGTTCATATTCAATCTAGGAAAATCTCTAAACCTCACAACTTTAAATCCCAAAGGGTACAATCATTGAGTCTCTGCTACTGCTTACTTTGAAATACCAACAACAATTCCCTGTGGATTCGACTCTGGACTCAAACCGGATTATTACTACAACTTGGTTGTACACACTTCGGATCAAGTCAAGTTTTTGGTGCCGTTGTCGGGGAACTATCAAGGGTATTTTAAAGTAAAAGGTAAAAAGACCATTATTTCGGTATATATTCTTTGGTTTATTGTGAATAATTTTATTTTTTTTTCATGTCTGAGAATGCTCCTCACTATCAAAATTTGTCGGCAAAAATCTTCTGGGTCTGTAAATCAGTCTAAACCAAATTCACCTAGATTAGTAGCGGACTCTTGTGAAAGTATTGTGGCATATAATGATAGAAACGGAGAAGTTCCTATGAGGGAAGATTAAGTGCCTAACATTCAAACCTTGAGGGATTACTTAAATCCCATAAGAAATAGTGTCCCCCCTTGTTTTGTTTTTCCTGAAAATGCTCCCGCCTTTACTGTAAAGTCAGGGACTACGTAGTTGTTACCTGTTTTCCATGGATTGGATACATAAAATCCCTATTTGCATATGAAAGACTTCGAGGAAGTGTGTGGAACATTTCAAGACAATTTGGAACTAGCCAGGATAAAAAAAATTTCTTTCTTTCTAAACGATAAAGCTAAACAACGGTTAAATTCTTTAAAAGATCTTTCCATGTCTAACTGGCTGACCTTCCAAAAAAAAATTTTTAGAAAAAAATTTCCCTTACACCGGACCAATGCACTCAAAAGGAAAATCATGAATTTTTTTGTAAAAGAAGCGGAAACATTTTACCAAAGTTGGGAGAGATTCAAAGATCTACTCCAAGCCTGCCCACACCATGCTTTTGAAAATTAGGCTCTGGTAGGATTTTTCTATGACTCCTTGCCCACTAGATTGCGTCAGTTTGTCGAAATGATGGCCCAAGGATAGTTTATGGGTAAAAGTCCGGAGGAGGCATTCAATTTCTTTGGCACCATATCTAATAGTTCTCAAATATGGGACGCAGCCTCTCCTACCACTGTTGAAGTCAAACTAATTCGCTGTGACTCCCCAAAATTCGAGGGTTCGTTGATCATCCATCAACCTGCGAAAATACATGTGGATGTCGCATAGCCTGACACCACGTTAATAACATCCCTTTATCCAGGATTTTAGCCCGTAAATATAACCTAGGTTCAACTTTTCATTTGGATTTAACTCATGTCCAAAATACCATAATTCATACCTCATTACGTTCCATTTATATCCTTGGAGGGAAGGGAAATATAGGCCAATAGCAAGGTAGAAACAGTTTTTAATTTTGAAAATTTGGAAAAGTGTACTAGGTACCGCGTACCGGTACGGTTAACTCACTGGAATTGTCTGGTTCCAAGTGTACCGGTACAGAGTACCGGTACGGCCAACTCTCTGGAACTGACTGTACTGGTACACAATACTAGTATTGCTGTCCAGTTTTCCCTTTTTCGACCCTTTTTGCTTTCAAATCCACTCCAAACCCTTCCGTATTCAACCCAAAACTTGCACAACATGTGTTACACACAAAATACTTGATTCATACTATTTTCATTACAATCATTTACATGAATTTACATGTCAAAACTAAGTTTTCATAAATGTTTTACAAAACTTCAAAATAAGTCCACAAGCCGGCCCCTTCACCCTTGATGCTCTACATAGGAGCCATCCGCCGGTGCAAACCCCACACCTGAAATGTATTCCCGTATAGGGTGAGCCACGTTCAGAAGAATAATTCCTACAAAGGCTATTCCCCACCAAGATGCACATGAAATCCACACATGCAACATTCAAAAATTCTCAACCATTCTAGTCAAGTATATGCAACCAAGTGATGGAATTCATTATGATATGTCATGCAATGAGGTGAGACTCATTCATGCACTCAAGAATGGACTCAAGTAACTCCCATATACCAAATTCAAGCTAGAAACTAGCCTAAATCATTTCCATGCTCACTTTTTCACTTCCATAACCATAAACATATGTACAAGTCAATACATAGGCATATATATAAATGTAACTCTTAGTTTATCAACATCTAAAGAAAGAATAATTCAAGGTAGGAAGAACTCTAACTCAATAGAAGCGTAGAAGACTTCTATAACACCAAAATAACTCAAGAACTCTTGATTTCCCAAATCTCCACTTTTGAATCTTTGGTGAAATCTCTTGCTTTTGGTACGTAGATTTAGCCCTCCTTATGGTGATCGATTTTTCCTCTTGGCTCGACGAAATCCGAGCGATGGAACTCCGAAAAAAATTGAAGGAGAACTTGAAGAACTCTTTTCTCTCTCTTGGGAGGCTAAAATGAGCTGAAGAATGGGATATTTATGCTGAAATATCTCATTTAAGGCCCTATTTATATTTTTCGAGACTTGGCCCAGCTCGTGCCAAGTGTCCCCCGCTTATTCGGGTCTGATTTTGCCCGAAAATAATTTATTTGATTTTGGTTTAAGTTCAAATTAATTTTATTTGATCTTTTATCCAATTATAAGGAATTTTTGTATTTTCAGTTTTTTTGGGGACCTTTGTGAGGTCATCCGCCACCCAATCGTCTCGAACGACGTGTAAAATTCAACTATCTTAGAATTCGACGAAATTAGGCATGGTGACTAGATTTCGCGATACAAATCCAATGGTGAAGTTCGTTGTCTCATACGAGTTAGAGAGCATACTTATTTAATTTAGCATTATCATGGCAAAATGACCTTTTTGCCCTTACTCAAAAAAAATTTCAAATTTACCTGGATTTTCACATTCGCACTTTTTTGTGTGTCTGAATTATATTTTATTATACACCCAAGTATAAGTGGTCAAACTGTAGTTTTTTTGATTTTAAGTCCAAGTACCGATCCCACGAAGAGTTTTCAGTAATTTAGATTGTAAAAAAAATTAAAATAAAATAAAAAATAAAAACAGTTGTTTGGAGTAGTATGATGTTAGATAGCTTGTGATCTGAGCTTAAATTGGTAACTAGTTTTAATTTAAACAAAACACAAATAAAATGCACAGATAATAAAGTGCGTAAATAAAGAAGATTAATGATAAGAATATAAAAGATACCCTTCAGTTTAGAGATCCATATGCTTCATATTGTTTAATTTCTGGAAATGTTACCTTGCAACAATTAACCTCCATTTTACTGGAAAGTCAATCGGCAAGTTTGACGTATATAAATCATAACACAGCCGTTTCTTAGGCTAGCTGGTGGTAATATAGTATAACACAACAACTTCTTAGGAAAACTGGTTATATCCACATCAATTGATTAACCCAAGCAAACCAAAAGGACAAGTCATTCATGAGGAATACTTGAATTACCCAATAGATCATTTGTGATATATATATATATATATATATATATGTCAGTTAAACATCCTCAACATTCTAGTGGAGGACAAGTCATACCGGTAGGAACACCGTGGTTGTTAGACTGTCGATATATTTATATATAATATTTAAACAACCCTAATAACCCGTGAGGATTATTTAGGTTTTGTACCACACATCATTAGAAAATCCTCAGTCTTCCAGTGGAGGATAAACCATACCGGTAGGAACACCGTAGATTTTTAATTGGTGAGTCTTATGATACACGGATGACATAATTCCAAGCACAACACCGAAATTACATACATCACTGTATCACACATTAAGGATATAATACATATATAAATAAACATATAAATAAAATATCAATATTTCCATAACTTAACCAATATTATACATATGTTTACCCTAGTTTGAAGGGTATAAACCACTACTCACGCTACATTGCTATAGACAAGCAAGAAGTGCGGGTAGTATTCATTACAATGGAAATTAAAATACAACTTCTTTCACAACGAACACTTGAAACACAACCACCTTTATTATCATTCAAGACACAAAAGTGGCAGTAGTTCAATTATCCGAATAGAAAGATACAAAAGAAGTGTACAAATATAAAGTAACGGACGGACCAGCTTCAAGGTTTGGTTCTCCTTTTCTATCTCTTTTCTTTTTTCTTTCTTTTCTCTTGTGTGGCCTGATGGTTTTGGAGGGTAAGGGGCTGGTCTTGTAATGGAAAGTAGGTGTATGTAGAAAATGAATAAAGGAAGCAAGGCTTGGTGTATTTTGTGGTGTATGTTTGGAATGTCTTAAGAAAGGAGAAAACAACCCCTATTTCTAGAGGGGAGAGAGTGCACGGCAAAGGGGAGGGTTTAGGAAGGCCACCATTACCTTCCAGAAGGTGGTGGCTTGCTGTGGTGCTAGGTGTCGGCTCCTTGGTCCGCCAGGTGTCTCCTACAAGTGCGCCAAGTGTCGTTGCCTGATTGGTCCTAGTGTCATGCTTTGAGTGTGTCAAATGTTGTCTTCTCATTGGTCCTTGTATTGTATTTTCATTGGTCCATGTGTCACCTCCTGATTGGTCCAAGTTTTTTTATCGCACTTTAGTCCTTCGTAGTTTCAAACTTTACAAAATAGTCCTATATTCTCTGATATTTCTGCATTTGACCCTATACCTTCAAACATAAAATATTAAAAACTTTAATTCACACCCAAAACATAATTCATAATATTTATTTATTTTATCTTACAAAATTGAATACTTAATCATTCTAATTTATAGACTAATTAGGGATAATCACAGAACATCTACTTCCCAAGGTGAAAAGTATGTCTTGATAGATGATGATGACATGAGAGCAAAAATGTCCACTTTATCTCGAAAGCTTGAAGCTTTAGAGATGAAAAAAGTTCATCAAGTTGATGTTGGCCCTTCCACAGAACAAGTATGTGGGATCTATGCACTGACAGGACACCCTACTGAGGAATGTCCTACCATCCCAACATTCAAGGAAATTTGGTTTGAACAACCAAATGCAATTTCTAACTTCAACAAGCTCTACTTTAACTCATACTCTAAAACATATAATCCAGGTTGGCGGAACCATCCGAATTTCAGTTGGAGGAACACACAACCAACACCCTTGAACCAACCACAAGGTTCACAACCACCACCTCAAAGACCCCCTTGCATATCAACCATACCAACCACCATACAAAAGGAGTCTTGAGGATACATTGAACCAGTTCATGCAAACCCAAATGAACTACAATGCCCATTCCACCCAGTCTTTCACTGAGTTCAAAACATAGACCACCTAGTCTTTTGAGGACATCGAAAACCATATTCAAAAGTTGACCCAATCCATGAGAACACATGAGAAGAGCTCCTACCCAACCAAAACCTCCACAAGGACAATTTCATGGAACACCCACAAGACCAAGCACAAGTTGTCAATACACTGAGAAATGACAAAGTAATTGACAAAACCATCAGAAACAAGTTGATTCCAAGGCCAAAGCCGGAGTCAATCCCCGTCACTTCTCCATTTGAGCCTGAACCAATTGAGCCTAAACTAGGAATTGAAAAAGAACCTAAGTCTCTAATTGAACAAGACCTAGAACTGTCAAAAGAAAAAGACCCTTCTGATGAGAAAAAAATATTGCATATTTAATGGCCTCATTACAAACATTTTAACTTAACTTTTGCATATAAATACTTAGAATTAGCCAAAATTATGAATAATGTTGAATTTTTTATGTTTAAGGTAAATGATGTATTTTAGGACCTTGCAACTAAGTAAGGATGTGTGGTGAAGTAATGGACACATTACATGAATATTTGGAGGCTTAAAAGTGAAGAAATCAAGGAGGTATTGGTGTTTGGTAATAAAGGCACCAGCACACACACCATCTAGTTGTAGAGCCTCGATTTTCCTCCATTTTAACCGTGATCCACTTCGAATCTGAAAAAGTTCAAAGCATGAAAGTTGTATATCTCGATGTCTTTTGTATTGTGTCAACATTTTAGATAAATCAAACAGTTGGATCAAAAGTTATGACAATTCTAGAAAAATTGGCCTGTAGCAAAAAAGTGTACTGGTATGCATACCGGTACGCTTAGGTTACTGGAGTTCGGGGTACTAGTATGCGTACCAGTACACCTTGCCAGAAGTGCCCAGAACGACTGTTTTTCATGCTCCACTTGGTTGAGGGTCCCACCTACACTTCTCCCACTTGGCCCCCAACATTTTCTGCACATCTTCGTGCCTCCTACACCCTTAATGAAAACTTTGGAGGCTTGACATTCCATGAGGAGAGAGAGAAAGGGTGAAGCTTGGGTGTGCAGGCTAAGCATGTGCTAGCCTGCCTTACCCATCCATTTAGCCCTTATTGATGGAGGGCTCATCACACAGCTAGAGGAACCCCCTATGGACGAAATTACAGGGCACACACTTTATATATTCAACATTCTTCAGCATTGCAAAGTGATGGCTACCTAAGCTTAGAATGCTCCAAGGATGAAGATGATGAATAGTAGATAGAAAAATTAGATTTTTGCATTTTGTTCATCCATTTTCACTTGTAATCTTCTTGAATACTCTTGTAAGCTTCATTATTTACTTTTAATTTCATTTACTTCAAGTGCTTTACAAGTTTAGTTGAGTATTCTAGATTTCACATGTGACACCCCAAAAACCTGGGGGTCCTTTATTGACCGTTGACCACCCATCAACCCGCAAAAATACCAGTGAGTATCGCACAACCCGACATCACATCAATTTTAATCAATATCATCCCTTAAGTCGGGATTATAACCTACACGTGCAACCCGTGTACATGTTACCATTTAAATCTAGCGGGGCCCAATATATCCCAATATAACTCATTTGAGGTCCATATGTGTCCTTTGAACCAAAGAAATCCAAACCCGAAAGCATAGCGCAGGACTTTAAAATTTTGAATTTTAGGTTCAAGTTCGAACGTCTGCTTTATGTTCAAACGTCACTTTTACTTCGAACGTCACTTGCTCCTAGTACTTTTACATTTCTATCAGAGCTCTGTAGAAACCAAAGTACTATAAGCTCCCCATGCTCGAAGTGACCTGACGTTCGAACGTGGATTGCGTTTAAACGAAGGTTGCGTTCGAACGTGGACTGGCGTTAGAACACCAACAAAATTCGAAAATGTTGGTATCTCTGTTTTTCGATATCCAATCCATTTCAATCCTTCCAAAAATCATCCCAAACATGTATAATGAACTTTTTAGCATTATACATGATCCATACAAGTTCTACTACAAGTATTTCTAAAATTCAAGGTTAAAGGCCACAGGTCGGCTCCTCTTCACCCTTGATGGTCTGAATGAGATCCGTCCACCGGCATGTAACCCACACCTAAAATGTTTTCACGTATAGGGTGAGCCACGCTCAGTAGAATATTTCCTACAGTAGCTACTCCCCACCTAGATGCACATGGAATGCTAACATGCAACATTCAATTATCCACAATAATTCCAATCAAGTATATGCAACTCAATGATGGAATCTTTTATGATATGCCATGCAATGAGAAGAGACTCATTCATGCACTTAATTTGAGCCCTTCCCGGCTCCTCAACACATACAAGTGTCAATGTGTACGAATCCGTCATCCATGTTGCACATCAAATGATATTTATAAATCTAGCGTCTTTCTTGGGGGTGGATATTCATGAACTTACACCAACGGCACCCAACCGACACGAAACTCATGGACTTTTACCAACGGTTCCGCGTACACCGACACCCTTTATGGGCTCTTATACCAACAGAGTGCGTATCTAATCACCGGGTCTCTCACCCAAGGGATCTTCTAACCCCTTCTTGCTAACGCCAAACCTAATTTGTCATGCTTCCATAAGGCTCAGCTAGGCCTTCGGTCCAACTTTTCCAAGCCTTCCGTCAATCACCAAGTGTGGTATTGACGACAATCATGTACACACCCATATGATGAGATGTTCTGTTCAAATGCAATGTCATAAACCATTGCTTATCCATGTCATGTCCCATGTAATGAATGCCACATCAGCAACATTTATCAGTTATCATCATATTCCATGGAAATGTATATCATGTGAATATAACTTCCATAAATTATCATTATGCTCAATATATCAATTAGCATATAATCCCCACAAGTTATCACATAACTCAACTCAAACATGTTATTTCAATTTAATCAAAACAACAATTTTCAATCACTCAAGGAATTTTATTAAACACCTTCAATGCAATATTCATGTAAACACATCAATTTGTTCACATAGCCCCAAGTTTCAAGAAAGTACTCAAGAAACTTCTATTTATCAAATTCAAGCTAGAAATTCATTTACGTCATTTTTATGGTTTTTTTCTCACTTCCACACTATAACAAATTATATGTATAACCACATACCTTAACCATCACTTATAGACATTCTAGGTTAGGAATGAACCCAAGTAGGAGAAACTCTACCTCTTGGAGCGTAATAGAAATGGTGGGAAGCCTCAAGAACACCTCCCAAGCCAAAAATCTTCAATTTTCCAAATCTCCTCATTTGGATCTTTGGTGAAATCCCTTGTTTTTGGTACGTAGACGTAGCCCTCATCGATGTGATCGACTTTAATTCGTAGCTCGACGGAATCCGACTGACGGAACGCCAAGAATCGATGAAAGAAAAATGATTTCTCTCTTTTCTCCCTCTTTCTCTCACACGTTGGAGGCTACCGAATTTGTGTAGATATTTGTGTCAAAATATCTATTTTAAGCCCCTATTTATATTTTTCAAGGCTTGGCCCAAGTCGTGCCACGTGCCCTCCACTTATCCAGGCCCGTTTTCATCCCGAAATGATTTATTTCATCCTGGTTTAAGTTCAAATAAATTTTATTTGAAATTTTAATCAATTATAAGAAAATTTTAAATTTTTTATTTTTGGGGACCTTTGCAAGGACAATCACCACCTAGTCGTCTCGTAAAATGTGAAAAATTCGACTATCTCAGAATTCGACGAAATTCATCTGGGTGACTAAAATTCGCGATACGAATCCAATGGTGAAATCCGTTGTATCATATGATATCTAGAGACAACGTATTTTAAATTTTCATTATAGTGGCAAAATGACTATTTTCCCCTTCTTTGAAAAAAATTTAAATTTATCCCGATTTTACATCACCATTGTTGTTTAAGTTTTCTTTATTTCTAGCTTTGAAATTGGGTATTGAATATTTTTCTTCTTATTTTAAATTTTCTTGATTTAAGTTAAGTTCCATGTTTCATTTCTTCATTATGTCTATTTACATTATGCATGTCTTGTCTTTTATTATGAGTAGCTAGAGTTCTAGTTGGCTAATTCAAGGGAGACCTCCTCTTGAGTTTTCCATTTCAACTCATTTTCTTTCCTCTCTTAGTGTACAAAGGTTCGGTTTGACTGGGTTGAGACTGGATGAGGTGGTGAGTCTTTGATCTCCTGTAGGCTTGATCACGGTTTATGCTTGGATCCTCACCATCTCGTCCCTAGCTTTCCACGAATCAATCGTTCATCTATAAACCCTCGGAGGAAGCTTTCGAGTTGATTGGGCATTCCCATTGGAGTGAACCTTTTGGATTAGCCTACACTTGTTTTTATTGTATTTTCATTTACAAACTCCAAACACCAAAACACAAACAAATGATTTTACACTTTTTTCTTTTTCTTTTGTTCTCAAAATCACCTTCACACACTTGAACTTCACTACCCTAAGGAGATGACCTTGGAATACTTTCCAAGTAAAAAACGACAAGAAAAAAGACTCCTTGTGCTTGGGGAGCACTTTTGCTCACTCATTTTCCATTTTGTACATTTCATTTCCACCATTTCCTTACCCTTTCTTTAGATACTATCCCAAGGGAGAGTGACACTCCCCTTCATCCATACAGTAAACATTTTAAGGGATGATTTTTAGAGGTTAGGAAACAACAAGGTTTTTCACAAAGCACCTTCATGCCCTATTTCAGCTCATTTCCCTAATAAACTCAAAACAGACGAGATAGTGAGTAATCAACCTGAAATTTATGAGCTTTTCAAGTAAGTAAAGATAAACATCCCACTTTTGGATGTAATCAAATAATTTCCATCCTATGCCAAGTTTCTGAAAGACTTGTGCACAGTCAAGAAAAGCTCAAATGTCCTAAAAAGAGTCTTCTTGACAGAACAAGCCAGTGTCTTGTTTCAACATAACACCTCTCCAAAATACAAGGACCCTGGATGTCCAATGCTGTCATGTTTCATTGGAAATTTTAAAATAGAACAAGCATTGTTAGATCTTAGAGCCAGTGTTAATTTGCTTCCTTTCTCAGTCTATCAGCAGTTGGGTCTAGGTGAACTCAAACCCACTTGTGTCACAATCCAGTTGGCACACAAATCTGTAAAAATTTCAAGGGGCATTGTTGAAGATGTACTTGTCCAAGTAGATAACTTTGTCTTCCTTGTTGACTTTATTGTTCTAGACACTCAGCCAACAATGCATTCAGAAAACTAAATTCCCATTATTCTTGGTCGACCCTTCCTAGCAACTTCCAATGCACTAATCAATTGCAAGAATGAAGTCATGAAATTAACTTTTAAGAATATGACCTTTGAGCTAAAAATTTTCAATATTGTCAAACACCCTAGGAGAGGACAAGAAGAGAGAGAAATAAATTTCATTGAGTCATCGGTTCAAGAACATCTGAATGACACATTATGTGAGAACCCTACTGAATCATCTCTATTGGAATCAATCTCATCTGAGTCAACAAATGATGCCCCAAGTTCACAAATTTGCCCTACTCATGTTGTTGAGGCATGGCCATCCAAATTGGAGGAACTTTCACCTAGTGGTACAAAGCCACTCTCCTCAAGTGACAAGCCACCAAAGCCTAAATTGAAATCACTCCCATCTAACCTCAAATATGCATTCTTAGGAGAGGAAAAGTCCTACTCAGTGGTAATTTCATCCAAGCTCATAGACTTATAAGAGTCTAAACTGATTGAAGTTCTTAAAATTCACAAAAGTACCATTGGGTGGACCATTGCTGATTTGAAAGGTATAAACCCATTAATCTACAATCTTACTATATACCTGGAAAAGGAATCAAAACCCTCTCGACAAATGCAGTGACGACTGAACCCTCACATGAAGGAAGTCGTGAGAACTGAGGTGCTCAAACTTTTAGAAGTATGGATAATCTTTCTCATCTCTGATAGCAAGTGGGTTAGTCCAACCCAAGTTGTGCCCATGAAGTTTGGGGTCACAGTGGTCAAAAATGATGCCAATGAACTAGTGCCAACTCGAGTCGTCATAGGATGACGGATGTGCATAGACTACCAAAAACTCAATTTGGTGACTAGAAAAGACCATTTCCCTCTCCCCTTTCTTGACCAGGTTCTAAAGAGAATTACAAGTCATGAATTCTATTATTTTTTTGATGGATATTTCGGGTACAATCAAATTGAGATAGCCTTAAACGATCAGGAGAAAACCACATTCACATGACCCTTTGACACCTTTGTAATCAAAAGGATACCATTTGGATTTTGTAATGCTCCTACAGCATTCCAAAGATGCATGCTAATCTTGTTCAATGATATGGTTGAAATATTTTTGGAAGTATTCATGGATGATTTCTCTGTTTATGGTGACTCATTTGACTTGTGTCTAGCCAACCTAGAAAAGGTGTTCATAAGATGTAAAGAAGTCAATCTGGTGCTCAATTGAAAAAAATGTCATTTCATGGTAACACAAGACATTGTCTTAGGTCACGTTGTGTCGTCTAAAGGCGTGAAAGTTGACAAGGCAAAAAATATTCTAATTGAAAATCTGCCAGCAAGACTGTAAAGGATGTCCGATCATTCCTAAGACATGAAGGTTTTTACAGGAGATTCATAAAATATTTCAGTACCATAGCCAAACCCATGTGTCATCTCCTGAGTCAAGATGTAATTTTTGTGTGGAGTGAAACATGTCAAAAGTATTTTGATAAACTTAAAAGCATGTTAATTTCTGCTCCAATCATACCTGACTAGACTCTGCTCTTTGAGCTAATGTGTGATGCAACTGACTATGTTGTAGGTGTTGTGTTGGGACAAAAAAGGATAAGAAACCACGTGTAATTTACTATGCAAGTAAAACTTTGAATGATGCTCAAATAAATTATTCAACAACTGAAAAAGAATTGTTTGCTATAGTTTTTGCTTTGGAAAAATTTCGTTCCTATCTTGTTGGTTCTTCTGTTACTGTATTCACTGACCATGCAGCCCTAAAATTTTTGCTCACAAAGAAAGATGTCAAACCAAGGCTCTTGAGATTGATACTCTAGCTCCAAGATTTTGATCTAATCATCAAGGATAAAAGGGGTGTTGAGAATGTGGTGGCAGATCATCTATCCAGATTAACTTATGAATTTCAAGAAGATGGACTGCCAATCAATGAAAAAATTCTCGATGAACAACTATTCATAATTAATGAGACCCCATGGTGCGCTGACAATACTAATTTCCTAACTACTGGAACTCTATCTCAATCATTCACTCCTATGGACCGAAAGAAATTTCTAAGGGAGGTTCATAATTTTTTTGGGAAGATTCGTACGTATTTAAGTACCGTAAGGATCAAATCATAAGACGTTGCATCCCCGCTCATGAAAGTTGATAGGTAATAAAATTTTGTCATTCTGAAGCATGTGGTGGCCATTTTGCATCAAGAAAAACCACTGTAAAAATCATGCAGCTTGGATTTTATTGGCCTATACTTTTCAAAGACGTCCATACCTTTTGTTTAACTTGTGATAGATGTCAAAGGTTGGGAAATATTTCGAAAAGAAACATGATGCCCTTAAACACCAGTCTGGTGATTGAAATTTTTGACTGTTGGGGCATCGATTGTGTGGGACCATTCCCCCTTCTTTTGGCTATCTATACATTTTAGTGGCAGTATACTATGTTTCTAAATGGATTGAGGCAATTTCATGTTGAAATAATGATCATCTAATGGTGATCAAGTTTTTAAAAGAAAATATTTTACCTCGGTATGGAATTTCAAAATCAATCATAAATGATGGGGGTGCTCATTTTTGCAACTATCCTTTCTGGAATTTAATGAAAAAGTATTTGATTTTGTATAAAATTGCAATCCCTTATCACCCATAAACTAGTGGACAGGCAGAATTGACTAATCGGAAGATCAAATTAATTTTAAACAAAATGGTAAACCCGAACTGCAAAGATTGGTCGTCAAGACTAACTGATGCACTCTAGCCATATTGTACTACTTTTAAAACCATTTTAGGCATGTCTCCTTATCAATTAGTCTATGGAAAGCCATGCCACCTACCTATGGAATCGGGATATAGGGCATACTAGGCCATTAAAGCAATGAAATTTGACCTAGACAAGGCTAGACTCTCAAAAAACTTCAGATAAATAAATTGGAGAAATTGAGAAATGAAGCATATGAGAATGCTAAGATTGATAAAACCAGGATGAAATTTTTTCATGACAAGAACAATGTGCGAAAGTCTTTTAAACCATCTCAAAAAGTCATGTTTAATTCAAGACTCCGCCTCTTCCCTAGTAAGTTGAAGTTGAGATGGACTGGGCCCTAAATTGTCAAAAAGGTGTGGAACATGGAGCGGTAAAAGTGGAAAATCCTTCGAACGGTAATATCTTTACTGTTAATGGTCAGCGGTTGAAACCATTTTTGGAAAACTTTGTGAAAAATGTGGAGACCATTCTTTTAATGGAACAAGAATACTCCTCCAAGATTCACTCTTGCTGACACTCGAATGGATCGGGTCAAAAAATATTTGAGCCTACCCGACCCAGAAGGACACCTTTATAAAGCCCCATGTTTTTTTCCCGTTCCTCCACATTCACCGTTGTTGGCCCCCCTCTCCTTTTTCTTCGCTTTCCTTTTCTGCTTCGTCTTCTTTTCTTTTTTTTCTTCTTCTTCTTCTTCCTTTTTGTTTTCTGTACCAAGACCCAACCCCCAACAGTCCCATGTCCATATCACCCAATGATACAATCCTTATTCTCATGATCTATATTTGTTTACTCTATTTGTTTATGGTTGTTCTTCTTTTGTATGCACTCACAATCAAAGGTTTTCATCCTCGTGATAACCCAAACTCCCCCAAAGATGCTTAATCTCTCTATTTTTATTGTAGGCATCAGAGGATGAACGGATCTCTTACAACCTCATCTCCCAGATCCTTACACCGGTAAATTCAAAACATTAGGGACAATGTTTAGTTTAGGTTGGGGGTGAGAACTATAGTTCATATTCTTTGTAATCTGTGATAATTTGTGCCTGTAAATTATTAAAATTTTGTTGTCGTTTCTGTTGTTGTTGTTGTTGTTGTTGTTCTAATTATATTGTATACGTTGTCTTGTATTTTAAATAAATTGATGATCATGTCTGTGAGACAGTTTACATTGTCTTTGTGACTGGCAAATATTAAAGAACCAGATAGTGAGACATAAAGCATAGGAAGCCTGGATGTCAACCTTTTTCGGTTTAGTCTGGTAGTACTACAAACCTTCCCATTTGATGTGCACACCATGATCACGAGAAAAACAAGACTGGTAAGGAAAGTCGAGATCCGACAAAAACAAGTGAAACCCCTCTGTGATAGAAGCACTTTTGCTAAATGCCGTCTAGCCAAAAACATGGTGCCTGTAAACTGTATGGTAGAGTCTTTGATAAGAAAATGTATAATCAGTGTTTTCAACCAATTTTTAGTTGTGCACTCGATCGTTTAGATTGGATAGTGAATGGGTTAAGTAAGAATTACCCTAAGACGCCATGTTATTTTGATACTATGCTTAACCGGTTTGTGTGAAAGGAAATTGAGAGAGTCACTGCTTGTCCAAGCTACACAGATACAGAGGATGATTCAGATTAGTCTACATTCAAACTGTGGAAAATTGTATTGTGGGGATAAAAGTCAAGGGTCCGAATTTATTGTAAAAAGTGTAAAAATATTTTTTGTTTTGTACAAACCATGATGACTGAAATGAAAACATGGGCCGAGTAAGGGACGTCCTGAAATACCAACCAACAACGTGGGTAGGGATTTGTCCTGAGACGCCATGAAATTTGGTTCAATTTTTTTTTTTTGTAAATAAACTTCTTTGATTGCGTCGGAGAGCTTCTATATAGTATAGTATAGAATTTTCTTTTAGTTTTGGATCAACGTCCGAATGCCAACTGTCGTTCGAACATTAACTGCTTATAGTACTTTGCCTCTGATGAACTATCTGATGGAATCAAAAAAGTACTGAGACCTCAACTCGTTCGAACGCCAATAGATCATTTGAACGTCAATAGCTTGTTTGAAAAAATAGAACTTGCAGTACTTTGGTCTCTGCCAGAACACAAAAGTACTGGGAGCTTCTAACGTCCTAACGACACCCATGTTCGAACGATATTTTAAAATCCTTCAATATACGTTCAAACGTCATTAACGTTTGAACGTTGTGACTAAGAATATAAAAGCCTCATCATCTTGTTCAGTTTAAAAGCCCCAAATCCTTCCCAAATTTCCAAAACCCTATAACCCATTTTCACTCCACAAACCTCAATTCACCCTCATTCCCCCAAAACACCATAATTTTGACCCTCCCTAACTCATCTCCACCCCAAAAGCTTCAATCCCACACAAAGAACTCCAAGTTTCAGCACTCTCTCAAGCAACCCAACGTTCGAACGCCATGCCAATGGAAAACTTCCTGCCAGGCCCAATCAATCAGTGAGTCAGGAATCAAACTTTGTTGAGGAAGTGATAATGGAAAGAGATAGGAAGAAAAGGACAAAAAGATATGATCGAACAAGGTTTTCCAGTGCCTTAAAGGCAGAGAGGTATAATTTTTTTTACCATAAGCATACTATAGTCTATGAAAGAGACATGGTAATCACTGATTTTGCTGAGATTGGATTGTTGGAGAAAATGGAGAGGAGGAACTGGGTGTGGTATGTAAGGAATGGTGGGGATGCTGTTGTTAATTTGGTGAGGGAGTTTTACTCCAACACCGAGATCATCAACGGCGCAATTCGGACATACGTGAGGGGAATCCACATTGATGTGGATGAAGCTTACATCGAGGAAGTGAGGCAAGAAATACCTCGGGTGCAAAACCTCAGTCTTTGACCGTTTACTTTGAAATTATTCCCAGTTATTAGATTTTCGATCTCTACTGCTCCATAGTTAAAAACTTTCTTAACAATAAAAGGCCCTGTCCATCTGGATTTCAATTTTTCAGGAAATAGTCTAAGTTTAGCTTTGTATAATAAGACTTTTTGAGATGGTTGAAAAGATTTTATCATGATATGTTTATCATGAAAAATTTTTGTTCTTGATTTAGCAATCTTTGCATTTTCATAAGCTTCATTTCTTAATTCTTCTAATTCATTTATTTGAAGTTTGCGAGTTAATCCAGTTTTGTCCATATTAAAATTTATCATTTTGATTGTCCAGTATGCTCGATGTTCTAAATCTACAGACAAGTGACATGGTTTTCCATAAACTAACCTATAAGGAGGCATTCCTAGAATAGTTTTGAATGCAGTACAGTAAGCCCAAAGTGCATCAGTCAATCTTAAAGACCAATCTTTGCGATCTGGATTTACTGTTTTTTCTAAAATATATTTTATCTCTCTATTGGCTAATTCGGCTTGTCCACTTGTCTGCGGATGATACGGAGTGGATATTTTATGTGAAATTGAGTATTTTTTCATAAGAGTTTCAATAAATTTATTGCAAAAATGTAATCCACCGTCACTTATAATGGTCCGAGGAATTTCAAATCTGGATAAATATTTTCTTTTAAAAACTTGATCACTGTTCTGTGATCATTATTTCTACATGGAATTGCCTCTACCCATTTAGAGACATAATCGACTGCAACTTAAATATACAGATATCCAAAGGAT
>CM042189.1:18417135-18504897 GCA_023539305.1 Ilex asprella | reverse complement strand
CGCTGGTGGTATAGACGATCCTCCAGCAACTTGTCAGGTTAGCCGGTGGTAGTTAATCATAATACAACAACTTATCAGGTTAGCTGTATTTAGATATGTCACTCCGAAAGTCAAGCCACTCAAACGGAATACTTGAATTATTCAATAGATCATCTTGGAATATATATATTGACAGTAGAACTTCCTCAGCATTCCAGTGGAGGACTAGTCATACAGATAAGATCACCGGGGTTATTCTAGCAAGCAATATTATTATATATAGTAATATCATACGTCAGTGGAACTTCCTCAGCGTTCCAGTGGAAGGAAAGCCATACCGATAGGATCACCGGGGTTATTCCAGCTGGCATGTCTTATATATATAATAAACGTATAGATAAAACATCAGCAATTCCATAAACACACCAATATTATACATATGTTCCCCTCGCACTGGAGGATATACGGAACTACTCACGCTTCATTGCTATAGACGAGCAAGGAGTGTTAGCAGTTATCATTACAATAAAATAAAAGTACAGGATTTGGACTAAACACGGACCGGAACGTGTTTTCACTTTGTATCTATTTTTCTCTCTTTGGATTGTGTCTTGGGAGCTCTCAGTATTGTGTTTCTGGAGGGTATTCCGTAGCTAGTCCGGCCTACATGCAAAGGAGGAAACGGCCCCTATTTATAGGCAGAGATGGAAGCAGGAGGAAGAAGATTTGCATGGCGGTGTGTGGAGGGCCGTCAGGACGGTAGCAGTGCCGTCCAAACAGTGGTGCAAGTGGTTTGGCAAGTTGCAAGGCTTCTGATTCTTTTATTACACTTTAACCTTCTAGATTTTCCATCTTCTTGACATTGCCTCCTTCCTCTTTGGTTATTTCTGCATTTATCCTGCAACTTTTACATAAAAACTGTTAAAACGAATAATTCCTGCACTAATCCTATTTTACTTTAATTATTACTTTTTAGTGTTGTTATTCTACTAATTCGACTTTATTTATACTTCTAATTTACAACTAATTAATGTCAATCATGAACTGATTGAAAACCAGCTTGCTGGGATAGTGTGTTACAGCCAAGCACAGAATCCTGAGCAAGAACCTGAGGTACTTGAAGTACCATGTTCGAATGACTACTAACGTTCGAACGTCCACTGGAGCACTGACAAAACCAGACTGCCTCTGAGTTGCTGAGACATGGTGTGTTGCAGTCAAGAAGACCCTGATGTACTTAGGTACCACGTTCGAACGCCATTAAACGTTCGAACATCCCTTGGAAGCATTTGAAGACCAGCCTGCTACATAGAGTGTGGAAGTGAACTTCACAGAAGACCACTTGAGTGAAAAAGATCAGACCCCATCTAGCGTTTGAACGTCCATAAAGCAAAGACAGAAGAAAACATTCGAACGTAATAGAACATTTGAACGTTCATTAGGTAAAAACAGCAACGACGGTCTAACACGAACTAACGTTCAAACGTTCTCCACAGACTGACTGCAAAGTAGTTGGATTTTACTTTGACTTTGGTGACAAACACTATTCATTTACCCCCTCTTGTTCTTCTTCCTTGCCTATAAATACTCCTATTTGGGGAGTTTCTAGTGTGCAATTTTCTCTTGAAAAGAGAGTAGTTTTTGGGAGATAAGTTTGGTCTTACACCAACATCTCTTCATCTTTCTACTTGTTTTATGTTTATATGAAGCTTTCTTTACTTCCACTTGCATTTTGTATACCAACCATGATGGAGGCTTGTACTCCCCTTGAAGTTGGATCTTTAATCTTCTCTTTATTTAGCTTTTACATTCATGTCGTAGCAACCATGATGGAGGCTTAGGCTCCCCTTGTAGTTGTATTTGCTTTTGTTTACAAGTATCAAGAAAGATATCTTAACTTTTGGTTGTGGTGGAAACCCTCCAAAAGTAACTAGTTTTCTTCTACTTTCATTTGTTAGCTTCTTTCACTTCCATTGCTTGAGCATCCATCTTTCTTAGAAGAGTGAAACTCTTCCACTTTTTGAGAGTTTTGCCAAAGCCATGAAGGGTGGAACGTGATTCACTCTTTCTTCGTTAAAGATTGGCTCCTTGTTTGTTATTCTTTTATTTTATAAGTTCTCTACTTGGAGGGATAAGAATCACTCACTTTTCTAACTTTGTCAAAGCCATGAGAGTAAATAGTTTCTCATTCACTCTTTAATTAGAGGTGAAGGGCATGTATAAATTATCCAAAAGTTATATTTGTACTTTGTTCTAATGTTTAACATTTATATCCCCTTGCTTAGTGGATGATTGATTGCATCTAGCAAAGTTAAGGTACTTTGTATAATCGTGGTTATTTCTATGGCTTGGAGGACTCTTGCATAGAGATATCTTTCGTTTCAAGACAAGTACCCCGACTAGATCCTCATGACTACCTTTCAATCCTCCCCTTTATCATACTTCATTTAAAGAATAGAATATTAATGCCATGATTGGAGGCCTTGTAGAAACACTTGCTTGTTTGTAGACAGGTTGAGTCTTGGCACAAGCAATCTTTTAAACTTCTAGAAAGACATCGGAATCATGTGTTTAATTCTCAAAGTCCATATTTATCTTCCGATTAACTTGTTGTTGGCACGGGAGTTAATTGAGTTATCAAACATAAATATAATAAACTGGATGATTAATTACATGTCCAGATCCCTGAGATAAAGAGTGACTTTCTTTTCATCTGAACTTATCTTATATTTTGTCTAGAAAACTTTCTTGGAAAGAAGTTCATATTCAATCCAGGAAAATCTCTAAACCTCACAGCTTTAAATCCCAAAGGATACAATCATTCAATCTCTGCTACTGCTTACTTTAAAATGCCAACAACATTTCCATGTGGATTCGACTATAGACTCAAACCGGATTATTACTACAACTTGACCGCCTATACTTGGGTGTACACACTTCGGATCAAGTCAGAAGTCTGTTGAACCATGCCAGTGTTGACCACTTCAGAGTAATGGCAAAGGCGCGACAACATACTAGATCCTGATACCCGTGTAATTCTATTTGGTTTTTGTAAGTATTGAGGTGGTCCATAGGATCTTTTGTCCCATCAAACTCCTCTATTTGCAACATTCTGAACTTCGGAGGGACGAAAAAATGTAATATCCCAAAAAAGAATGGGGATTCAGTCTGTTGTACCAGTGCATCCATTGTTACTGGGGTTTTACTCCTCACGGCTTCCTTCATGTGGCTGAGCTCTTGCTAGATGTCCCTGAAGCGTTGTTCCCAGTATTGCTTCATCCTTTCCTACTGGAAAGGGAGAAGATTATTTCTTTAGATCCTATTATCTTGACTTTGTGCCTCCTCATTGTCGTTGTCCTTAAGGGGTGGATGAGGAGCCTGATTGTTCTCACCCCCCCTCATTTACTTCCCTTAGGGGGTCAAGGTGTTGATGCTCCCCCCTGTAGAGGACCTCCTTGGGCTGGTCGTGTCTACTGAGGATCTTCGAGGAGCTTCAAGAGCTCCTCATTTTGCTGGAGTAGACGTTGGTTGGTTAGGCGAAGGGCCTCTATCTCATTGTTTGCAGTGGGAGTCCCCTCGGGAAGGTTATCCCCTGCGATATGGACAAAGGCATGAGGGTTTTCTTGTTACCTCCCATTGGTGGCCTCTTATTGATTCTACATTCGTGGGGGGTTCACTTGACTGCTGCTCATGTTGCGAGTTGAAACCATTAGTTACTAAATGATTAGTGTACTTGTAACGAGAACAGTCGTTCCCACAGACGGCACCAAACTGATGGTGATATTCCACGTGAATGAGCAGAGTGTATGGGGATAAAACAAGAACAAATCTAAGCTACAAGGCTCATGCATGGAAGTGTAGATTTGATAGTAATTTTTGGGATATGGGACATGTAACATAGAGGAAATAAAGTGGTTCATCGACTTGGGAGCTTGGCTAGTCCACTCTTTAATAAGGACTCTTGCTACTAGGATGTATATTCATTCAGAAAGATTTTTCAATTTTATTTTGATACAATTAGGGTTCTCTCTCTCAATGGAGGCTCTGTGCCATTTTAATAATGAAATTCCTATATCTAAGGGATCTACAGCGAGATCCTGGCCTTGCAACCTTGGAATTTTCCTTGATTTTAGGAGAAGATTCTGGTTAATTGAGAGTTTTGTACCTTGAATATAACTTGGCTATTGTTTGGGGGGCGCCTTCTTTTATACAACTGTCTTTTTCTCGTTTCCCTGGTTTTTTTTGTTCAGGGGAAGGCTCGAGGTCTGGACCCCTGAGCCCTAGAGGTCTTGACTGACCTCCTGATCTGACATCTCTCACCGAGCTCTTACTCCAAATTTATTCTTGGTACCATCAGGCATCTTGAATTTGGATGGGAGGGGGAAATTCTAAACCTCTTAGGTGAACGGAGACTCAGCCTGTTATATTAGGGCTTCTACTGAGACTGTGGTTGTATTTTTTATGAGGTTTCTCATATTGCCCATCTCATCCTGGACATCCTTGATTTTTCCTTCCCAGTACTAGTCTAGGGGAGTCGTAGAGGTTGATGTACATTTTCTCTTCCCTTTTTGCTAGTTCTATTTTTGCCTTCTTCCTCATAGACTTTCAGGTTACATCGGTTGTGGGTGTTATTGTCAGATCAGCTTCTACCCTATTCTTCAGTTTCCTTGTGGGGAAGATGTCGTTGGATTGTAAGGAGCTACAAGATCTGTTGATTTTGCCATAACAGCTCCATTATGTCCTATTGTAAAGCCCCTAATAGTGGTGGCTAATTAGTTAGTGCGACGTTTGAGGATCCCTAATTTGATTTTCTTAATTATGGCTCATGCTTCTAGTTTGGACCATCAATCAATAATGTATTTTTTAGTTTAGAATGACAAAATCATTTTGACAGACGACGCCAAACTAATAGTGTAAAAAGTTTAGAAGAAATGTAATGGGCTAGTTGTTGATTTAGATGTGATAAGCAATATAAGTGAATGATTAGAATGCAAAAAAAAAAAAAAAAGATTAGAGTGGTTCATTCTACTAAGTAGCAAGAGTAGTCCATCGTTGACGGGAGACAGTTGCCCCTTGGGGAAATTTATTGCTTGGATAAAAAGAATATGCAAAGTAGGGATTTTCTCAGGAGCAGTATAATGGTTTAGCCCCTATTACACTGTTTCATTGCTTTTGTAATAGATTTTTCAGGGAATATTTAGAGAATATTTAGACGTTGCGGGGCTTGTTTCCCTAAATATGATCTAAACGTCTAGAAAGTAGGGTTTTCAGGTGAAGTCCCCTTGCCCCTTGCCCCTTGCCCCTTTAGGTAGTTTTCTTGTTAGAGGTAAGTGTTAGTCGGTGTTGTGGTCCTAGAGGTTCATTCTTATCCTGGACTATCTTTGAGTATTCTCGAGGAGATGATGAGAACATCTGAAATGGCCTGTCTATTTTCTTTGGTATCATCAATTATCAACCATAAAATAACTTTACTTCTTTCCAAAAAAGTTTTATTATTAATATCGATTATTCAAAGGTCAGCTGTGACTACGGTATTATATTGACCAAAGCATCACATTTGGTATGGGAACACAAAAGATCAAAAATTGTAAACAATTTAAATTGCGAGAAACTAGATACCGTCCACACATAAGAATGAAGATTGAAAAAAACACCGAAAAGAGAGAGTGCCAATGACATTGGGAAATTATGTTTTTAACCAAAGATTGACTCTTCCCGAATCTTATTGAGCGTCTGATACGCAGCGGTGGATATTTTATCAACTGAAGTCAGCTTGCAGTCATCTTCTACCTGCAAAAATGTCCAAATAAATTCCAAGTCCAGTTAAAAGAAAAAAACTCAAGTCTTATTTTCGTGTTTTTTGTTTCTTCATGCAGGGAAATTTAAGGGAAACTAATTAACAGGTATTAAAAGTCTTCAGTATAACTTACCTTGACATTTAAAGAATAAATGACAATTTGATCAACTGTTGTGACATTGAGGTGGAGGATTGTTAGCCTAAGGCTTTGTAAACTAGACACCATTTTCAGCAGCTGTTTTGGCCGCCTTTTCGTGCTTATCTTAAGGCTGGCATGGTTCTCCACCATTGTCACTTCTATGTCTGCTATGGATGAGTGGTTTTCATCACTCGCTGTATTAGTCAAACTTGTGGAGTACTGTGGAAAGTTGAAGAATTCAGCAAAAGGTGAAGATGAGCCAGCGTCAGTCTTTTGGTTCATATGTGTGTGACCACCAAGGAATTGTAGCTGTTGCTCAAGCTCTTTGACATAATTAATGGCACCACCAATGATTGATGCTTGATCACTCTGCCAGATATAAAGATTTAGCACAAAACCTAAGTCGAATACAAAAATGTAAGATTGTTTGTGCGTGTGTGTGTGTTTTCGCATGCATATATGAGGAAGATATCTAGACACCTTGAGGACATAAGAGTCTGGCATTAGTGTTCGGAGCTCGGAGAGGTACTCGTTCATTAGTTTCCGGCGATTGCGCTCAACGGCAATGTGGGTCATTCTCTGGTTTTCAATATCTTCCTGTTTCTTTTTGCTTTTCGAACGTCGTCTCCGGGGGCGATCTGACATTGTTGTTGAGGTATCCAACTCTTGGCATTCTTCAGGATATATTGTATTTTCCATGTCGGCTCCTACGGAAGAATTAGGACCCCATTGCTCCAAATGTGGCACTATTGAAGGAGATGAAAAGTTCCAATTTGCATAGTGATTATTTTCTGTCTCTTCTTTTTCCATTACACCACATTCGTAGCTCCAATCCCCTCCTAGAAAATTGTACATATCTTCGCTACCATAATTAAACAAATCTCGTTGAAACACCACATCTTCAAGTGCCATTCTCTCTGTCTCTCTCTCTCTCTCTCTCGAACTCTGTTTCTAAAACCAACCCAGATAAAAAGAGCCTCTTATAAACCCTAAGCTAAGCAGAAGGCCTTCTCGCTCTGGCAGTTCTTTGGCGGAGCACTTGGGCTTTTTAAAGCATTAACCAATCATCTACAGATTATTGCACGTGAAATTTTCTTGAATTTATTCGGAGTGCAAAAAAGCAGACTCCAGAAACCTCGGCTTTGGAGTTACTGTTGCACCCATTTCTGAAAGATCCAAAAAAGGATGGAGTATTTTTTGGGCCATACCATACTAATTTGCATTAGGCCGGTTGGTTTTTAGACCAGGGCTAAGAGAAGCCATAACCAGAAATATACATGAAGCAGAGAGTTAGCCATTCTTTTTTTCTTTTCTATTTTTTAAACTAAGCAAGTTAGCCATTCGTTGAAGGTAACATAACAACCCCTACGTGACACTGGATATTTTTGTCACTTTCTTTGCCGCCCTCCACCGTCTGACCTATTATCCAGGTTTGATGAACCAAATCCTGATCTTATTAGCAGACTTTTAGTTACATTTCACTGGAGTGATGATGTTATTTTCAACCAACTAGAATTACGGGAATCTACGGTACTATTTAACAACGTTTTTTGAGGTTTTGTTCTAGTACTTTTTAAAGTAGCGTTAGTTTCATATTTTGTTTTTTCATGGCTGGGTTCCTTCTCTCTTTTTAATGTTAATAGCACACATATAGTAGTACAAATAAGTGTGTGCGAGTGTGTGGGCCAATTTATTATTTATATACTAAAGTATATATAATTCAATGTTGTTAAATAGTGATGAGGCACAAATGTTGTTATACAAAATCAATCAAAGATGTGGTGGTGTATGTGATTGGTATGATCAACACAATAAAAGACACAGATTAGGTAGTTCAATCTCAATAACCTATTCTATGGAGAATGGCTACAATGGACGAAAAATCTTATTTATTCATGGTGTGTAGAACGTTGAGATTTGTGTTATGCCCCCATGTGTAGGCAGGACTTACAATTTATAGACAAGTAGCATTTTATAAGGGTTTTGAGGGAGCCTTGATTGAGGCGTCATTACGTGTAGCGGGGTGGTTTCATGAGGCCGGCGTCATCCTCATTACAGACTAGGTGATTTCGTGAAGTTGTGGACGCACACTCCGATGATTGTGTTTCACGATTCCCTTTTGAAGATAGAGATCCCCAAGCGCGCTAGTAATAGACTAGTCTTCCAAGGCAGTATGCTTAGCTCAATGAAAATTGTGATGAGCTTTTTGTTGGTTTGCATCTATGATCTATGCCTGGTCTACATCTGTGATCTGAACCTAGTTCGAGCCGAGCCCATCATTTCCCCATCTTGCCCGGAGTCCACTTTGTTTTGGAGAAGAGGGTTTTAGTAAGAATAAATTTTACTTTATATTTTTATACCCTTCCTTCTGGGTATTGACTATGGTGATTTTCAATTATTCTCATTCTACATGCCTCCTCCTGCTACAAACTCTTTCACTCCATAAACAGTCGTGGTTATTTTTTTAATTGCATGAGAAGCTTATCTAGGTGAGATGTCGTTGCGGTGAGAGAAAAGTGTGTGCCACAAGAGGCGAGGCACTAGGGGCAAGGAAGCGAAGGCGATAAGGCACTAGGGGCAAGGAGGCGAGGCGTTGGACACTGGGAGTTTTTGCTAATGCCAGCGGCGAGGTGCGACATCTGAAATGTGTACACCCAAGTGCTGGCAGTCAAGCTGTAGTAATAATCCGGTTTGAGTCCAAAGTCGAATCCACAGGAAATTTGTTGTGTTGGTGTTTCAAAGTAAGCAATGGTGAAGATCAATCGATTGTAACCTTTGAGATTTGTAGTTGTGAGATTGAGAGGTTTTTCCTGGATTGAATATGAAATTCTTTTCAATAAGGTTTTCTAGAAAAAATATAAGATAATTTTAAATGAAATAAAAGTCACTCTTTAGTTTGAGGATCAGGACATGTAGTCAATTATCCGGTTTATTATATTTATGCTTAATAACTCAATTAACTCTAGTGTCAACAGCAAGTTAATCGGAAGGTGAAGATGGATTGTGAGAATTAAGACTATGGTTCCAATGTCTTTCTAGAAGTTTACAAGAAGTATCCGTGCCGAGACTTAACCCGTCTACAGACAAGCAAGTCTTTCTACAAGACATCCAACCATGACTGTAATATTTCATTCTTTAAATGAAGCACAATAACGGGGATGATTAAAGGGTAGTCATGAAAATATAGCAGGGGTACTTGCCTTAAAATGAGGAATCTTTCCATGCAAGAGTCATCCGTGTCATAGAAAGACTCTCGATTATACAAAGTACCTTAACTTTGTAAAATGCAATTAATCATCCAATAAATAAGGGGATAAACATTAAGCATTAGAACAGTGCATAAATATAACTCCCGGATAATTTGTACATGTCATTTACCTCTTATTAAAGAATGAATGAGGAACTTCTCACTCTTCATGGCTTTCGTAAAGCTAGAAAAGTGAGTGATGATCATCCCTCTGAGTAAAGGATTTTGTACAATGAAGGCACAATAACAAGGAGCCAATCTTTAACAAAGAATGAGTGAATCACGTTCTACCCTTCACGGCTTTGGCAAAGCTCTAAAAAATTAAAAAAGTTTCACTCCTCTAAGAAAGAAGGAAGCTCAAGCAATGGAAGTAAAAGACGTAAACAAAGGAATGTATGTAAAAGCATATATGTAAAGACTAAACGTAAATAAAGAAATGAAATTCTTAATACAAGCAAATGTAAACATAAATGTAAAGACTAACAATAAATAGAGAAATTAAAACTCTTAAGTAAATGTAAACATGAATGTTAAGAAATGAGTGGGAGTCTACGCCTCCCAACTCTCTACCAAAGAGAAAACTAAGAACATTAGGAAGTAGAAGTGCTGCCCTTTTTTCTCCCAAAAAAAATGAGTATTTATAGGCAAGGAGAAGACACAGGGTGGATGAAAGAAATAGTGCTTGCCGCCTAAGTCAAAGTGAAAAACCAACCACTCTGCAGGCAGTCTATCAAGGACGTTTGAACTTTAGTTGGCGTTTGAACGTTGCATGGCGTTCGAACGTTTCTTCTGCCTTTGCTCTAAAATCATTCAAACGCCAACTGGGATCTGTCCTTATCACTCAAATGCCCCATGGCCTGTGGTCCTCTGGGGAAATCTCCTTCTACACTCCATTTTGAACTTGTCATCAATTTGCTGCAACATACCATGTCTTCAGTCTGATCTTGTCAGTGCTCCAATGGACGTTCGAACGTTGGTTCTTTGCTACTCCGAGCTTTGGTTCTTGGCTGCAACACATTCTATCTCAGCTGGCCTAGTTATCATGAGCGTTCGAATGTGAGTTGGCATTCGAACGTCACTTCTTTGTTCCAAGCTTTTCCAATTTGTTCCTTAATGTGTTGGTATTGCTTTCAAATGTACTTTTTGTTGCCCTTGAACTTTTTTTCCACTTTAGAACCTAAAATGTCATCATTTAAACTTCATCAAAGCATAATTAATCTAAAAAGGGTATAATAATATGCTATATTTTAGTACTAATCACGAAGCACTATAAGCGCGTGAGCAGCGACGCAACTGGCTCCAAAGGTCATAGTGGCAGAAACAATGTCACCAAGCATCCACATAGATGCAAGCAACGTGGCAAAGTAGCCGTTGACAACAATGTTCAAGGTGGGTACTATTTCCAATACCATCAATATTGATGCTGAGATTGCTA
Organism: Ilex asprella; assembly: GCA_023539305.1. Taxonomy (NCBI): domain Eukaryota; kingdom Viridiplantae; phylum Streptophyta; class Magnoliopsida; order Aquifoliales; family Aquifoliaceae; genus Ilex; species Ilex asprella. Next base: position 18,494,300 of record CM042189.1, on the reverse strand, counting down.
GGATTGTCTCTACTTTTCGTATTTCCTGACTAAGATGGGTGAGCCAGCATCTGATGATTCCTTTGAGAAATTTCCATCTACGAAGAGGTGATAAAGGTAGGTTTGAGATTTCTAATTCCTACCCCTGTGTGCTTTGTTTTGGTGTACTTGTCGCTTGTGTTAAGGCGACTGGCCAAAATGGTTGGAGAGTTTTACTGGAGTTTCTTATACTATGGCAACAGGTACAAATCTTGCCATTATTATTTCCATATAGTTTTTTTGAGGGCCAACCAACACTAGTAGATATTGATGACTCTAAAGAGAGAGAGATAAACACATGGAGTTGTAGAGGAAAAGTTTAGAGTGGCTTGTGAGAGAGCTGCACTGCTTGAGGCTGAGTTTTTGGCCACTTGTGAGAGATTCTCTAAACTAGAGGCTGAGACTAAGGCTTCTTGTGCAAGAGTAGAGGTAAAGTAGGCCGAGCTTTTGGCACTCACGAGAGAGTCTCTAAGTTAGAAGTTGAGACTGAAGCTTCTTGAGCGAGAGTAGAGAGAGAGTAGTCCGAGCTTTTGGCGACTCGCGAGAGAGCCACTATGCTAGAAGGTGTGACTGGGGCTACTTGCGCGATAGTAGAGGTAAAGTAATGAGTAACTCATAAAAGGGCTATCAGAGCAGAAGCTCACTCCAAAGAGATAGAGAATGGGAAAGGCAACAACGAAGGTTGTCCATGACTAGGGGGACAATGCCACGGGCACTTTAATTGATGGGCACGAGGAGTTCATGTGGAAGACTGCAAAGGTTTTTTCCTTCAGAATTCTAGATTATGTAAGTCAGGAGCCAATATATACTCTTCTCTCTGGGAGGCTTTCATCCATGACTATTGGTGTGAGCTCCTTTACTGACTCTCCTCTCATCAGCGTGTTGTCGTCCCTAGGGTTAAGTGCTTTCATTTGTAAGGCCTTTTAAGGCTTTTTGGCCCTCATGGAAGCTATATAGCACTCCCTCACCATAACTTGATTTCCTCGAATTTCTCTAATTCCACATGAGGATGAAAAATGGAGAATGAGGTGGTAAGTGGATGGAACCCCCTCAAGGTGTTGAGTATTGGACGCCCAAAGATGATGTCGTAGGTAGACAGGAAATCTAGCACTAAAAGATTTTCCACTATAATGGAGCTTCTAGGCACCGTGCCCACCGTGATTGGCAGGATGATAGAGCCTAGGTGGTACGCTTTTCCTCCTGAAAAACCAATGAGAGGGGTCCTGACGGGTTGCAGTCTCTCCTTACTAAGATGGAGGTTATCGTACGCCCTCTGTAAAGAGGATATCGACGGAGCTACCACTATCCACAACAATCATTCTTACTTGATAATTGGCTACCATCATGGTTAGTATCAATAAGTCATTTGTGGGGGTGTTGGATCCCCTCCAGGTTTTTGTCTGAGAAGGAGATGACCTCACCATTCCCTTGCCTATGAGACTTCAATATGTGTGGGTCATTTGTCCTGGTCTTGCTTAATGCTGAGCAAGTGAAAAATAGGCTTCTCATGTTGGAGTGCCTCTACGAAGTGGGAGACAAAGAATTTATTTAGTTTAGCAAAAGAATTTATGAATGTTGGTCTGAGTTTCTCGAACCACTAATGTGCAGATCCCTTGAGGATGGGAGGGAAAGTCTTACATATAATCTCATTTTGTATGTTATGCAGATGCATGAGGGATTTATAAGTGTCAAGGTGGTCTAGTGAATCTTTTGAGCCATAAAAAACTTTCATCATTGCCATTTTGAACTTTGGTGGGTAGGGATAATTGGCCACATTAGCAACGAATGGCGTATCAGTATGCCTCGTAAGGTGCTCGAACATTTCTAGCTCTCTTGCTTTCATGGCGTTGAAGACGTCGCCTAGTTGGTTCTATACTTCCTTGATCTTCTCGTCCTAGTGTTTGGGGATGCCATCTGGGTTGTTATAGTAGCATTTATGGTCCATATGTTGGGTTTCCCCCTCATCTTCTTAGAATAGAGGGTTGTCAACATCGGAGGATTGAACAGGCACACGAGTTGGCGCCTGGGGTGTTGTCCCTTCTTGTTGCTGCGGCATAGCTCCAGGGTGCCCATCGAGGATCAATTAGAGAATTTATTGTTTTAGTTTATTAACAACTGTAAAGTCTTCAACAGTTGTGTTCCAACAACAGGGTTTGTCAGAGGGGCGGGGCTTCGTCCTATCGCAGTTGATCATCATTTTTCCCTTTGTTAACTCATGACACTAGTTATAATAGCAATTTAAACGAGACTACAGTTGAGTGAAAACTAAGTCGTTCCCACAAACAACGCTAAATTGATGAAGCACAAATGTGTTTATGCAAAATCAATCAAAGATGTTGTAATATATGTGATGGGCTATGCTCAACATAATAAAAAAATAGATTAGGTGGTTTGGTTTGAGTAACCTACTCCACGGAGAATGACTACGATGGTTGAAGAATCTTATTTACTAAAGATGAGTAGAGTGCTAAGATTTTTGTGATGCCTTTGCGTGCAGGCGGGACTTTCAATTTATAGGCGAATAGCATTTCATAAGGGCTCTGAGGTAGCCTTGATTGTGATGTCACTGTCGCCATCCTTGGAACAGGTGAGGTAATTACATGAAGCTAGCAATGCGCACCCCAATTATTGCGTTCCACGATTCCCTTCCTAAGATGAAGATCTCCAAATTCGCTAGTAATAGATTGGACTTCCAAGGTGGTGTGTTTGGTCCAATTGAAATTGTGATGGACTTTTGTTGGTCTACATCTGTGACCTAAGCCTGACCTACATATGTTATCTAAGCCTAGATCTACATCTATGATCTAGGTCTGATTCGGGCCGGACCCATCATTTAGTAATTAAACAAGGTTTTTTTTTTTTACGTTTTTGACAAAATTATCTTTTACTTAAAAAGTATTTCAAAAAAATAAAAATAAAGAGTTAGTAAATGATACATAATAGTATGCAATGAGAAGCATCATCTTCTTTTGTTAATTTAGTTGTGTCTTCACATATTTGTCCAGATAAAAAGTCTAGCTGCATAGTCAAATGCCCAACGCGTTTTGCTAGAGAATCGATAATTAAAGTAAATGTTATTTGGACCTAATATATGTGTTAATATCGGGTTATAATCAATTAATGAATTAAAATAAAATCCAGTTTACATTAAAACTCATATCTAACCCAACAACTAGATTAAATTTGGTCATGAATTAGATCTCAAATTATATGCCAATCCACTAGTAACATAAGTTGAGAAGAGGCAGACTTTTTATATATATATTTTTAAAAGAAACAATATGAATTCGATTAATAAAGACCATAAGAATGAGGGGCATTATGAAATCGGAAGAGGGGGAATTCTGTTCAATTACCTTTGAAGAAGGGATATAGGCATTTCAGTCAATGTCAAATCGAGGTTCAAACGAAAGTAAATGGATTTCAAGAACATTGGCATTCTTGTTCCCATTGAGGTGAAGTCTCCAAAACCTATTATACTATTATAGGGTTTTTATTTACTTGCAATCAACTGGCACATGTGCCAGATCAATAAAAAAATTACACATGTACGGAGTCAAATGAATTACAGCTCATTATGAAAGGCATACGAAGTAGGCGTGTCGATGCCATGAATCCGAGCCGACTAACTAGTTTTGGACGTGAATCCTTGAATCACACCACCCGTAAAACGAATAATAAAAGCAACAACAGAGACGTCAACATGGATATCTGTAACAGTGGACACGTCAACGTGGAAAGAATAATCATTACAACTGTGCTATTATATCAGCCTCATGGCATGGTATTAATAAATAAGAAAATACGCATCATATAAATCAATAATTATCTATCTATATAATTCAATAATGACCTATTATTATTTCATGTAAGTGAAATACTATTTAGTTCAAGTTTATTTGTTTATTTAAAATTTTATTGTTAATTAATGACAATATTAATATAATATCATGGTTACATTTAATTTTTTCTCGTCAACGTGAGGTTAGGTAAAGTTACTTGTCCTTCACAAATATGCTTCCATCAAATGGCGGAGCTATGTTATGGGGTCCCCTCAAGTTTTAAAAATTATATTTTTTTTCTTTAACATTATTTTTGATTGAATAATGCTATTTGTCCTTAAAAAATTATCTTAATATGTTGACATACTGATGTGTCAAAAGATATGAGCCCAATAAAAAATCTAACAATTGTAGGTACAAAAATGTTATTAGACCATGTCATCTTCATGTTATTATGTCTGTAAATCAGGTCAAATTTTTAGGCACAAATAACATTTACCTTTTTTGATTTTATTTTGCATGCCCATCTAAATATTTGAGAAATATATTTTATACATTTTAATTATGATCGTCAATTTTTATTTCCCTAGACTATGGATTTGAATACATTTAATTATTAATGTAAGAGGAAAAAATAGCTTCCCTCTTGATTTAGAATTTGATTAGGAAAAACAAACACAAGTTGCATTGTTTTTCTTGCAAAACAAACAAATTGTCAGATATTGGGGTTGTACTTGTCGGAGGTATTTCGATGTTTAAGTTAATAAGGCATCTAGCAGTAAATATGCAAAATAGTAGTGAATAAAGTGTGTCCCTTCAACTCAAGCATTATCTGATATTTATAACATTGAATGGTAATTTTTCTGACAATGGCTATATTAGATGGCATGCTTGACTCTTAGCCAAATTACTTTCGATTGATGTTGGAATTTTTCCACACACACTCTCTCTCTTTCTCATTTGTCCATTTGTTATGACACGCAGATACTGATCACCTATAATTTAGACAATGTTCTTATCGATCCAACCTTATCTCTAATTTCTCGAATTTGGCTAGCTATCTCATTTATTGAATGATTTTGTTCAAAAAATTGCTTGCGAGCTCTGCTGCATCTTTCTTTTGGTTTCGTCTTATTGACAGCTCGCGCTATTCAGCCGCACACTTTAGCCATTTGCTCAGTTGGTTGTATTGGAGATTGTAGCTCCCCACATGCCTCTTGCATGTGTTTTTTTTTTGTTACATAGGACACGTAACCTCATTAATTGTCTAAATCATTCACAGTTATTTTATGTCCTTTCAATTAATTATATAAAATAGTCAAGTGGATATATTTCTATTAAACATAACGATTTGTGCAAACCAAAATAGAACGATTTTACAAAATATCAGGAATCAAAATATTAATCGAGTTGTGTGTTAAAATTGGTAGTCAATGTGTATATTGAAATCATTGTAAAAGACCAAGGAGATAAAGTTTAATTTATCAAAACACTACAAATTTAGAGTATACCATTGTATAGAATATATATTTGGAAGATATGCACATTCTTTGTCCTTGATGAAATTTATATTTACAAAGACATGATGAAATTCTGCTGTCCTAGAGTGATTATATGATAAACTTGAGCGTAAATTACTTATTAGATGACTTAATTTGAAAAAATTTCACATCTTTTGAATTTGATTTTTCAAAAATCTGATGCTAACGATAATTTATTGGATTACATTTCTTTGAACAAAATTGTGTGATTAAATTAGTGTTAGGACCATTCTAAAAAATTTTCTGAATCCACCCATGCTTACGTGACATGCTTAAAAAGAGCAAAATGAGAAGAAGTAGGTGCCTTCTGAAATACGGAAAACTTCCAAATAACAATTGAATCCATTGTATTTTGGGATAATTAAGGGGAACGTTGGGGTAGTGTTTCATTTTGGGACTCCCAGCTTATCACTTTTGTTTCAGACTTGTCAGAAGAACAAGAGTACTCATACTAGTGATTTGATGCTTTGAAAATCCTAAATACTACTATACAATATTGCACTTTTGGAGTAGGATTCGTTCCCATTTGAAAGTGAAATTCATAACATTGATTTTGATGCATAATCACATGAGACAGTGAGCCCATTGTTTTCACAGTCGGAAGGCAAACTACCTTAAGTAATATGGGATTGACGTAACCATGCTGCTTTATGCATATGAACCCTTCATGCAAATATATTGAAGATAGTGGCAGCATACCTGAAATATGAGATGACCAAAACCACTAATTTTTGCCTTTGATTAGCTCTGATTTTGACATGACAGCAAGTTGTCAACTCCAGATTAATTTGATGAAAAATCCAATCTCCATTTCCCTGCCTGTCACGGAAATTTGCTCACCAAATCTAGAGGAAGATGATCCTTTGAACTCTATATGTCCGTGCAGGGTTCAGTGCATTAGGGTATTCCATCTGCTTCCTAGGAGCATATTTCACTTGTCCTTCTAGGTTTGTGCAAACAACATATTTTATGCACACTATATGGACGTTCTGTTGTCACCTTCAATTTAACCATGGAAACTAGTGAATTTATTAGATAGTCAAAAGAGTGAGTTGTTATATATAGTTTAAGAGTACGCATAAATAATAAGAGAAGTTCCAATATCTTTTATATTTTTATTAAATACCATTTAGTGCTATCAAATTTTTATAAGGATAAGTAATTCCAACTTTTTGCAGAAAATGACTACGATACCTTGTTTGGTAACATACTGAAAGTTACATTATTTAAAGATCAAGTTATAATCTTTCAGGTTTTATCATTTGGTTTGCAATCCCTCTTACATTTTCTTGTAAGAAATATATTTATAGTAGCTTGTATGTTTTTGATATAGCTCCAAAAGTTTTGTTCAGTCACAAAAATATAATTTTTAAAAGTCAAATTGTCATGTTTAAAATAAGAGATCAATTTAGAACCGATAGAGGTTATTAGTAATCTACCACAACATTTATGATCGATCATGAAATCTTATTATCGATTCTGAAGAGTTATAATATGTCATTTGCAATGTATAATTTGACACTCAATAATAGTATTTTTCGTTAAAAAAAAAGAATCTTTTTAGTACTGTACTCTCCCTTTTAAGAATATCTTCCAAACAAATTCAAAACTGCATCAATGGAGACTTCATGCAAAGTTTGCCTTTCTTATGCAAATCAATTACAATATTAATTAACTTTGTTGCAACTAATTTGTCACACTAATTATATTAAAAAATCAAAATGAATTCCAGTCTTTTGTAATGAGAATCTAAAGGGTAAAGAAGAAATATAGCATGTTTAGAACTTAAATTTGAAATTGTTTTGAAAAGTGAGACTTAATTGTTAGAATAAAAATGTGATAAGACTAAATGACCTTGTAGTGGAAAAATAAGATTTATTGGGAATTTCTACTAGATAATAATAGCATAATAGAGAGTTTTCCAAACCTTTGGGACCCCCTTGCATGTCCTTGTAGACCCATCATTGTTTCTTTTGCCATCTTGTGTTCTCGTGGTTATGTTGAGAGAGAGAGAGAGACTCATCTCTCATGATTATTCATGTGAAATCAAAGAGGTTTTGGAAGTACTGAAAATGATGAAGCCTTATTGCTATCAATACTTCTTCATGTGAAAAATTGTAGTGGGGTCCCAAGATCTATACCTTTTTCCTCATAATCTATTATCTGTCTAATGAGTGTGTAAGAGAGAGAGATTTGTTTTATAGCAGACGTTATTGAGGATATTTAGTTACTGTTCCGAAAACATGAGTACATTGAATCACCCTTATAATTCTAAGAAATCAGTTGATCAACCCAAAATTTGTAAGAGGGAGACATTGCAAACCATTTTTCTCCATGTCCTCCCTAATGGGGCATAAATCAATGTCGACTACAAAGCTAAATCACGTCTACATTGCCTTGTTAGTAGTAAACCCTTGAACCAGGATCTAGTCTACGATTATAATAGAACCAAAATAATAATACACAGAAATTTTAACACGGCAACACATTTATATGCTTACCTACCTTGCCTTTTGATTGACACTGCTCCCATCTTCCATGTACGGTTGTTCTTTCTTCTTTCTTTGCGCTGGGGCGGGGCGGGGTATTCTTTTCCAACGAATTCGGCCATTGCTGCATGTGCGTCTATCGGCTAACTTCAGCTGTAACTTACAAACTATCCCAAAATGAAAATGCAGCGCAATTATTGTCGCTCAGTAGGTTCTCAGTTGTTATTAGCTCGGGAAAAATGACTGGGTTTTTGAATTTTTTTAACAAACCAATTTTTATTCTTTATTTTGAAAGAAATTGTCTAGCATTTCTTCATATGATATTTAAAAAGAAACAAAAAATAAGAAAATAGTTTCCTTGGGAAGTAACCACTCTCTAAACTTGGGTTTCCAAACCATGATGAATTTCTGAAGGCATCCCAAATGGGAAGTATAAAAGCTCTACCCAATTGCATTATTTCTGTGGCCTTCTGTGCGCGAGGAGAAGTTCTAAAGTCTCGACCCGCTGCTAAAAATTTTAGTTTACCAAACTTGCAAACCATCATCATTAATTACACAGCAATCCTAGATTAGGCATGTATTTCACAGATGAACAATGTCAGGTGAACTTAAAAATTAGATTTGATAATTACAACCATTGATTTCGCTGTGGGTCGTAACATTTATTAAAACCCACTATCTATTCAATGGTTAAGATTATCAAATTTAATTTTTAAGTCTAATTTTTAAGTCCATTTAGCATTACTCTTCATAGATACACCTCCAGTAGTCAACAATTAATTAGGAACACAATGGAATTTAGTAAAATAATTTTAACATTTGATATTTATGAAGTGGGATTCCTCCTTATAAATATTTCTTCAATTTCTAAACAGTTTCTCTATCAAAAGTTTTAGTGAAACTCATCGTATATGAGTTGTTGGATTGTTGATTAACATATGGTAGGTTATCTATTAAAAAAAGAAAAATAAATATTGAAGAAAGAATGGATCAAAATATTCCCCCCCCCCCACCTCCCGCACCATCACCCTGCTCTTTCCTCGTCCCCCAAACCAGCAAAAAACACTAAACAGTCTGAAAAAATCCTTAAAAGCAGAATTTGTTTCTAGCAAATTACAATGTAATTTTGAATAAATTTCATTAAATATTCATTTGATTGCATTATGTACGGATTAGATTATATTCACGTGACATGTTAGTATAATCAAGTCAAATTTTATCAATTATGATGTAATAAAATAAAATTCAAACCACTAGTTAAAAATTCACATTTATAACAGGTTAAATTAATTCCAATCAAAATTTGAACTATTATACTAGCCGCCACCTTGAAACACATGCATATATACCACTACCACACAAAACATCACTTGTTAAATGATATACACAACTCGAGCTCACCTAGGGCTTGATTTGATTTTGACTCTATCAAAGTGAGTTTGATCTAGAATTTATTCTTGACAATTGAGCTCGACTCGAGCTCGATTTTGGCCAATCACAATCAATTCGAGTTTAGTATATTCAAATTTAAGAAGTTGTACTTATTAACAATCTTATACATACCCATGTATTATACACACCATAACCAGTTATTAATAGTCTAATTACACATATGAACACATGATCCAACACACATTCCAAAACGAAACTTGAGCACAAGCACTAAATCCAACTTTAAACGCACATACACTCAGTCCAACTTCACACACAATCCAATTCTAGAAACGCAAACATAAAATCCAATAGAGTGAATTGAAATAGAGATGCCGATCCAATTTTACAAACAAATAATCCCATGAATAGAACTGTTCATGTAGGTGGGTGGGTTATAAACAGTCTAGTATGATTTTTAATTTAATGTCGTTGATGGACAAACTTTGACTGGGAATCCCCCAACAATTTTAAAAACTACGTGGGACGTAAATATGATTGTTTCCAAATTTATAACATTACGCTCAGGAGCAAACTTTTGGTTGATTACAACTGTCGGATATGACATAAAGAGTCTTCATACATTTTCGAAGTGAAGCATTTGGATCAGCTCCCCAATCCACGTGTTTGGTTATACTCACAAACCATAGACTTCACACTTCACAGCCTATAGTTCCACTCGTTCCACTGCAGCACTAGACTTTAGGAAACAACGGCGCATCAGAAAACGGCTTTATGAAACTAACGCGGTTTTGTGAAACTAACATTTCTTGTATATTTTTTCTCTCATCTATTATTATTGAAAGAGAGATCTACTTCTATATAACTAGTGACGGATTTATTATGGGGCAGTGGGACAGCTGCCTTTACTGAAATTTTTTAAAATTTTTGAGACCTGAGTATAATTTTAAAAATTTCAAAAATTTTTTAAACTTGCCTTCACTGAATTTTTTTTTAAAAGTATAGGGTATATTAATATAATTTTTAACCCTTAAAAACTAACTTTTGACAACTCCTCCTCATTTTTTCACGCTAGCAACTGTCCCCACTGAAATTTTAAAAAATTTTGGGACCTAACTGTAATTTTAAAAATTTCAAGAATTTTTTAAACTTGTCCCACTAAAATTTTCTTAAAGTATAGGGTATATTAATATAATTTTTAACCCTTAAAAACTAACTTTTGGCCACTCCTTTCCATTCCTGTTTTTTTTTTCTGTAAGCCTTTGTCTTTTTCGTCCAGACCTAAGTATTTTGAAATTTTTTTAAAGCATAGGGTATTTTGGGACCTAAGTATATATATGAGTTACGCATTCTATTGATGTAACTATGTTTATAAACAGTTTATCAAAAATACCTATTTTGATTAAAATAATGTTGATGATACCAAAAATAATTCCCAGTTTTAGCTCAAACCTCTGGAACAAGTCGGTAGGTCAGACAGAGAAGATAGAGAGCTCAAACGACCAGAGTACAAACTCAGGTTAACAACGAACCAACTGGAATGACATAGGGACAGCTGGATAGACAACAAGCACTCCCAAAATAAAAGGAATGAGAGCGGAAAGCTAGAGTTAAGGCATAAAACTCTTAACCAACCAGGATCCTCTCCCAAAAACTAAGGAGAATCCCACGAATGCAAGGCAAAGATCTCGGTGTGTGGATCCCTTAGAAGTAGGAATTAGTCTATATATACTGAACAGTGCCTCCATTGAGGGAAGAGGAACTCTAGTGGTACATACATTATTCTGTAAATCACTCGAGTTATCAAATAAAGAAAAAGGAGCAAGAGCCTCCATGGGAGAGTGGACTAGTCATGCTCTAAAGCTGGTGAACCACTATATTTTTGTTGTGTTTCTTTTCGATTTTATTTGAGTCTAATAGCTTAGTTCTACATAACATCATCCATTCCACACCTCCTGCTCATACATGTGGTTTTGTCACCATCAGTTTGGCGCCGTCTGTGGGAACGATTGTTCTCATCTTACAAATACGCTGATCTATCAGTGACTAATGATCTTAATCCGCAACATGAGCCGATGTCAAACCAATCCGCCGCGCCTGCAAGATCAACAAGAAGCCACCAATGGCCGACAAACTGAAATTAATCCAGAAATTAATCCCTTCACAGGGGACCCCCTGACGAATAATGAGTTGGACGCCCTCCGTCTTTTCAATCAGCGTTTACTACAGCAAATTGAGGAGTTGCTAAAACTCCTAAAGTGCCCACAGGAGGCACGACCGGCCCAAGAAGGCCCGAGTAATCTTCCTCGCAGGAAACAGTGCCACTTCGACCCCCTCAGAAAGGTCGACGAGGGAAGAGAGAATAGCCAGACCATGGGAAGAGACCCACAACAACCTCCCAGGAATGGCCACAACGAAGAGACACAAAATCAGAATGATGGAGGGGAAAGGAGTGATTTCATCCCCTACCAGCAGGAAAGAAGAGAACAGTACTGGGAACAACGCTTCGAGGATATCAAGCAGGAGCTCAACCACATGAACGAGGCTGTAAGAAGCAAGGCTCCTGTCACTATGGATGCCCTGGTGCATCAGACAGAGTCACCGTTCACCACAGGGGTTCTACACTTTTCTCTCCCCCCAAAATTCAGGTTGCCTCAAATTGAGGCCTTCGACGGAACAAAAGATCCTATGGATCACCTCAAATCATACAAAAACCAAATGGAGCTGCATGGATATCAGGCCCCCGTGAGATGTAGGGCCTTTGTTATCACTCTTAAAGGAATAGTCTTAGCATGGTTCAACAGACTCCCCCAGCTTCAATCTCTTCCTTCAAAGAACTCTCAATCTCCTTCGTATCCCACTTCATAGGAGCTTGGATCTATAGGAAGCCGAGCTACCATCTCTTGAATGTAAAGCAAGGGCCAGACGAGAACCTTAGATCATACGTTTAGAGATTCAACTCAGAATCCCTAAAGGTGGATTTTTTCGACAAAAAGTTCGCCATAACCGCCTTCATTGTGGGGCTCGGGGTACAATCGAAAGATCTGATGTTTTTCATATCAAAGAACCCTCAAGCAAGTATGGTCGAGGTATTGGCTAAAGCAAAGAAGTATATAAATAGAGAAGAAGCACTCCTCTCGAAGATAGGAAGTTCTTCATCACAAAAAGAGAAGGGGAAGGAAGAAAAGAAGAGGGAGAGAAGTCCCCGGAAAGATAAGGAGCGAGACAGGTCTCCAAGGAGAGATAGAGATCGTTCCCCAAAAAGGAGAGGCAATGTAAGAGATCGTCTGGGGCCCCCTCAGCCAGAACTGCAGCTGAGGTACCCACCTCGACAGCTAACTCCCCTTACCGCCACCATATCGCAAGTCCTGCATGAGGTTCAGAACGAGAAGTTCCTAAGATGACCACCTCGGATGAAGGCAGATCCGGCAAAGAGGGATCCCGCCAAATACTGCGATTACCATAGAGATCATGGCCATCACACAGATGATTGTATTCAGCTGAAGAGGGAAATAGAGTTTCTCATCTCCATCATCACTTTCATACTCACTCTCATCACCCTGGTCATCACCTCCAACATCCTCCTCATCACCTCCAACATCCTCCTCATCGTCTCATCCCACAACCATTGTGGAAGAGGAGGGCACAAATCTAACAAGAGCATCAACAGTCGGTGCAAACCCTCTCGGTATAGGCCTCCCGGGAAAAGTATGCACATACAGGTCCTTCAGCATTTCTGCCATCCCTTGCATAACAGTCTCCATTCCAAGCACAGTACCCTCCAGTGAATCCAAACGACGAGCAATGAGGCTTTTCAGGCAAAGCAGTGGGTGGCCTCAACTCAGATGGGTCCCCTAAAGACGGTCCAGCACTAGATGGGTCAGGATTTATAAGTTTAACCCGCTCAGTCTGGGTCATAGCAGACCTCTTGTTGCTACTAGCCTGGCCAATGGCTCCGGCCTTCGGAGGGGTGAGTCTATCTAAGCGATATTCTTTTACTTCGAAATGATCACACATGCGAGTCACTAAATTCCAATAAGGGAAATCGCCCTTGGAAAGTCAGTCTTGGCGAAATCCTTCATTACCTCCCAGATGAAAAGTGCGATATCCAACTTCTTCCCTGTCATCATCGCATTCAACAGGCCCAACTTCTCCACATTTGGTGTCTTTTCCGCTTCCTTTGGAAACAAATTGTAATGAAGGATTTTATTCATCAAGCCCACCTCATGCTTAAGGCCCCCAGTATGAACCGTTCCTTTAAACTGTGTTGGGTCATCATACATTGAGTTCACATAGTCCTAAATAGGTGTGACCTTTTCCATATTGTGCGGATAAATTGAAGTGGATGGAGGTGGCCGCTGATACTCCAAAAGAGTAGTAATCACAGCGGGAGTCACCTCGAAAATCTTCCCTCTCACACTTGTTCCCAAAATTTTCCCATCCCCATTCACCACCGAGAGTTTTTGGTAAAACTCTCGGCATTTAGACAAATTGAAACCACATACCTCTTTGAACCAAAATCCTATTCCAAGAGCTTCAATGATCTTCACCACCACATGGGTCACACCCAACGATCTCCTATCAACAAGCCTTTCGCAAGTCACATTTTTCTCCTCAATAAATTGATACCTAGCCTCATTCCTTGCTTTTTTTCTTTGCTCATCCCTTTGGGCACTTGAACCTTCCCCACTTCTCTTGCGATTTGGTGCCTCTGAGGGTGGTGGAGTACTTGATCTTGCACGTTTAGAACGAACCATTGGAATGGTTTTATGAATTTGTAAATAAGAAAAGAATTTTGGGGCTTGAGAGATTTTCGGATGGTCAGGTGTTTCAAAGGGGGGTGCTTCGGATCATGAAGGGGGAATGCCAAAATCGGGGTTCAAGGGCAAGGGATTTATAAGTGAACGGGGAAGATGAATGGGTTGGGTGTCTAGGGGGGTTGTGGGTGAGAGGAGGAGGGTGTAGGTTCTGTGTATTGCGAGGAAATTGAAAAGTTTCTCTGAAAGAACACCATTACAAGCCCTAATTTCAGGCGTTATAAACCGCGACTACTGGTAGTCGTTACACCAGAAACCATTGACTACCGGTATTCGAGCAGTAGTAGCAGCCTTAAATCCAAAACACCCCTGTAATCCAATTCCACCACATTCCTCTATATTCCAAGACCTACCATTCACACTCAATCACTCTCATATGGCTTAAACTCCTCCCCAACCATGTACAACACTTATAAACCACAAATTGACAGTCAAGCCCATACCATTACGAAATTGCAATGTGATTTAAAGTTTTGAGTCATTTAATGCTCAACAAGAAAATCATAAACAAAAACATTCCCAAATGATATCCAATATCATCAACTTGAGCAATATTCCTCCATTCCACAAGCATAGATTTTCTAACACATTCCTCATAAGAATAGAACTCAGTAAACATGAACAAAAATATAGTCTTAGATGCTAGACCAAAGTATGCACTTACAGATTAATTTCTAACTTGTGTGCAAGTGAATTAAACAAGTAATTTGGGAATTTACAAATAAAATTCATATTTGAAAAGCTGGACAAACTCAGTTTCAATGCAAAACTCACCAAGGGACACTCTTAAGCAATAAATGCACTCAAGCTATCCTGGTATGCACTCCATTTGTACATGTGAGATAGAATCTTGTATCCCAAAAACAAAGTGTTCACATGCAATCCAAAAATGAAGTTCATATGTAGAAATAAAGCGACCTTGGCATAGTCTCATGAATAGGATGCTAGTGCATTAGGTAGTAAGACATAACTCATCATTTTCTTTGAATTTATGCGCCTCCCATGCTTCTCTAGATCACCTAGGACTTTTAAAGGTTATAATGGGGCCTTGAGGTGATATATACGTAAAAGAAATGAAGGATCCGGGGTACGAAGAGAGTTGTTCCGAGTGAGAGACTTTTAATCTTGAAAAAAAAAACACTTTCCCTTTCATAGGATTTTGATTCTCATATCATCACCACTCCCTTAGTTTTCTTTCTTTTTTTTTTCTTCACATTTCCTTTCTCTTTTTCTCTTTCTTTTGTTATTTCACCCATGTTTCTCCTTTTCTTGTATTTTTCATTCTTTCCTATTCAGCTTATTGCTTTTCAATTCTCATTCATCCCTTGTTCGCATTTTCACACCACAATTCCTTGCTTAGCAATCTCTCATTTTCGCTTTAAGAACAACCAAGGTAAGGTAAGTATTTCTTATTTTCTTTGGCTTGGTTGAATGTGTGGCATAGAAACGAATTTAAAAATAGGCTCAATCACGTCACTAGGGATAACATTTGCACAAGAAAAAGGGTAAGGCTCAAAGTATTCAACGATGGCCTAAAATCACTTCCAGGTCCGCATGAGAATGCATTATATGATCAAGACAAATCAGTCTACTAACCCAATGCAACTAACCAAAGCAAGCATAATGAGACTATTGAACAAATTTGACATTGAAAAATTGTTCTCTGAGTAATTGTAATTTCCTTAAAAAGGGGTTTGGCACTAAAGCTCTCATGGGTCCTTACTCATCTCCACCACTTATGTCAAGCATAAAATATGAATTCAATCAGTAAAATACTGAAATTACACATTCAAAAATCACATACAAATGAGTTCAAAAATCAATGCATAAGTGATACTTAAGCATAGGATCAACTTCCATAGAATGCACATATGCACAAAGTTCAAGACAATGATTAACATGTTGTTCAATCCACAACTTCTTCATGAAGGAATACGGATCAACTTATCGATATTTCTCATCAAAAATTTTCAAAATTCTCACATATTTTGTACTGATGCGAGCAAACAAAAATTAAAATTTTCCAACAAACTAGGTTGATCATAAGATGGTGCACCACACCCCCCAACTTGAAATATGCAGTGTCCTCAATGCAAAAAAAAAAAAAAAAAACAGATAGCATATGCAATGAAAGACGATAAAAGATAAGACGGGTAAGAGAACACCTCGCATTCGAGCTTTTGACGAACACACCAAGAGCCGGATCAAGAAGAAATAATACTATCAAACAATAAAGGGTAAGTGACAAAAAATAAAGTATGACATAAGTAAAATAAAAAAAACTGTACATGCGAACAAGTGACCAATTATTATTCCTCAAACACTTTCGGATACACCGGGTCGGTCAACTCTTCCTCCACCATTTGGTTTTCAAAACTCTCAAAGAATGGCTTAAGTCTTTGGCCATTGACCTTGAAAGTTTGGCTATCTTTGGGGTTGGTGATCTCAACAGCTCCATTGGGGTAGGCCACCTTGACAAGATAGGGGCCATCTCAACGGGATCTTAGTTTTTCGGGAAAAATGGAGAGGCGGGAACTATACAAGAATACCTTTTGCCCCGGGCGCGAATGATTTCCTCACTATGGAGTTATCATGAAAGATTTTCGCCCGTTCTTTTGAAATTTTTGAACTCTCGTATGCATCCCGCCGAATCTCTTTCAATTCATTCATTTCTAACCTCCTATGTTCACCGGTCATTCTCATATTGAAATTTAAAGTCTTGATGGCCCAATAGGCCTTGTGTTCCATTTCTACCGGCAGATGACAAGCCTTTCCGTAGGCAAGCCGATAGGGAGACATGCCCAAAATCGTCTTATAGGCAGTACGATATGCCCATAAGGCATCAATCATTCTCTCAGACCAATCCTTCCTATTGGGGTTAACTATTTTTTCTGGGATGGTCTTGATCTCCCTATTGGCTAGCTCGGCTTGGCCATTTGTTTGTGGTTGATAAGCGATGGATACTTTATTTGTAACGCCATATTTGAAAATTAAAGATGCAACTGGCTTGTTACAAAAGTGTGATCCACCATCACTAATCACAGCACGAGGCATCCCAAACATCGAGAAAATGTTCTCTTTCAAGAACTTGACTACAACCCGGTGGTCATTAGTCTTTGTCGGGATAGCCTTCACCCATTTGGACACATAATCCACTGCCAGCAGATTGTATAGATAGCCAAACGATGTAGGGAAGGGACCCATGAAATCAATGTCTCAACAATCGAATATTTCTATGACAAGTACAGGGGAGAGGGGCATCATATTCCTTCGGGTCACACTACCTAAACGTTGGCATCTATCACATTCCTTACAAAATGAAATGCAATCCTTAATTAGAGAAGGCCAGTAGAAACCTGATTGTAGAATCTTGGCTGAGGTCTTCTTTGTAGAGAAATGCCCACCATAGGCTTGGGAATGACAGAAGGCCAGGACGTTCCGCTGTTCGGTTTCAGGCACGCATCGCCTCATGATTTGGTCCGGACAATACTTGAACAAATACGAACAAATACGAATTTTCATGGGATTTTTAGTCCAAACCCATCACACACTCTTTATTTCTTTTTCTTCTTTTTCTTAACATTTCCTTTTCTTTTGATCATTCTTTTCACCCATTTTTCTTCTTTTCTTGGATTTTTAATTCTTTTCTCTTCAACTTTTTAAGTTTCAACATCATTCATCCCTTTTGTTTGAGTTTTCATACCATACTTCTTTCTCTTTTATGACCACTCATATTCAGCTCTAGGAACAACCAAGGTGAAATAGATTTTTATCATTTTGCATTGTTTTAGTCAAATGTGTGACATAGAAATGAATTTCATTTGAGGCTCAATCATGGGACTACGGATAATACTTTCACAGAAAAAGGTAAAGGCTCAAAATATTCAAAAATGACCTAAGATTACCTGTAGATAAGCATGGGGTAGCATTATGAATTTGAAGACAAGTCAATCAACTACACAAATGCACCTAACCGAAACAAGTACAATGAGATTATTGAACAAATTTAAAATTTGAAGAATTGTTCCTTGAGTAAATGTAAGTCCTCTCCAATAAGGATTGACACTAAAGCTCTCATGGGTTCTTACTTATCTCTGCTATTCATGTCAAGCGCTAAAATGTGAACTCAATCTGTAAGTTGACGAAATTACACATTTAAGGCACACATATTGGTGAGTTCAAAAACAAATGCATATGTGGTACTCACACATAGGATGAACTTCTATAATGTGCTCATGCATTCAATATTCAAAGCAAAGTTCAACGTATTGCTTGTTCAATACCATTGTTGTTTTCCCTAACCTTTGAACATCATCCCTCAATATGTGTATGGTGTATGCATGAAAGAGAGTGTCACTCTCCCTAAGAATGATGTCAAAAGAAATGGGGCAATGAAATTGTGAAATGGAAAATGTTTGTGGTGAACAAAAATTCTTCCCAAGGGCAAGAAGACTTTTGTGTGTTGAGTTTTACTTGGCGGTATTCCAAGGTCGTTTTCTCGGGGAAGGATGTGAATCGTGTTTAAGGTGATTTTGGTAAAAACAAAGTGTAAAATCTTTTGTTGTTGAAGTTTGGTTTGTGAAATGTATTGTGATGAAAATGAAATGGGAAACAAGTGTTGGCTAATCCAAAAGGTTCACTCCAATGGAAATGCCAAGTCAACTCGGAACCTTCCTCTAATGGTGCACAGATGAATGATTGCTTTATGGGAAGCGAGGGGCAAAATGGAAGTGAGGATCCAAGCATAAAATATGACAAGTCTACGGAATATCAAAGACTCACAACCATGTCCACACTTGACCCAGTCAAACCGAACCATCGTACGCCGAGAGGAGGAAAGAAAATGAGTTAAAATGGCATTCCCAAGTGGAGGTCTCCCTTGGATTAGCCAACTAAAATACATAGCTACTTATGCTTAAAGTAAATACAATAATGCAATGGGAAGACATTATAAAGAAATTAAGGTTGGAGCTAAATTAATTCAAGAAAACATAAACTAAAAGAGAGTGCTTTGACTACCCATTTTGAAACTAAGAAATGAAGAGAGCCTAAATAACATTAATTAAAAGCTAGAATGAAAGACTAAACTTTAAAATAACTTGCAATAAATGACATTAAAGATTGTTAACAAAACTTAGAAAAGTCTTACAATGCATTACAAAGCAACGTCTGGAAAGAAAATAAAAAAACATTACCTCCTCTCTCTAGCACTATTCATCTTCTTCCTTGCACTTTCTCTCTCTTTATATTATAGCCTATATCCCATAATAATGAATAATGATGCAAGAGCTTCCAAAAACATCCATGGAGTGTCCCCAAGCCTGAGTGATGTGATTCCAATCATATGGGGCTGCAAGGGATGGGATGGTGTAGGTTAGGACAAGCTTAGCCTTTTCTTTCTTGCCATGCCTCTTCTCTCTCCTCCTTATTATGAAAAAGCCATCCAAGTCCAAGTAGAGGTGAGGGGAGGCTCCTAGAAGTGAAGGGGAAGTCAGGGGATCTATTGGAGAAATATAAGTGAGACTCCCAAATGGCAGAGCTTGAGTTGCAGGCTGTCTGGGAAAACTGGGCAAAACATTCTGAAAGGTCGACAGAAACCTTCTGGAAGGTTTGTGTAGGAATAGTTAAATGAAGAAGTCAACAGAAAAAACCTTCTAGAAGGTTCATTCCGGTAGACAAAACCTTCCAGAAGGTTTCACTCCACTAGGAAAAACCTTTCGAAAGGTTTTGGCAGTGAAATGGAAATCCAATTAAAAATCATTCGGAAGGTTTTTACCCAAACCTTCCGAAAGGTTTTCAACCAATTTGAATTTTCATAGTTTCTTCACCCTCGAAACCTTCCTCTAAGCTACCCCTTCCTCTTGATTGACCTCAAGAACTTCAATGGAGGTTTAACCTATAGCATTTGAATCATTTTACTTGCATTAACACAAAACTCCATCAACATGAAAGTTAAGCACATTTCTCCCCAATTTCATAACGAAAGCAAGTAAAAAAGGCATATTAGTACATAGTATATGTCATGTTTTTGTGCTAATCACACCCCTAACTTGAGCTTTGCTAGTCCCTACAAAACATTAATTCTAAATGCAAGCTATAAATAAACTACGACCCATGCATACACATAATCAACATCCAAATACTTAAAATACATAAATCATATTGCAATTGCACAAATAACTTTGGGCAATGATTAAGCAAAAGACATATGGTATTTCATTGATCATTTAAAAAAGTTCTTTACAACGGTTCCAGTTTCAAAACAAAATGGCCAAATCCTAAAGAAACTTCTACTGGCCGACACCAGAAACCCTAACTGTATGTAATCATGATTCAAAACAAAACCCAAAAGAAAACTTTTTAGTCCGTCTCAGTCCTCTTCCTCATCAAAATCATCCTCATCTTCAGTCTCGGACTCGAACTCTATCTCTTCCTCCTCCTCCTCCTCATCATCATCATCCACCTACATAGTCACTGAAGGTACAGGAACAGAAGCTAAGGGTCTAGATGAAGGCTATGGGGGTAGTGGTGATCCTCCGTGGACAAGTTCACCCAGGGAATGTGTGCTCAAAGAGCCTCGTAATAATGGTAGACATCATGTGCATAGAGGACTTCAATGCATCCATACGCTGTGGCATGGTATGGGTAGGAGCTGGTGGTGGTGCTGAAGAAAAAGCTCTAGCATCTAACGGTTGGGCACTCGGGGCCGTAGTTCTCTCACCCCCGGTCTTGGCATCCCTTTTCAGACTGTTGGACTTGCATATGGATCCAGACTCTAAGGGGAATCGTGTATCATGTGCATACAATGTTATATCAACCAGTTCACAGAGACGAGTGACAAGGCTGCCAAAAAAGTGAATTTGCCTTTGGCTTTACAAGCAGGGCAAATTCCCGTATCTCCAACCAAATGAAGTATGTCACGTCAATGGCCACTCTTGTTAAGAAAGCATGAAACAATGCCAACTTCTCAGTGTTCGGGCTCTTCTCCAAACCTCAGGGCATCATGTTAGTGTGAAGAATCTTATTCATAACCCCGTAATCGTGCTTGAGGCCTTCAACCAACGTCATTCCCGTGAACTTGGTCGGATCCTTATAGATGAGGACTACATACTATTTGAGAGTCCTACCACCTTGATTAGCACAAAACATTTCATATTTTATGGGCTAATGCATTCCATTTTCACTTGCTTTTGGGGATTAAAAGGGTTGACTTGTGATATTTGAGCTATTAATGAAGAATTGTGGTGTTTACAGATGAAATGCGCCAAATGATGCTTCTTAAAGCTTTCCTAGATGGGTTGAGGATGATGAATATGAAATGATGGCTTGAGGATCACTCAGGAGAGGAAGAAATCAAAAAAAATCAGAAAACAACCAAACCGTACCAGTACGCTGAGGCTATTGGAGTTTGGGTACCGGTACGCGTACCATTATTCTTTGCTGAATCTGCCCAAATTCTGTAGCCATGATCTGCTACTTTGAGGGTCCCACCAACATGTCAACCACACTCCTCTGGCATGCCCACAACACTGTTCATCCATTTCATACCTTTCATTGAACTTTTGGAACCTTGGTGATAAATGAAGAAAGAGAAGAGGAGTGAAGCTGGGTGTGTAGACAAGGACTGCTCTCCCCGGTCCAGCCTATTCCTCCTACAACCCTATGGATGGAGATCACATCTGTAGGCTAGGTCATCACTACAGGCACATTTTTTGGCAAGGAAGGACTACATTGTGGAGCATTATGCAAGACACATTGTAATATACAGAGAGATAGTCTAAGAAGATGATGAATAGTGTTTAGAGAGAGAAGTTGAGATTTTTACATTTCTTCCATGCATTGTCTTCCATTTGAATGTAAGAGCTTTCTAAGCTTCCTTTAATGCCTTGAATGTCATTCATTTCAAGTTGTTTTCAGTTATAACCTTCTTTTAAAGCTTTCACCATTAATGCTCCTATGTTCTTTAATTTCTTAGCTGTCAATGGGTATTGAATGCACTATATTTTAACTCATGTTTTTCATGCAATAACTTAGTTTAAATAGTCACATCTCCATATTGTCTTTCCATTATATTGTTAGTTTTAACTTAATCATGAGTAGCTAATCTTTTAGGTTGGCTAATCCTAATGGAGACCTCCAATTGGAAATCCCATTTTAACTCTTTACCCCTCTTTCTCTTAGAGTATAGTGGTTTGGTTTGACTGGGTAGACAGTGCATGAGATAGTGAGTCTTTGATATTCCATAGACTTGTCACAGTTTTTGCTTAGATCCTCACTCAATCTCATCCCTAGCTTCCCACGAATCAATCATTCACCTAGGCTCTATTGGGAAAATGATTTGAGTTGAATTGGTATTCCCGTTGGAGTGTTCCATTGGATTAGCCAACACTTATTTCCCATTCTAAGTTCATCACAAAACAAACCTCAAACCAATTCCAACAACAAAATATTATGCACTTTCTTTTATCAAAATCACCTTCCACACAATTCACATCCTTCCCCAAGGAAACGACCTTGGAATACCTCCAAGTAAAGCATGATCCACAAAAGTCTTCTTGTGCTTGGGAAGCACTTTTGTTCATTCACATCCCACACTTTTTAACATTCCATCTCCCCATGCTCTTGCCTTTTCTTTTGACATCATTCCCAAGGGAGAATGACACTCCCTCTTTTACACACATCATACACGTACATTGATGGAGATGTTTGGAGGTTTGGAATAGCAGTGAAATAAATCAAACATTTTTGACATCGTTGCCGAGGATGATGAGTCCATAGGAACGTAACCAAAATTGTACAAGCATTTCTGGCACTGTTGCTAGGGAAGGCAAGTGTCGAATCAAGAAGGTGATTTCCGAACAATGGAGGTAAGTCCCCTGATGTTCACCATGGGCTGAGGTATGTTGATCCTTGTACATATGTGTGTGTGTGTTTGTATTTTCAATTGTAAATAGTTTTGTTTCATGTGACGACGGGACGATCAAAATCAACTTGTTAGACAACCTTAGCCCCCAACATGAATCCTAACCAAGACCCACCTGAGGATGTGAGTGATAACTTTAAGAATGTGGATGCCATTCCAAATATGCAAGGGGTGGGGGAGTGCTAGAACCTAGAATGCCCAATCCATGAATACATTTTCCCCTTTCAGGAAATGAAGGGAACAATATCCACATTGATCCTCCAACGAGGTCAGTGAGGGAATTCCTTCAACCAACCCGTAGCACCACACCCTCATGCATTCACTTACCGGTTAAAGCTCATCTCTTCCAAGTTAAGCCAGGGATGTTGCAACTACTTCCTACATTCTATGGATTTGAAAAGGAAAACCCTTACTTGCATATAAGGGAATATGAGGATATTGTTGCAACATTCAATGCTAACTATGCAATGGAGGATATAGCTCACTTAAAATTGTTCCCATTCTCCCTTAGAGATAAATCCAAATCATGGTTGTATACCTTGAGACCTCGTTCCATAATATCTTGGAACCAAATTCTCTCTGAATTTTTAAACAATTTTTTTTTCGGTTCTTAGAACCAGTACTTTGAAAAAAGAAATTCAAAACTTTTTGGAGAAGCCCAACGAACAATTCTATGAATGTTGGGAGAGGTACAAGGAGTTGTTGCAATCCTTCTCACATCATGGCTTTGAATTGTGGCAAATAGTTAGCTTCTTTTATGAGGTAATTACACCAAGCCATAGAAAATTCAGAGACATGATGTGCAATGGCGAGTTTTGGAGCAAAGACCCCGATGAGGCCTATGATTACTTTGATACTTTAGCATAAAATACACAATCATGGAACATCACAGAGCTGACTGATGTACAAAATTTCTAAGTTGTCAAGGAAAGTAGTTAGTCTTGAAGTGAATAGGTGACATGAGATCTCTAATGTTTTAAGGGTTGACGAGTTTTGCTCGATTTGTGAGAAAGGAGAGCATTCCTTGTCAGAGTGCCCCAACATTTCGGCATTTAAGGAAGCGTACCATGAGTAAGTGCATGCATTTAACCAAACAAGATAATCATTCTCTCCACATTTGAACACTTACAATCCAGGTTAGAGCAATCACCCAAATTTTAGTTAGAGAAATGAGAATCCCATTCGTCATGGTTCGAATGCATATTCATCACCCGCACCTCCGAAGCGAAATCAATACCAAGGTCAAGGGCAAGCATCTAGCCCCCAATACCCTTGGTCTAGTCCGCAAGAGTATTCGTCAAACCAGTCGCCACAAAGTTTTCCACAAAATCCACCTCCCCAAAGCTTCTCCCAACAAGGACCATCCAATTCTTTCACTTACCAACCTCCCCATAAGCGGAACTTGGAGGATGTGCTTCATTCCTTCATTCAAAGCCAAACTGCCACCGACCACTAAACTGCCACCACTCTTAACAACATGGCAGCACAATTCACAAAAATCACAAATCACATATGGTTGTCACAACAAGAAAAGGGGAAATTCCCCACCCAACCCCAAGAGAACCCTATGGGACAACATGTGATTGAGTCTTTCAAGAACACAAAGGAGAGTTCTGAGCAACTCAAGGCAATCACCACCCTTCGTAGTGGAAACAAATCAGTAAATCTTTTGTGCCAAAGGTTTCACCCAAAGCCACATTGCTAAAAGAAAAAGAGACAATGGGTGACACTGACGAGGGTGAGTCAAGTGAAAAGAAAGAGAGTCAAGTAGTTGAGGAAAATAAATTAGTTGATGTTAGTGTGATTGTTTCCCCTGTTCCTGCTTTATTTCCTAACCATTTGAAGCCACCCGTGAAGGTGGCTAATTATACTGACATTCTTGAAATGGTCAAGCTGGTTAAGATCAACATCTCGCTCCTAGATACTATAAAGAAAATCCCCTCTTGTGCAAAGATTTTGAAGTATTTGTGCGCTCTGAATAGGAATCTAAATGTCCACAAAAAGGCATTCCTCACCGAGCAAGTGAGCTTAGTTTTGAAGACAAACACCCCCCAAAGTTTAAAGACCCCGGTTGCCCTACTATTGCAATCACAATAGGGAATTGCCAAGTGGAGCAAGCATTGCTTGATTTGGGGGCTAGTGTTAATCTCCTACCTTACTCGGTGTGCAAGCAACTCCAACTTGAAGAGTTGAAGCCAACCTCAATCACTCTTCAGTTGGCCGATCGAAGCATTCGAACACCAAAGGGAGTGGTTGAGGATGTTTTGGTTCAAGTGGATAACTTTTATTTTTCTGTTGATTTCATTATGCTTGAAACTCACTTGTTGCTAACCCTTACAGAAATGGTCTCATGAACCTAGCATTTGGGAATATGACAATGGAGCTCAATGTATTCACCTTGGCTAAGCAACCGGGTGATGAGGAGGAGGTACATGAGGTTAACCGGATTGCCACCTTGGTAGATGAACATTTGGAGTTAATGAGCTCTTTAAAGTTAGAAGAAGAAGGATTTGTTGATATAGAGGAAATTGATGGGCCAAAGGAATTGGAAAGTGTGAAGGGGGTAGAAAGGTGGACCCTTACATTTGAGGAGCTTCCTCATCAAGAGAAGAAAGTTTTTTCATTGGAAATACAAAAGCCCAACTTGGAATTGAAGCCTTTAACCTCCCATTTGAAGTACGCTTATCTTCGGGAATGTGAAACTTTTCTAGTAGTTATTAGCTCCACACTGAACATGGAACAAGAAGAAGAACTCTTGGAGGTAATGAGAAGGCAAAAGGGATTAATTGGGTGGACCATTGTAGACATCAAGGGGATAAGCCCTCTCATTTGCACCCATCACATTTATCTTGAGGAAGACACTAAACCTTCCCGCCAACCACAAAGATGGTTGAATCCCATCCTGAAGGAGGTGGTGAGGGGTGAGGTGTTAAAACTACTTGACGTGGGCTTCATTTTTTTGATTGCCAATAATAAGTTGGTTAGCCCTATGGAAGTAGTACCCAAGAAATCTAGAGTTATTGTGGTAGAAAATGATGAAAATGAGCTCATACCGACAAGGGGATTACCGGATGGAGAGTTTGCATTGACTACCGGAAGCTTAACCTTTGAAAAAGAAAAGATCACTTCCCAATGCCGTTCCTCGATCAAGTTTTGGAAATAGTAGCGGGTCATCTATTCTATTCCTTTTTAGATGGGTACTTCGGCTACAATCAAATTGAGATCGTGTTGGAAGACCAAGAGAAGACCACTTTCACTTGCCCCTATGGTACCTTCGCCTACCGCCGCATGCTGTTTGGACTATGTAATGCTCCAGGGAATTTTCAACACTGCATGATGGGAAATTTCAATGACATGGTAGAGAAGATAGTAAAGGTCTTTATGGACGACTTTTCAGTGTTTGGGGATTCATTCGACGGATGCTTGAGAAATTTGGATAAAGTTCAAACAAGATGTGAGGAGAAGAATTTAGTCTCAAACTGGAAAAAGTGTCATTTCATGGTGACAGAAGGAATTGTACTAGGCCATATAGTTTCAGCAAGGGAATTGAAGTCGACAAATCCAAGGTGGAGGTCATCTCCAGCCTTCCTACACCGAGAGTTCTCAAGGATAGCTGGTCGTTTTTGGGCCATGCCGAGTTTTTTTGCCGCTTTATAAAAACTTTTAGTGCATTGACCCGAACCTTGACCAATCTATTATCTAAAGAGGTCCCGTTCGAGTGGTCGGATGATTGCGAGGTATCCTTTAAAAAACTTAAAAGCATGCTAGTCACACCTCTGATCATGCGACCACCCAAGTGGAATTTACCTTTTGAGCTGATGTGTGACGTGCGTGATTACGCGGTTGGCGCAGTGCTTGTTCAAACGGAGGAAAATAAACCGTATGTGATATACTAAGCTAGAAAAACACTCATTGAGGCTCAAATGAATTATACTACTACATAAAAAGAACTACTAGCGGTAGTATTTGCTTTAGATAAATTCCGTTATTACATCATAGGTTCACCTATTGTTGTCTTTACTGATCACTCTGCTTTGAAGTATTTGTCGTTTAAGCATGATGCTAAACTGAGACTAATTAGGTGGATGCTCCTCCTACAAGAATTCAACTTGACGATTAAGGATAAGAAAAGATTTGGAATATAGTGACAGATCATTTATCCCAGCTTGTGGGGCAAGAGGTCGATGAGCACATTCCCGTCCTTGACTTTTTTCCTAACGAACTATTGCTTTCAGTTCATTCTATTTGTCCATGGAATGTTGACATTTGTAATTATCTTCCAACAGAACAAATACCACCGCAGTGGAGCCCAAAAGATCGTAGGAGATTTATGACAGATGTGAAGTACTTTTACTTTGACAACCCGTACTTGTTCAAATATTGTCCTAACCAAAGTCATGAGGAGATGCGTATCAGAAAATGAACAGCGGAAAATAATTTAGTCTTAAACTGGAAAAAATGTCACTTCATGGTGACAGAAGGAATTGTACTAGGCCGTATAGTTTCAGTAAGGGAATTGAAGTCGACAAATCCAAGGTGGAGGTCATCTCCAGCCTTCCTACACCGAGAGTTCTCAAGGATATGTGGTCGTTCTTGGGCCATACCAAGTTTTTTCGCCGCTTTATGAAAACTTTTAGTGCATTGGCCCGAACTTTGACCAACCTATTATCTAAGGAGATCCCGTTCGAGTGGTCGGATGATTGCGAGGCATCCTTTAAAAAACTTAAAAGCATGCTAGTCACACCTCTGATCATGCAACCACCCAAGTGGAATTTACCTTTTGAGCTGATGTGTGACGTGAGTGATTCCGCGGTTGGCGCAGTGCTCGTTCTAACGGAGGAAAATAAACTGTATGTGATATACTAAGCTAGAAAAATACTCATTGAGGCTCAAATGAATTATACTACTACATAAAAAGAACTACTAGCGGTAGTATTTGCTTTAGATAAATTCCGTTATTACATCATAGGTTCACCTATTGTTGTCTTTACTAATCACTCTGCTTTGAAGTATTTGTCGTTTAAACATGATGCTAAACTGAGACTAATTAGGTGGATGCTCCTCCTACAAGAATTCAACTTGACGATCAAGGATAAGAAAAGATTTGGAACGTGGTGACAGATCATTTATCCCAGCTTGTGGTGCAAGAGGTCGATGAGCACATTCCCATCCTTGACTTTTTTTCCTAACAAACAATTGCTTTCAGTTCACTCTATTTGTCCATGGAATGTTGACATCTGTAATTATCTTCCAACAGAACAAATACCACTGCAGTGGAGCCCAAAGGATTGTAGGAGATTTATGACAGATGTGAAGTACTTTTACTTTGACAACCCGTACTTGTTCAAATATTATCCTAACCAAGTCATGAGGAGATGCGTACCAGAAAATGAACAACAAAACGTCCTTACATTTTGCATGAAGACTTGGAGGAAGATTTTCGACAGAAACCACGTGTGAACTGACATAACTAGCATGCACTGATTCCATTTGACGTTTGAACGATAGAGAGCAAAGATAGAGAAACCGTTCGAATGCCCAAACCATTCAAACGGTGTGGACAGACTGCCTACAGAGTGGTTGGCTTTTCACTTTGACTTTGACGCCCAACTCTATTCTTGTACCCCCTCCCTGCCTTCTCCTTGCCTATAAATACACTTAGTTTTGTGGAGAAGTAGAGAGACTCATGGGTGGAACCATTGGAGGGATTCATCACTTAGCATTTCATCACATCCATCTATTTCAATTCTTGTCTTAGTTTTTCTCTTTGTTAGAAGAAGTGGGGAGTTTAGATTCCCACTCATTTCCTTTACGTTAATGTCCACATTTACATTTACTTAAGAGTTGTAATTCCTTTATTTACTTTAAGTCTTTACATTTATGTTCTTGATTTACATTTAGTCTTTACATTTATGTCTTTATTTACTTCTAGTCTTTACATTTATGCTCTTACATACATGTTTTTCTTTATGTCTTGCACTTTCATTATTTGAGCTCCCTTCTTGCTTAGAGGAGTGAAACTCTTCCACTTTTCTAGAGCTTTACCAAAGCCGTGAAGGGTGGAACGTGATTCACTCATTCTTCGTTGAAGATTAGCTCCTTGTTAATTATACTTTTACTTTGTGAAGTCCTCTACTTAGAGGGATGAGCATCACTTACTTTTTCAGCTTTACCAAAGCTATGAAGAGTGAGTAGTTTCTCATTTACTCTTTAGTAAGAGGTGAAGGACATGTATTGATTATCCGGATATTATATGATGCTTTGTTCTAATGCTTAATGTTCATATCCCCTTGCTATTGGATGATTGATTGCATCTAGCAAAGTTAAGGTACTTTGTATAATCGATAGTCTTTCTATGACACGGATGACTCTTGCATAGAAAAACTCTTCATTTCAAGGCAAGTATTTCGGCTAGATCTTCATGACTACCCTTTAATCATCCCCATTATCAAGCTTCATTCAAAAAGATGAACTATTAAAGCCATGGTTGAATGTCATGAAGTAATACTTGCTTGTTTGTACACACGATAACTCTCGGTACAAATAATTCTTGTAAACTTCTAGTAAGACCTTAGAACCATGACCTTAATAGGCCATTTTTATCTTCCGATTGACTCGCCGTTGACACGGGAGTTAATTGAGTTATCAAGCAAAAATATATTTTTTCAGATAATTGACCACACGTCTCAATCCTTGAACTAAAGAGTGACCTCTCCGTCATTTGAATCAATCTTATATTTTGTCTAGAAAATTTCTTGGAAAGAATTTAATATTCTGTTCAAGGAATTCACCCACATCTCACAATCCTAAAATGTCAAAAGTCACGATCAATTGGTCTCCTTAACCGATTACTTTGAAACACCAACACTACTAGTTCCCTATGGATTTGACTCCGGACTCAAACCGGATTATTACTACAACTTGACCGCCTGTACTTGGGTGTACACATTTCGGATCAAGTCAACATACTTTGTTTTTGTGCACAAAAATCTATCTCACATGTACACATGGAGTGCATGTCAGGATAACTCGAGTGTATTTCATTATGAGTGACCTTTGGTGAGGTTTGCATTGAAGCTAAGTTTGACTAGCCATACGAATGTGAATTCTGTTGCGTAAATGCTCAAATTATTTGTTCAACTCACACGCACACAAGTTGGGAAATAAATGTATAAAGGCATACTGTAAACTAGTATTTAAAACTATAGTAGGGCTCATGTGTGCTTAGTTCGATCATCTGAGAAATGTGTTAGACAGTTCCATGCTTGCAGGATAGGGGAATATTGCTCATGTTTTTGATATTTGAAATGAATGAGGAATGCCCATGTTGTTAATTATGTGATGTGCATTTTGGGTGTTCATTTTGATAGTTAAGGATAGAAATCCATGCCTTGTACGTTGAACGCATTAAAATTTTAAATCACATTACAATTTCAGTAATGAATTGGACATGATGGTTCAAATTGTGATTCACAGGTGGAGTATATGTTTAGGGTAGAGTAGAGGTCATAAAGAGAGTGTTACAATGTATAGGGGAGGTCCTAAAATGTAAAGGAGTGGTGAAAGGTTACTCTGTAGGAGATATTTGCAACTAGAGCCAAACTGTATCGGTACGATTAAGCTACTGGAGTTTGCGGTACTGCTACGCTTTGCCTGGAATGCCAAAAGCTAGAGTTTTTAATGGTTTTTTTTTTCCAAAAAACTTTCATTTCTCTCCTAAAATACAAACCCCCCTTTCATTTCTCTCTCACTCGAAATCTCCCTTATCTTTCAAAATCACACCCATCTTCCTTCAAACCCCCAAATCCCCATCCCTTATGCTTTGATTTGGTTGAGTTCCATCTTCCAAACCCTAAGTGCCAAAAAATTCCCCAAGCCCTTTTCTCCCTTCATTTCTCAAACTCTCCCACAATATCTCAATGACTCGTTACATAGAGATCGTTTATGAAAGTATATACCCAATTGTGGGTGTTTCCTTGATCCTTGTTGTTTGTTTATCGATGGGGGCACTGTTGCAATGCATAGCCCGAACTAAGAGGGCAAGACCCAACCCCTCTCAACCTGAGGGCCAAGTAGTCGTAAGAGGGGAGAAGAAGAGTCAAGTGAGGACCCCAGTGAGCGAAGGAAGAAGGCTAGAAATGAGGCTCATATCTAGTTGATCCGGGAGAAGGGTGTGACTTGTAAATGATACCAAGACCATATTTCCCTTACCTCAAGGAACAAGGCTATGAAGATCATCGAAGCACATGGTATGAAGTTTGGGTTTGAGCCCGTTGAAGGGTACAATTTTTCTATGTGTAGGGAGTTGTACCAAACTCTCAGAGTTGCAGAAGTGGACGAAGTGGAAGTCTTGAAAACCAATGTTTGGGGTAAGATGTTTGTGGTGATCCCTGATGATATTGCCATGCTCCTGGGGGAGTACGAGAAGCCCCCTAGTTCTACACCAGTCTATCCTGATAACATCACCCACGCCAAGAAAATTTCTGAATTTATAGAGATGATGTATGAAGATCCTGGTACATTCAAAGGGAAAGTTCAAAGTGGAAGGTTGAAGCACCCGTATGGATTGTTGAATAAACTTCTCCATTATAATCTTCCACCGAGGGGTGCGGAAAAGAAACCAAATATGGAGAAATTAGCCATGTTAGACGTTGTCATGTCAGGCAAGGTAGTTGACTTCGCTCTTCTCATATGGCAAGAAATGAAAGACTTTGCGGAGATGCAAAAAAGCTATGATCAAATTGCCATATGGGAGCTTGGTGACCCAGATGTGCCATTATTTCAAATTTAAGGCGTACGCATTTGATAAGCTCACCGCCGCCAAGACTAGGGCCATTGGCAAAACTAGTAGCAAGAAAAGAAAAGCAATGAGTCGGGGGAAGCGAGCTAAGATGCTGGGTTCTTAGTCTACGGCCCTCGAACCATCTTCATCTACTGGGCCATCCACAACTGCACTAGAACGTGCAATCCCACAATGCGTCGATGCATTAGAGGCTACAAAGCATGAGATTGAGGCAAGTGTGTAGGGTATGGAGGCGATGATGAAGGAGTTGTTTATGTACACCTTCCCAAGGAAGCCTATCCCAGGAGTACCCCAACCACCTTCTTCTAGCCCCTTTACACCAATTCGCTCCGCCTCTAGAGTGGTTGAGGTAGATGATGATGGGGATGATTCGGAAGAGGGTGTGGAGGGTGAGAGAGATTTTGATATTGATGATGACAGTGATGATGATAGTGAGGGAGATGACGAGGAAGAGTAGGTTGATTTGTGATCTCTGTTTGTTTCTTTTGAGTTGGAGTGTACATAGTTAAGATGGAGTCATTGACCTAGTAGAAGGGTTTATAGATTGTAGGCCATTTTGTTTCTTTTTGATATTTGACTCCATGTACTCTAACTTGAAGCACATTAATGGAAAACCACAATTTCTGTTCAGCCTTGTCCAAGTTTATTTTGATAATTGCATTATGATTTTTGTATTTTGATAGTTGGGTGAATTTTTTACTTAAATGGGTTGTTGTATGATATTCTTGGTATTTTGTTTTGAAAATAAATTTTCCTAAGGGACTAGCAAAACTCAAGTGGGGGGGGGGTTTGATTAGTACAAAACATTCCATATTTTATGTGCTAATGCTTTCCTTTTTCTCTTGTTTTTGCGGATTAAATGTGTGGACTTGTGCTATTTGAGCTATTAATGAAGAATTATGGTGTTTATAGATGAAAGGCGCCAAATGATGCTTCTTAAAGCCTTCCTAGATGGGTTGAGGATGATGAAGATGAAAGGATGGCTTGAGGATAGCTCAGGAGAGGAAGAATAAAAAAAATCATAAAAATAGCCGAACCGTACTAGTATGCTGTGGCTACTGGAGTTCCGGGGATCGATACGCGTACTGGTATGCTTTGGTGAATCTGCCCAAATTCTGTAGCCATGCTCTACTGGTGTGAGGGTCCCACCAACATGTCTCCCACACTCCTCTGGCACGCCCACAACACAGTTCATCCCTTCACACCTCTCATTGGACTTTTGGAGCCTTGGTGATTAATGAAGAGAGAGAAGAGAGAAGCTGGGTGTGCAAACAAGGACTGCTCTTCCATGTCCAACCAATTCCTCCTGTAGCCCTATGGATGGAGATCACATTTGTAGGCTAGGCCATCATTACAGACACATATTTGACAAGGAAGGATTGCATTGTAGAGCATTATGAATGACACATTGTAATATATAGAGAGAGAGTCTAGGAAGATGATGAATAGTGTTTAGAGAGAGAAGTTGAGACTTTTACATTTTCTTCCATGCATTGTCTTCCATTTGAATGTAAGAACCTTCTAAGCTTCCTTTAATGCCTTGAATGACATTTCTTTCAAGTTGTTTTCAGGTATAATATTCTTTTAAAGCTTTCACCATTAATGCTTCTATGTTCTTTAATTTCTTAGCTGTAAATGGGTATTGAATGCATTATATTTTAACTCGTGTTTTCCATGCATTAACTTAGTTTAAATGTCACATCTTCATAATGTGTTTCCATTATATTGTTAGTTTTCACTTAAGTATGAGTAGCTAATCTTTTGGGTTGGATAATCCAAATGGAGACCTCCATTTGGAAATGCCATTTCAACTATTTTCCTCTTTGTTCTCTTAGAGTACAATGATTTGGTTTGACTAGGTAGTGAGTGGATGAGATATTGAGTCTTTGATATTCTGTAGACTTGTCACAATTTATGCTTAGATCCTCACTCAATCTCATTGCTAGTTTCTCATGAATAAATCGTTCACCTGTGCTCTATTGGGGAAATTATTTGAGTTGAATTGGTATTCCCGTTGGAGTGATCCATTGGATTAGCCAACACTTATTTCCCATTCTAAGTTCATCACAAAACAAACCTCAAACCAATTCCAACAACAAAAGATTTTACACTTTCTTTTATCAAAATTACCTTCCACACGATTCACATCCTTCCCTGAGGAAACGACCTTGGAGTACCACAAAGTAAAACACTATCCACAAAAGTCTTCTTGTGCTTGGGAAGCACTTTTGTCCATTCACTGACCACACTTTTTAACATTTTATCTCCCCATGCTATTGCCCTTTCTTTTGACATCATCCCTAAGGAAGAGTGACACTCCCCTTTTTACACACATGATACACATACATTGAAGGAGATGTTTGGAGGTTAGGAATTGCAGTAAAATAAATCAAGCACACCTTCCACGTTGTGTGGGTAGACCTTGGTGGTTGGGGGAGGTCTCTCGTAGCCCATCGCAGTGGCTATTGAGTCCGAGGTCACCTTGAATGTTTTGCCCCTCATATTTGTCTTTAAGTTACTCCCATTATCACCAAAGATCACCAATTTATGAAAGAACTCACGGCACATTACCAAATTGTACCCTTTGACTTCCTCAAACCACAACTTCAATCCTCATTTTTTCGATAATTTTCACCACCTTATTTGTAGGCCCAAGAGAGGCTTTATTCACCCATTGCTCACAAGTTACTTGTTTCTCCTCAATACGTTGCCTACGGGTGTCGTGCCTCACTTTCGTCCTCCGCTCCTCCCTATTTTGAGAGCTAGGACCCACCTCAACCCTCTTCCAGGAAGTAAAGCCAGTGGGGGTGAAGACCCGAGGCCAGTGTTCTTGGTACAGGCCATGAGCATCAACAGTGCCTCCATACTTAGAACCATAAAATTCATCTGCCATATGCTCTCCAACGGCTTAAAAACTTCCAAAGACATCCTATTAATCCTAGCCATTGAAATGGAGTTGAGTAAGGTTGGAAAAGATCGTAGAAATGACTACCTACGGTTTTTGTGGAATACCCTTGAAATTTTCAGTTAAAATGCTTTAAGATTCAACCCTAACAAGAGAAATTAAGAAATTTGAGGTTTGGGAAGAGTGATTGGAAGGTTAGAAGAGAGTAGGAGGAGAGGAAAAGGTTTGAAAGCAAGAGGTGGATTGGAAATGTGAAGAGTTATGCAAAATTTTAGGACTTGAAGCCCTTGTTTTTAGTTTTCTAGGCAAAACCTTCCATAAGGTCGACAAAAACCTTCCGAAAGGTTTTGCTTACTGCTTGGGTTTAAAAATTTTAGTAGACAAAACAATAGATAAATGTCGATCAAAACCTTCTGGAAGGTTTTGCCTTTGCTACAAAATCAATCCTTTGTTCAAAAATTCTCATCCAATCCACATCTACTCAACTCCAAAACACTTCAACACATGTTCTAAGACATCTAACCTACCAAAAACTTGAACCACACTCTTAAACCACCATTGAATGATCATGCCCAAAGTCATTTTTGAAATTACAACATGATTTAAGATTTTAATGCTTTCAAGGTACAAGCCATGGATTTCTAAATCAAACTACCAAAATGACTACCCAAAATGTAAAGCATTCATTCAAACTATACAAGTATTCTTAATTCTTATCAAACATCGAAAGTTGAGCAATATTCCCCCATTCTACAAGCATGGAGCTATTTAACACATTGCTCAAATGGCCGAACTAAGCACACATGACCGTCACTATAGCCTTAACTACTAGCCTAAAATATGCACCTACTCATTCATTTTCAAACTAGTGTGTGTGAATTGGACAAATGATTTGAGCATTTACGCAATAGAATTCACATTTGATTGGTTGGGCAACTTCAGCTTCAATGCAAAACTCACCAAGGGTCACTCTTAACAATGAAATACACTCTAGTTGTCCTGGCATGCATTCTGTGTACATGTGAGATAGAATCTTGTGTACAAAACAAAGTGTGTTCACATGTAATCCAAAAATGAAGTTCATGTAAGAAAGTTAAGCGACTTTGGCATAATCTCATGAAAGAATGCTAGGGATTTGGGTTGCAAAACTAACTCATTTTTTTCTTTAAATCCATGTATCTCCGATGCTTCTCTAGATCACTTAGGACTTTGAAGATTATAATGAGAACTTAGGGTGAAATTGAGGCAAAAGAAACGAAGAATATATGATAAAAAAGAGGATTGTTCTGAGTGAAAGGTGATTATGTCAAAAACATCTCCCTTTTTCTCGGGATTTTCATTCTTAGAACATCACTACAGTCTTTGCTTCTTTTATTTCTTTTCTGTTACATTTTTCATTCCTTTTGATCATTCTTTTCTTATTCTCACCCCTTTTTTTTTTTCTTTTCTTCCTTTTCTTGAATTTTCATTCTCTTTTTTTCTAACTCTTTGAGTTTCAACAACTATTATCCCTCTCTTGAATTTTCACACCACACTTCCTTCACTTTTGCGATCACTCAAATTTAGTTCAAGGAACGACCAAGGTAAGGTAGATATTTATCATTTTCATTAGCTTGGTCACATGTATGACATAGAAACAAATTTCAATTAGGCTCAATCATGACACTAGGGTTAATATTTTATCAAGAACAAGGATAAGGCTCAAAATTTTTTAAAAAATGCCCTAAGATCACTTCAAGATACGCATGGGAGGGCGTTGTACATATCAATAAAAAATCAGTCTACTACCCAAATGCAAATTATTGCACAAATTTGAATTTTAAGAATTGTTCATTAAGTAAATGTAAGTCCCCTCCAAAAAGAATTTACACTAAATCTCTCATGGGTTCTTACTAATCCTCACTATTTATGTCAAGCCTAAAATATGAATCCATTTCATAAATTGCCAAAATTACACATTTAAGGAGCACATATAGTTGAGTTCAAAAGTAGATACTTATGTGATACTCACACATAGAATTAACTTCAATAATATTCTCATGTGCTCAAAGTTCAAAACAAAGATCACGATATCAAATAACCCAATCACTCTTAATGATG
Source organism: Ilex asprella (assembly GCA_023539305.1). Classification (NCBI taxonomy): domain Eukaryota; kingdom Viridiplantae; phylum Streptophyta; class Magnoliopsida; order Aquifoliales; family Aquifoliaceae; genus Ilex; species Ilex asprella. The sequence continues at coordinate 18,457,530 of CM042189.1, read as the reverse complement.
GAATATAGATCAACATTTAGATATTTTTCACAAAAATTTTAAAAATTTCCACATAATTTTCACTAATGTAAACAAAAATCTGTATGATATGTGAAAGGTGAATTTTTCACCACAAACTTTGTATTATCAACAAAAATTTCCACAATATTGGTGTAACATGAAAATGGTGCACCTAACCCCCCAATTTGATTCATGCATTGTCCTCGGCATGCAATGAAGGACTGTAAAAAGATGAGAAAGGTTAGAGAACACCTCGCAATTGAGCTTTGACAAAAGCACAAATATCTGAAACTAAGAAAAATAATGCTATATGACCAAGTAAAGTAAGTAACATGAAATAAAACTAAAGTAAGCATATAAAACGACTCTACACTAAAAAGTATAAAAACTAGTTACTCCTCCACAAATTCTGGATACACTGCATCCATCAAGTCCTCCTCCACAAATTCTGGATACACTGCATCCATCAAGTCCTCCTCCACTCCTTGTCCTTCAAAACCCTTGAAAAATGGCTTAAGTCTTTGACCATTGACCTTAAATGTCTGGCCATTCTCGTGGTTTGTGACTTCTACGACTCTATTGGGGTTGGCCACTTTGACAAGATAGAGGCCATCCCAACGGGATTGGAGTTTGCCTTGAAAAATTGAGAGACGAGAGTTGTACAAAAGTACTTTTTGGCTGGGCTCGAATGATTCCGTACAAGGGATTTGTCATGAAAAATCTTAGCCTGCTCTTTTGAAATTTTAGAGCTCTCATACGTATCTCTTCGAATCTTCTAATTCATTCAATTCTAGCTTTCTATGCTCTCCAACTATTATCAAATTGAAATTCAAAGTCTTTATGGCCCAATAGGCCTTGTGTTCCATCTCTACTGGAAAAAGGCATGCTTTTCCATAAACGAGTTGATAGGAAAACATGCCTAAGATATTTTTGTAGGCGGTGTGGCAAGCCCATAGGGCAATGAGTGTGCTTGACCAATCTTTCCAATTTGGGTTAAACATCTTCTCTAAGATATTCTTAATCTCCCTGTTGGTCAACTCAACTTGACCATTGGTTTGTGGGTGGTATATAGTGGATACCTTATGTGTGACACCATATTTGTGCATCAAAGACGCAAATGGTCTGTTGCAGAAGTGTGATCCTGCTTCACTTGTCATTGCACGAGGCATCCCAGACTTAAAAAAAATGTTCTCCTTAAGAAACTTAACCATAACCCGGTGGTCATTGGTTTTAGTTGAGATAGCCTCCACCCACTTGGACACGTAGTCCACTACTAGTAGGATGTATAGGTAGCCAAACGACATAGGGAAAGGACCCATGAAGTCGATGCTCCAACAATCAAATATTTCTATAACTTGTACAGAGAAGAGGGGCATCATGTTCCTTCAGGTCACACTACCTAAAAATTGACATCTATCACATTCCTTACAAAATAAAAAACAATCCTTTATAAGAAAGGGCCTGTAAAAACCTGACTATATGATTTTTGCTGAAGTTTTTTTCTTAGAGAAGTGGCCACCGCATGCCTCTAAATGATAAAATGCAATGACATCCCACTATTCATTCTTCGGTACACACCGTCGCATGACTTGGTCAGGGCAGTACATGAACAAGCATGGGTTTTTGAAGTAAAAGTACTTGACATCCACCTTGAATCTCCTTCAATCCTTCGGGCTCCACTACGGTGGTATTTGTCCTGTTGCATGATAGTTATAGATGTTTGCATACCATGGACAAATAGAATGAATTGAAAGTACTTGCTCATCAAGGAAGAAATCTGGAATAGGAATGTGCTCATCGGCTTCTTGCACCACTGATTGATGGAATTCCTTGTTTTCCCTTAATCCCTAAATGCTATCCCTCAATGTATGTGTGATGTGGGTTCGAATGAGGAGGGAGTGTCACACTCCCTTTGGATAGTGTCAAAGGAAAGGGCAAGGAGGAAGGAAAATGGGATGATGTAAATGTGAGATGTGAATGCACAAAAATTCTCCCTAATTGCAAGGAGACTTTCGTGAGTCGTGTTTTACTTGGTGGTATTCCAAGGTCGTTTCCACGGGGAAGGGAGTAAACCAAAGTGAGAGTGATTTTGAATAAAAGAAAGTGTAAAAATATTTGTGATTGAAAGTTGGTTAGTGGAGTGTGTTTTGGTGAAAATGGAATGAGAACCAAATGTTGGCAAACCCAAGGGGTCACTCCAATAGGAATATTCTTTCAACTCCAATCCCTCCTCTGATAGGGCATGAATGAAGGATTGATTTAGGGGAAGCTAGTGACATGTTTGGTGAGAATCTAAGCATAAACTGTGACTAGGCCTACAGAATATCAAAGACTCACCAACTTATCCACTCTCAACGCAGTCAAACCGAGCCATTGAACTCATAAGGGAAGGAAGAAAATGAGTTAAAATTGTATTCCAAATTGGAGGTTTCCCTTGGTATTACCAACTAAAAGATTTAGCAACTCATACTTAAAATGGAAATGACAATGGAATGATAATGCATTGCAAAGATATGAAGTTCTAAATCTAGTACTTTGCAATGCATTATCATGAGCTACAAAGTATTGCAAAGTACTTGTAGCTCATGATTGTAGAAATCATGAGCTACAAGTAAAAGGAATTAATACCCATTTCTACAACTAAGGAAATGAAAGACTTTGGTGCATTAATGTTAGAAACTTAAAGAACACATCAAACTAGCAATGATTTGAATGAGAATAACATTAGTTGCATTAAATGAAGTTCTAAAGGTTCTTACAGGAGATTCCAAGACAATACCATGAAGAAAACATAAAACTCTCAATTTCACAACACTATATATTATCTTCTACCCTCAGCTCTCTTCTCTATTTTTCTCTATTCTGCCCTATCTCTTGAACTTCTCCCCCTAAAAAACGTGTATGAGAGATGGCCCCTAGCTCCCTTGATGTGATTCCCAACATTGGACCATAAAAAAGGTGGGCTGGTGCAGGCTGTGCAGACAGTCTCCTCATCCAGCTGCTTCTCTCTCCTATCTCCTCTCTCCACATTTATGATTTTTCCTCCAAAATTCCAAGAGGGAGATGTATGAGGGGATGTCTTGTGTATTGGACGTGTCAGGGAAGCATGGGGGTATGTTGGTGGGACCCTCAAAGTAGTATGTCTGAGTTGAATAGAGAAGAGAAGAACGACAGACCCTACCGGTAGGGCATATCGGAAGCCCGAACACCAGTAGCATAACTATACCGGTATGGCATTCTGGTAGGTTACCATACCGGTAAGGCATTCAGAAAGCCCGAACACTAGTAGCTTAACCATACCAGTATGGCATTCCGATAGGGTACCATACCGTTAGGGCATACCTATAGGGTTTCTACTGTTGTTTTTCTTTCTTTTCTGATTTCCTGATTCTCCAACTTCTGAGCTTCCCTCTAGTCACGCTTTTCATCTCCATTCATCTCAAGTGGTTTAGGAGGGCCTTAAGAAGCCACATTTAGCCCTTTTAACTGCACGCACAAAATATCATCGTTAAGAACTCAATTGACATAACTCCTACCATTTAATTTCCAAAGGCAGATAAAAACAAGATGATTAGCACAAAAGAATATACAAAGTTTTGTGCTAATCAACCACCAGTCGAGATAAATGGTCTGTCACCACATTTTTCACTCCCTTCTTGTCTTTGATTGTTAGATTGAACTGTTGGAGTAGGAGGATCCACCTGATAAGTCTCAGTTTGGCGTCTTGCTTAGACAATGAATACTTTAAAACAGAATGATCAGTATAAACAACTATTAGTGAACCAATGATGTAGGACCATAATTTATCTAATGCAAATACTACTGCTAGAAACTCCTTTTTATGTGGTATTGCAATTCATTTGGGCTTCATTGAGCATTTTGCTAGCCTAATATACTACATAAGGTGTATTATGCTCTATTTGACTAAGCACTACAACGACAACGTAATCACTTGTGTCGCACGTAAGCTCAAAAGGTAAATGCCACTTTGGTGGTCGCATAATCAAAGCTGTGACAAGCATGCTTTTGACTTTCATAAATGATGCCTCACAATCATTCTACCATTTGAATGGGACATCCTTAGGCAATAAATTGGTAAAAGGTCCGGCCAATGCACTAAAATTTTTAATGAAACGATAGTAAAATCTAGCATGGCCGAAAAATGACCTGATATCCTTGACAACTCTCGGTATAGGGAGAAGGTTAGAGATGACCTCCATTTTTGATTTGTCTATTTCAACCCCTTTCACCGAGATGATCTTCCGGAGAACAATTCCTTGTGTCACCATAAAGTGACTCTTCTCTCAATTCAAGACTAAACTCTTCTCTTCACATCTCTCCAATACTTTCTCTAAATTTTTCAAGCACCCACTAAAGGAATCCCCAAAGACCGAGAAGTCATCCATAAACACCTCAACGTTCTTCTCCACTATATCACTGAAGATACCCATCATGCAACGTTGAAAGGTTCTAGGGGCATTACATAGCCCAAAAGGCATGCTGCTTGGTGAATACCATTGTATGTATTCCCTACTCTCCGCACATCACCCTGATGAGCACATAATATTAAATTTTTACTTAACATTTGCATATAAGTATTGAACATCTGTCCTTACGGTACCTTTGCTTACCGTCACATGTGATGAGCACATAATATTTCATATTTAATGGCCTCATTACATGCATTTTTACTTAATATTTGCATATAAGTACTTAGAGTTAGCCAAAATTATGAATAATGTTAAATTTTCGAGGTTGCAAGTAATTAATGCTTAAATGATGGATTTTAGGACCTTGAAACTAAGTATGGATGTCTGGTGAAGGCATGGACACATTACATGAAGATTTGGAGGCTTAAAAGTGAAGAAATTAAGTAACTATTGGTGCTTGGAAAGACACTAGTACCCACGCCATTTGGTTGTTGAGTCTCAATTTTCGTCCATTTTGGCCATGATCAAATTCAAATCTGAAAAATTGTAAAACATGAAAGTTGTATATCTGGATGTATTCTATATTTTTAAAAATTTCAACACAATCAGATAGTTGGATCATAAGTTGCAACAATTCTACGACAATTGGTCCGGAGCAAAAAGTATACCGGTAAACATAGGCTACTGGAGTTCAGGGTACCGGTATGCGTACCAGTACACTTGTGCAGAAGTGTCCAGAATGACTTTTTTTCATGCTTCACTTGATTGGGGTCCCACCTACACTTCTCCCACCTGCCCCCAACATTTTCTGCACATCTTCTGGCCTTCTACACCCTTGATGAAGACTTTGGAGGCTTGGCATTCAATGCGACGAGAGAGAAAGGAGTGAGGCCTGGGTGTGAAGGCTAAGCCTGTGCTAGCCTGTCATACCCATCTCTTCAGCCCCCATTGATGGGAGGCCTTTCATATAGCTAGAGGGACCCCCCATACACGAAATTGAAGGCTCTCATACTCCATATACTCAGCATTCTTGAGCATTGCAAAGGGGTAGTAAGCTTAGAAAATCCAAGGAAGAAGAAGATGAATAGTGTAATAGAAATATCTTATAGTTAGTTTTAAATATCTGGTAATCTTTATTTCTTGCACTTTAATCTTAGCTTTTTCAAGTTCATTGTAAGTTTAGTTGTGTAACTTAGAATCTACCATTGTTGTATGAGTTTTTCACTTGAAGCTTTTCTTAAAATGGGTATTGAATATTTTTCTTCTTAGCTTAAGTTTTCTTGCTTTAAGTTAAGTTCTATGTTTCATTTCTTCATTATGTCTATTTACATTATGCATGTCTTGTCTGTTATTATGAGTAGCTAGAGTTCTAGTTGGCTAATTCAAGGGAGACCTCCTCTTGAATTTTTCATTTCAACTCATTTTCATTCCTCTCTCGGTGTATGATGGTTCGGTTTGACTGGGTTGAGAGTGGATGTGGTGGTGAGTCTTCAATATTTCAAAGGCCTGGTCACGGTTTTATGCTTAGATCCTCACCATCTCGTCCCTAGCTTCCTACGAATCAATCGTTCATTTATAAACCCTCAGAGGAAGGTTTCAAATTGATTGGGTATTCCCATTGGAGTGAACCTTTTGGATTAGCCTACACTTGTTTTTATTGTATTTTCATTTATAAACTTCAAACTCCAAAAACACAAAAAAAGATTTTAGACTTTTCCTTTTTCTTTTGTTCACAAAATCTCCTTCACACACTTGAACTTTTCTTTCCTGAGGAGGTGACCTTGGAATACTTTTCCAAGTAAAACAATGGCACACAAAAGACTCCTTGCGTTTGAAGAGCACTTTTGTTCACTCACACATTTCATATATTTTGCACATTTCTTTTTCATCATTCTGTTGCCCCATTTCCCACATCATTCTAAGGGAGAGTGACACTCCCCCATCCACATAAGTCATATACACATTGGAGGGTGATGTGCGGAGACTAGCAAAAACATACAACATAATTCATTAAGCACACCCTCAAATGACTTATATGTGAAAGGGAGTGTCACTTCCCCTAGAAGTGATGTGAAAAATGGGCAGCAGAATGGTGGAAATGAAATGTATGAAATGGAGAATGTAGAACAAAAGTGCTCCACAAGCACAAAGAGTCTTTTGAATGTCGTATTTTGCTTGAAAAAATATTCCAAGGTCATCTCCTTAGGGATGGAAGGGAGTTGTGGTGACGGTGATTTTGTGAAAAAGATAAAAAGTGTAAAAATCTTTGAGGCTAAGTTTTTGGTGTTTTGTGTTCTTAATGAAAATACAAGAAAATAAGTGTTGGCTAATCCAAAGAGGTCATTCCAATGGGAATACCAACTCAACTCGAAACTATACTCCTTGGTGCATAAATGAATGATTGATTCGTGGGAAGCTAGAGACGAGATGGTGAAGATCCAAGCATAAACCATGACAAGCCTATGGAATATCAAAGACTCACAATCTCATCCAGTCTCTACCCAGTCAAACTAAACCACTGTATACCAATAGAAGGAAAGAAAATGAGTTGAAATGGAAATTCCAAGAGGAGGTCTCCCTTGAATTAGCCAACTAAAAATCTAGCTATTCATAATCAATGGAAAGACATGCATAATGTAACAACATTGTAAGAAATGAAGCCTGAGACTTAACTTAAAGCAAGAAAACTTGAAGTATAAAGAAAGAAATACAATACCCATTTTAAAGCAAGAAATGAAGAAAACTTGTAAGCAACAATGGTAGATTCAAGAACATGTAACTAAACTTGAAATATACTTGAAATAGAAGAGATTAAAGTGCAAGGATTAAGGATTACAATAAATTTAAAGGTTACAACAATTGAAATGGAAGGAAAAATGCAAGAACATAAGCATTACTAATCATCTTCTTTATTAAGCTAAGACTACTCCTAAGCTTAAGTAGCCACCCTTGAAATGCTTCTCAATGCTGAATATATGGAGTGCGTGCCTTCATTTTCATCCATAGGGGTCCCCAAGTCTGTGTGAAAAGCCTCTCATCAATATCGAGCTGAATGGATGGGCTTGGACAAGCTAGGAAGACCATAGCCTGCAACCCATATGGATGCCCCCCTTCTCTCCAATCCACATTAATGCCATTGTCTTCAAAGTCATCAACTAGGGTGTATGAGGCATGTTCTTGTGTAAGGAATGTCAGTGAACAAGTGGGAGAAGCATTGGTGGGACCCCCAAGCAAGTGGAGGATGAATATAGGCGTTTTGGGCGCTCAACAGAGCATACCTGTATGTAGTACCAGTACTTTTTTCTACTCTGGACCAGTTTTTGTAGAATTTTCATAAATTTTGATTCAAATGTTTGATTGAGCAGAAATTTTGACACAATATAGAATACATCCCGATAGACAATGTTCATGCTTTGAACTTTTTTAGATTAGAAGTTGATCATGGTAAAAATGGAGGAAAATTGAGGCTCTGCAACCAAATGTTGTGGGTGCTGGTGCCTTTGCTAGTAAACACCAATACCTCCTTGATTTATTCACTTTTAAGCCTCCAAATCCTCATGTAATGTGTCCATGCCTTCACCACACATCCATACTTAGTTACAAGGTTATAAAATCCATTTAAGCTATAATTACTTGCAACATAAAAAATTCAACATTATTCATAATTTCGGCTAACTCTAAGTACTTATATGCAAAAATTGAGTTAAAATGCAGGTAATGAGGTCGTTAAGTATGAAATATTATGTGCTCATCACATGTGACGGTAAGCAAAGGTACCGTAGGGACGAGTAAAGGTAGTTTTCTCTTGATCTTCCAATGCAATCTCGATTTGATTGTAGCCAGAGTATCCATCTAAAAAGAAATTGAATAGATGCCCCACTACCCATTCCAACACTTGGTTGAGAAATCGCAATGGGAAGTGGTCTTTCATCATGCATAAGTTGAGCTTGTGGTAATCAATTCACACTCTCCTCCCGATGATCACCCTTGTTGGAATAGGCTCATTATCCTTATTTGCCATCATGGTGACTCCCGACTTCTTAGGTACTACTTGTGTGGGACTAATAGACATACTATCGGCAATCGAGAAGATAATGCCCAAGTCAAGTAGTTTCAATACCTTGTTCCTCACCACATCCTTCATGATTGGGTTTAACCTTCTTTGTGGTTGCTGAGACAGTTTGGAGTCCTCTTCAAGATAAATATAGTGTGTTCAAATGATGGGGCTTATCCCCTTGATAAGCCCCTTTATGCCTCTTCAACACTTCCAAGAGTTCTTCTTCTTACTTCACATCCAATGTTGAGCTAATCACCACTGGAAATGTCTCATCTTCCCCAAGATATCCATACTTCAAATGGGATGGTAGTGGTTTCAATTCCAAATTGGGTTTTTGCTCATTGGATGGAAAAATCTTCTTGTCTTGGTATGAGAGCTTCACAAAAGTAGGGATCCGTCTCTCTACCCCTTTTTAACTCTCTAATTCCTCTTGCTCATCAATCTCCTCTTCTTTCAACTCTAACATGCCCAAAAGTTCCAAGTGTTCTTTTGCTAAGGTGCCAATTCTACCGACTTCATACACCTCCTCATCATTTCCCGGTTGCTTGGACAAGTTGAACACGTTGAGATCCCTAGTCATGTTCCCAAATACTAGCTTTATAAGACCATTTCTACAATTAATCATAGCATTAGATGTGGCTAAAAAGGTCTTCCAAGTATTACAAGGATTTGGGAGCTAAGATTTGCAATCGGGTGAGTGTCAAGAACAATAAAATCAATGGGAAAATAATATTTATTGACTTGCACTAATACATCCTTAACTACTCTCCTTGGTGTTCAGACACTATAGTCTACCAGTTGAAGCATGATTGGAGTAGGCTTTAATTCTTCGAGCAGAAGTTGTTGGTACACCGGGTACGGAAGAAGGTCCACACTAGCACCCAAACCAAGCAATGCTTGCTCCACCCCAAAATTCCCAATTGTTATGGAAATGGTGGGACAACCAGGGTCTTTAAACTTTGGAGGGGTGTTCGTCCTCAAGATTGAGCTCACTTGCTCAGTGAGGAATACCTTCTTGTGGATATTGAGCCTCCTCTTTACCGTAAATAAGTCTTTCAAGATTTTTGCACATGATAGAATTTTCTTTATGACATCGGGGAGTGTGATGCTGATCTTCACCTGCTTAAACATTTCAAGTATATCAGCATAGTTAGCCACCTTGAGAGGTGGCTTCAAACGATTAGGAAAAGGAGCATGAATAGGAGAAATATGGACACTTTAATCAACCAATTTCTCTTTCCCACCTACCTCATCACTCACCTCACCTCCCTCGGCGTCACCTTTGGTCTCTTTTTCTATTAGCAATGTGGCCTTGGGTGAGATCTTGGGCACAATGGTCTTATCAATTTCCTTGTCGCTTTAAAGGGTAGTGATCGGCTTGAATTGCTCACAACTCTCTTTGGTGGGTTTGGATGACTCAATAACATGTTGCCCCTTTGGGTTCTCTTGGGGTTGAGCAGGGAATTTCCCCTTCTCTTGTTGTGATAACCCTATGACATTGGTAATTTTTATGAGTTGAGCCAAAATGTTGTTGTTAAAGGTGGTTTGGCTTTGGATGAAATTGTAAATCATATCCTCCAAGTTCCTCTTATGGGGAGGTTGATAGGTGGGAGGATTCGATGGTCCTTGTTGGGAGAAGCTTTGGGGAGGTAGACTTTGGGAGAAATGTTATAGGTATGGATTTGATGAATACCCTTGCGGATTGGACTAAGGGTATTTGGAGTTAGAAGCTTGCCCTTGACCTTGGGATTGAAATTGATTTTGCCTAGTAGGCACAAGAGGTGAATATGAATTTGAGCCACGAGGAATGGGGTTTTCATTTCTCTAACTAAAGTTCGAGTGATTACTCCAACATGAGTTGTAAATGTTTGAGTGTGGAGAAAATGATTGCCTCATTTGGTTAAAGGCATGAACTTGCTCATGGCAAACTTCCTTAAGTGCTAGAATGTTACGGCACTCTGATATGGAATGATCTACACTCTCACAAATTGAGCAACCCTCCTCAACAATCATTGAAACATTAGACAGCTCATGCCTCCTATTGACTTCAAGACTATCAAATTTCCATGGCAATTTAGCAATTTTGGAAAGCAAGTCTTCCCAATCTCTCAAGTCATAAATCCCTCCCCATGAGTTTGGCTACTCCCTTGAGGATAAGACCTTGATACATCGGTGGAATCCTTAATGTCCCATGATTGTGCATTCTATGCCAATGTATCAAAGTAATCTAAGGCCGCATCGGGGTCCTTGTTCAAAAACTCCCCATTACACATCATGTTGATTAACTGTCGATGGCCCGGTATGATTCCCTCATTGAAGAAACTCACCCAACTGCCATGGTTCAAAACCATGGTGTGGATTGGATTGTAGTAATTCCTTGTACCGATCCCAACATTAGTAGAATTATTTATCGGACTTCTCTGAAAAGTTTTGAATTTTTTTTAGAGCGGTGGTTTTATGCACTGGAAAAAATTTGTTTAAAAACTTGGAGAGCATTAGTTTCCAAGAAGTTATGGATCGAGATCTCAAGGAATTTAGCCATGTTTTTGCCTTAACTCTTAGTGAAAAGGGAAACAATTTTAACCTAGCTATGTCTTCCATACCATGATTGGTGAGGAAGGTTGCAACTATTTCCTCAAAGTCCTTTATGTGCAAATAGGGGTTCTCCTTCTCAATTCCATGAAATGTGGGAAATAGTTGCAACATTCCCGGCTTAACTAGGAAGAGATGATCTTGGACTAGAAGAGGATGCATGAGGGGTGGTGCTTCACGTGTGTTGAAGGAAATCCCTCATTGACCTTGTCAGAGGCTCAATGTGGATGTTGTTCCCTTCATTCATAGGAGGGGAAAATTGCATTCGTGGATTGGACATTCTAGGTTCTTGTCCTCCTCCATCTCTTTGCATGTTTCGATTGACACCTACATTCTCAAAATTATCACTCAAATCCTTAGGTGGGTCTTGGTCAATGTTCATATTGGGGCCCAAGGGTTATCTAACTAGTCGGTTTGGTTCGTCTAGTCCCTATGTATAACAAAACTATCTACAAATGAAAATATAAACAACATAAATATATACAAGGATCAACGTACCTTAGCCCATGAAATGGAATGATGTCAAATGAAATGGGGCAACGAAATTATGAAATGAATGAAATGGAAAATATGGGTGGTGAACAAAAATGCTTCCCAAGAGCAAGAAGACTTTTGCGTGTCATTTTTTACTTGGAGGTATTCCAAGATCGTCTCATCGGGGAAGGATGTGAATCGTGTTAAAGGTGATTTTGGTAAAAGCAAAGTGTAAAATCTTTTGTTGTTGAAGTTTGGTTTGAGAATTATATTGTGATGAAAATGAAATGGGAAACAAGTGTTGGACAATCCAAAAGGTTCACTCCAATGGGAATGCCAAGTCAACTCGGAACCTTCCTCCATTGGTGCATAAATGATCGATTGATCGTGGGAAACAAGGGACAAAAGGGAAGTGAGGATCTAAGCATAAACCGTGACAAGTCTACGAAATATCAAAGACTCACAACCATGTCCACACTCGACCCAGTCAAACCGAACCTTCGTACACCGAGATGAGGAAAGAAAATGAGTTAAAATAGAATACCCAAGTGGAGGTCTCCCTTGGATTAGCCAACTAAAAATCTTAGTTACTCATGCTTAAAGTAAAGACTATAATGTAATGAGAAGACGTTATGCTGAAATGAAGGTTGGAGCTAAATTAATGCTTGGTGAAAACTATTGTTGTTTTCCCTATTCTCCGAACATCACCCTCAATATGTGTATATGACTTATATATGATGGGGAGTGTCACTCTCCCTCTGAATGATGTAAAAAGAAAGGGCAACAAAAAAATGGTATGATGAATGAAATGAAATGGAATGAAAATGTATGTGTGGATGAACAAAAGTGCTCCCCAAGTGCAATGAGTCTTTTGAATGTCATTGTTTTACTTGGAAAAGTATTCCAAGGTCTTCTCCTCAGGAAAGGAAGATAATTTGTATGAAGGAGATTTTGTCAAAATGAAAATGCGTTAAATCTTTTGTTTGTGTTTTGGCGAGTGAAGTTTGTCAATGAAAATACAACAAAAACAAGTGTTGGCTAATCCAAAAGGTTCACTCCAATGAGACTGCCCAATCAACTCAAAACCTTCCTCCGAGGGTTTATAGATGAACGATTGATTCGAGGGATGCAAGGGACGAGGTGGTGAGAATCCAAGCATAAACTGTGACCAGGCCTATGGAATATCAAAAACTCACAACCACATTCACTCTCAACCTAGTCAAACTGAAACATCATACACCGGGAGAGAAAAGATAATGAGTTGAAATGGAAAACCCAAGAGGAAGTCTCACTTGAATTAGCCAACTAAAAATCCAGCTACTAATGCTAAAAGGAAAGACATACAATATGTAAAGAGACATGGCATTGAAATGGAATTTAAGATTGCATTAAGGTGAAGAGAAGTGAAACTAGAAAAATAAGTGCATTTAATACCCAACTAAAAAGCTTGAAATGTAAAACCTAACATAACAATGTTGAAATGAAGAACATGTAAGTAAACTTGGAATATACTTGAAATAACTAAGATTAAAGTGATAGCAATGAAGATTACAAGAGATTTAAAGCTTACAATAATTGAAATTGAGAAGAAAGTGCAAAAACCTAAGTACTATTCATCATCTTATTCCTTGAACTACTCCTATGCTTAGGTAGCCACCCCTCAATTCTTGTGTGAATGTTGAATATATGGAGTGTGAGAGCCTTACAATTTCGTCAATGGTGGTCCCCCTAGCCTGTGTGCAGGTCTCCCATCACTGGGAGGTGAGATGATGGGTTGGACAGGGTAGGAGCAGCCTACCCAATAACTCCTATGGTAGCTCCCTTCTCTCCCATCCACATTAATGCCTTTGCCTTTAAAGTCTTTAAGAAGGGTGCAGGAGACATGTAAATGTGTAAAGAAAGTCAGGGGGCAAGTGGGAGAATCAATGGTGGGACCCCCAAGCAAGTAGAGCAGGAGTTTCAGGCATTTAGGCATGGCGTACCAGTACATTTTAGCTACTGGAGTTCGAAGTATCAGTATGGCATACCGGTACACTTTGTCTTCTCCAAGACCAGGGTTTGTATAATTGTTATAACTTTTGATCCAACAGTCATATTAAGCTTAAATTTTGACATAATACAGAAGACATCCATAACTACAACTTTCATGTTTTGAACTTTTTTAGATTTGAAGCGGATCATGGTCAAAATGGAGGAAAACCGAGGTATATCAACCCAATGGTGTGGGTGCTGGTGCCTTTATTCCCAACCACCAATATCTTGTTGATTTCTTCAATTTTAAGCCTCCAATTCCTCATTTAATGTGTCCATGCCTTCACCACACATCTATACATAGTTTCAAGGTTCCAAAATAAATGATTTACACTATAATTACCTGCAACATCAAAAATTCTACCTTATTCATAATTTCGACTAATTCTAAGTACTTATATGCAAAAGTTAAGTTAAAATGCTTTTAATGAGGCCGTTAAATATGAAATATTTTTTGCTCATCAATTAATGTAAGAAAACATAAATTAAAAGAGAGTGCATTGAATACCCACTTTGAAATTAAGAAATGAATAAAGTGATTAGTACTTAAAAGTAGCATTTTACTATGCCTTTTGAGACTGATTATGCTTTGATGAGTTTAAGTGATGTCATTTCAGGTCCTAAAGTGAATAAAGGTTCAAGAACAACAAATATCACATTTGAGTGTAACACCAATATATTAAGGAACAAAACTGGAAAAGCTGGGTCAAGGCAAGAACGTTCGAACGCCAATCAGCGTTTGAACGTTACCTTACATCATACGAAGATCTGACTGCTGAGACATGACATGTTGCTTCCAAGAAAGAAGACCCTGAGCCAAGAAGGAAGACCCCGAGGTACTTGAGTACCACGTTCTGATGCAATCCATAAGATGCTCAAGGAAACACAAATTCGAAGATGTGAAAGATAATAGAATTGAGCCGGTTACGAGAGCACGAGCAAGGAAGTTTAAGGAGGTACTCAATGGTCTAATTCAAGAGGCATGGACTCAAGCAAGTTTGTGGAGGCCCATTGACCATGATCCACTTGAACAACAAAGATTCATCAACATGGTTCAAGTTCTAGAGGAATCCGGCTAGGCTAAGGCTAAGCTTAAATTGGCCCGTTGTTGTTAAGGCCTCCAATTTATTTAAAGGATTATTATTTTTAGAATAAGTGGGCTTGAGGATGCTTGGCCCACATGTTTTACTTCTTATGAAATAGGATTTTCGGAGTTACTGTAGCACCGTACTGTTCATGCTACAGTAACGGTACTTTCCTTTTAAATTTAGGCATGTGAGTTATTCTTTTTAGGAAAGTAAGAGATATTTCTTTACCCACAAGTAAGAGATATTCCTTAAATAGGATAAGCTATTTTAGAAAGTTTCCTAATCCTTGTAATGACTAGCCTTTATAAATAGGCCTTCAAATCAATGAAAATTCAGATTATGATTCAGCAAATTGTGAGAGTATATTTCTCTTTGGTTCTTTGAAGAACTAGACGAACTTATTGGGATTTCCCGTGGCGTTCACTATCGACTTATCAAACGGATTTCCATACCGTTTGTGGCGTCTTCCTTTAAACCAAGGTTCTTGTTTCACAAACAGCGGGTTGAGGTCTATATACCAAGGTTCTTGTTTGTCGTAAACAACGGGTCGAGGTCTTCCATTCAACTCTGAACGTAGAACGATCTTGGGTTCCTTTTCGTTGTTGGTTCTCGTTATTCTTGGCGGGTTTCACATCACGTTCAAACACCAATCAACATTCAAACGTCCCGTGGAATCATTTAAAGATTAGAATGAGGCATGAAGTATGAAAATGAGTCTCCACTGAAGATCACAGGGTACTTGAGTGAAAAGGTCAGAACGCCGGTCAACGTTCGAATGCCATTAAAGAAAAGACAAAAGAAACCTTTAAACGCCATCCAAGGTTCAAACGCCCATAATGTATAAACAGAAAAACCGTTTGAATTCCATACGACGTTTGAATGTCCTCAATAGACTAACTACAGAGTGTTAGGATTTTGACTTTGATTGAGGCAATAACACTATTCATTCACCCCTCTCTTGCAGCCCCTCCTTGCCTATAAATACTCCCACTTTGGGAGGCTTGAGGGTGCTTGGAAGGGTGCTTGGTAGGAGACTTGGTAGAGAGTTTGATGGAGGCTTAGACTCCTACTCATAAGAGCTAGTGGTAGAATTATTGTATGTTTACTTGTAGTTGTTCTTGAAGTTCGTTTGACTTTAGACCAACACTTCTTAGTTTGTTATAAAATTAATCTTAAACTTATACTTTCAATTATTTGAAAGAAGAAAGATAGTTCATCTTTTGATTGAGGAAACAACCCTCTATTTCTTGGTTGTGGAAGCCACCATCCAATTGTGACTAGCTTTCTTCTACTTTCATTGTATATGTTTTTTTGTTCACTTCCATAGCATGAACTTCTTTCTTTCTTAGAGGAGTGAAACTCTTCCACTTTTTTAGAGCTTTGCCAAAGTCGTGAAGGGTGGGACGTGATTCACTCATTCTTCGTTGAAGATTGGCTCCTTGTTCATTGTTCTTTTATTTTGTAAGTTCTCTACTTGAAGGGATGAATATCACTCACTTTTCTAGCTTTACCAAAGCCATGAAGAGTGAGTTATTTCTTATTCACTCTTTAGTAAGAGGTGAAGAGCATGTATATATTATCCAGAAGTTATATTTGTGCACTGTTCTAATGCTTAATGTTTATAACCACTTACTTATTGGATGATTGATTGCATCTGGTAAAGCTAAGTTACTTTGGATAATCGTGGTTCTTTCTATGACGCGGATGACTCTTATATAGAAAGAATCATCGTTCAAGGCAAGTACCCCCGCTAGATCTTCATGATTACTCTTCAATCTTTCCCATTATTGGGCTTCATTTAAAGAATGGAATATTAATGTCATGGTTGGATGTCTTGTAGAAATAATTGCTTGATTGTAGGCAGATTGAGTCTCGGTACAGACAATTCTTGTAAACTTCTAGAAAGACATCAGAACCATGCTCTTTATTCTCATAGTCCATCTTTATCATCTGATTAACTTGACGTTGACACAGAATTTAATTGAGCTATCACGCATAAATATAATAAACCGGATGATTAACTACATGTCCAGATCCTCAAACTAAGGACTGACTTTATTTACATTTGAGCTTATCTTATATTTTGTCTTGAAAACTAGTCTTGGAAAGAATCTTATATTCTATCTAGAAAACTCCCTAAAAATCACAACTCTAAATCACAAATGTTACAATCAATTGGTTTCTACTATTGCTTACATTGAAACACCAACAAGAGTTCCATGTGGATTCGACTCCAGACTCAAATCGGATTATTACTACAGCTTGACTGCCTGTACTGGATTGTACACATTTCGGATCAAGTCAAGTTTACGTCACCATTGTCGGGGAACTATAAAGGGTGTATTAAGGTAAATGATAAAAACCTTTCCTTTTTGTATATACTCATTGGTTTATTGTGAATACTTTTGTTTTGTTTTATTTTCGTTTATTTTATGTCTGAGGACGTTCCTCATTGTCAAAATTTGCTAGCAGAATCTTCTGGGTCTGTGAATCAGTCTAAACCAAATTCACCTAGATCCGTAGCAGACTCTTGTGAGAATAATATAGAAAATAATGACAAAAATTGAGAAGTCCCTATGGAGGAGGGGGAAGTGCCTAACATTCGAACCTTGAGGGATTGTTTAAATCCCACAAGAAATAATGTCTCCTCTTGTATTGTATTTCCTGACAATGCTTCCCCCTTTACTGTAAAGTCGGTGAATGTGCAATTGTTACCTCTTTTTCATGGATCGGATACAAAAAATTCATATCTGAATATAAAAGATTTCAAGGAAGTATGTGGAACATTTCAAGACAATTCTGAACTAGCCAAGATAGAACTTTTTTCTTTCTCTCTGAGGGATAAAGCTAATCAATGGCTAAATTCTTTGAAATCTCTTTCCATGCCTAACTGGCAGGCCTTCTAGAATGAATTTTTCAGAAATTTTTTTCCCTTACAGTGGACCAATACACTCAAAAGGAAAATCATGAATTTTTTGGTAAAAGAAGGGGAAACATTTTACCACAGTTAGGAGAGATTCAAAGATTTGCTCCAAGCTTGCCCATACCATGCTTTTGAGAATTGGATTCTGGTCGCATTTTTCTATGACTCCTTGCCCACTAGACTGTGTCAGTTGGTCGAAATGATAGCCCAATGACAGTTTATGGGTAAAAGTCCAAAGGAGACATTTAATTTCTTAGACACCATATCTAATAGTTCTCAGATGTGGGACTCAGCCTCTCTTACCACTGTTGAAGCCAGACCTTCTACTTTCCAAGGGGGTAAGTATGTCTTGAGAGATGACGATGACTTGAGAGCAAAAATGTCCACTTTATCTTAAAAACTTGAAGCTTTAGAAATGAAAAAATTTCATCAAGTTGATGTTGACCCTTTCATAGAACAAGTGTGTGAAATCTTTGCCCTGACAGGACACCCTACTAGGGAATGTCCTACAGTCCCAGAATTTAAGGAAATCTTGTTGGAACAAACAAATGCAATCTCCAACTTAAACAAGCCCTCCTCTAACTCATACTTTGAAACATACAATCCAGGTTGGCGAAGCCATATAAACTTCAGTTGGAGGAACATACAACTAACTCCCATGAACCAACCACAAAGTTCACATCCACCATCTCCAGGACCTCCCATATACCAACCATACCAACCACCACACAAAAGGAGCCTTGAGGATACACTAAACCAGTTCATGCAAACTCAAATGAACTACAACTCTCACTCCACACAGGCTTTCATCAATTCCAAAGCACAAACCACCTAATCTTTTGAGGATATCAAAAGTCACATTAAAAAGTTAACCCAATCCATGAGTACCAATGAGAAAGACAAGTGTTCTGCTCAACCAAAACCAACACAAGGCCAATTTCATGTGGAAAATCTCTCAATCATGGAAACCCCATAAGACCAAGCCTAAGTTATCACTACATTGAGAAGTGGCAAGGTGATTGACAAAACCATCAGAAACATATTGATTCCAAGGCCAAGACATGAGTCAATCCCATGCACTAAACCAGTTGGGACTGAACCATTTGAGACTGAACCACTTGAGCATGAGCCTGTGATTCACAAGGAGCCCGAACCATCAAAGAAAAAGGACTTTTCATGCCCTGTTCTAGCTCCTTTCTCTCTTAAAATCAAAATAGTCCATAAAGTGAGCAACCAACCTGAGATTTATGAGTTTTTTAAGCAAGTAAAGATCAACATCCAACTTTTGGTTGCAATCAAACACGTTTCATCTTATGCCAAATTTCTAAAAGACTTGTGCATAGTCAAGAGAAGCCAAATTGTCCAAAAGAGAGCTTTCTTGACGGAACAAGCAAGTGTCTTACTTCAACACAACAGCCCTCCAAAATACATGTACCCTGGATGTCCAACAGTGTCATGTGTCATTGAAAATTTCAAAATAGAACAAACACTATTAGATCTTGGAGCCAGTGTTAATCTGCTTCCTTTCTCTGTCTACCAGCAATTGGGTCTTGGTGAACTCAAACCCATTTGTGTCACACTCTAGTTGGCAGACAGATCTGTAAAAAATTAGAGGGGCATTGTAGAAGATGTACTCAGCCAAGTGGACAACTTTATCTTGTAGACTTCATTGTTTTAGATACTTAGCCAGTAATGCTTTTAGAGAACCAAATTCTCATTATTCTTCGTCGAACCTTCCTAGCAACCTCTAATGCATTAATCAATTATAGGAATGGAGTCTTGACATTAAATTTTGGGAATATGACCCTTGAGCTGAATATTTTCAATGATGTCAAACACCTAGAAGAGGACCAAGAAGTGAGAGAAATAAATTTTATTGAGTCATTAGTTCACGAATATGTGAATAATACATTCTCTAAACCATCAGCTGAATCATATATGTTGGAGTCAATCTCATCTGAGACAACAAATGATGACCCAAATTCACAAAGTTGCCTTAATCATGTTGTTGAGGCATGAGCACCCAAATTTGAGGAACTTTCATCGAGTGGTACAAAGCCACTCTCATCGAGTGTTAAGCCACCAAAGCCTGAATTGAAACCTTTCCCATCTGACCTCAAATATGCATTTTTAAGAGAGGACGAGTTATACCCAGTAGTAATTTCCTCTAAACTCATATACTTGCAAGAGTTTAAACTGATTGAAGTTCTCAAAAGCCATAAAAGCACCATTGGGTGGACCATCACTGGCTTGAAATGTATAAGCCAGTTAATCTGCAATCATGCCATATACCTTGAAAAGGATTTAAAACCCTCTCGTCAAATGTTGCGGCGACTGAATCCTCACATGAAGGAAGTTGTGAGAACTGAGGTACTTAAACTCTTAGATGTAGGGATAATCTTTCCCATCTTTGATAGCAAATAGGTTAGTCCAACCCAAGTTGTACCCAAGAAGTTTGAGGTCACAGTGATAAAAAAATGATGCCCAATGAGCTAATGTATTATTCGTCACAGGATGGTGAATGTGCATAGACTATCGAAAACTTAATTTGGTGACAATGAAATACCATTTTCCTCTTCCCTTTCTTGATCAGGTTCTAGAAAGAATTACAGTTCATGAATTTTACTGTTTCCTGGATGGGTATTCTAGGTACAATCAAATTGAGATGGCCTTAAATGACCAGGAGAAAACTACATTCACACGCCCCTTAGGCACCTTTGCATTTAAAAGGATGTCATTTGGACTTTGTAATGCTCCTGCAACATTCCAAAGATGGATGATAAGCTTGTTCAATGACATGGTTGAAATTTTTTTGAAGTGCTCATGGATGACTTCTTTGTCTATGGTGACTCTTTTGATTTGTGTCTGGCCAACCTACAAAAGGTGTTGATAAGGTGTAAAGAAGCCAATATGATGCTCAATTGGGAGAAATGTCATTTCATGATAACACAAGACATTGTCTTAGGTCACATTGTATCATCTGGGAGCATAAAAGTTGACAAAGCAAAAATTGATCTAATTGGAAATTTTTCCGCCCCTAGGCTGTAAAGGATGTCCGATCATTCCTAGGACATGCAGGTTTTTACAGGAGATTCATAAAAGACTTATGGACCATAGCCAAACCTATGTGTCATATCCTAAGTCAGAACATAATTTTTGTGTGGAGTGAAGCATACCAAAAAGCCTTTGACAAGTTGAAAGGCTTGTTAATTTCTGCTCCAACCATGGAATCCCCTGGTTGGACTATACCCCTTGAACTAATTTGTGATGCAAGTGATTATGTTATAGGTGCTGGGCTGGTACAAAGAAAGGATAAGAAACCACATATAATTTACTATGCCAGTAAAATTTTGAATGATGCTCAAATGAATTATTCAACAACTAAAATAGAATTGCTTGGTGTAGTTTTTTCTTTGAAAAAATTTTGTTCCTATCTTGTTGGTTCTTCTATTACTGTATTCACTGACCATGTAACCCTAAAATTTTTGCTCATAAAGAAAGATGCCAAGCCAAGGCTTTTAAGATGGATACTCTTACTCCAAGAGTTTGATCAGATCATCAAGGATAAAAAGGGTGTCGAAAAAGTGGTGGCACATCATCTGTCCAAATTAACTTATGAATTTCACGAGGATGAACTGCCAATCAATGAAAAATTCCCTGAGTTGTTCATGATTGATAAGACCCCGCAGTACGCTGATATTGCTAAATTTTTGCTACTGGAACACTCAATCGGTCATTCACTCCCATGGACAAAAAGAAATTCCTGAGCGAGGTTCATAACTTATTTTGGGAAGATTCGTAGGTATTTAAGTACTGTAAGGATCAAATCTTAAGGTTTTGCATCCCAAAACATGAGAGTAGAGAGGTAATAAATTTTTTTAATTTTGAAGCATGTGGTGACCACTTCTCATCATGAAAAACCACTGCAAAAATCTTGGAGTGTGGATTTTACTGGCCCGCACTTTTCAAAGATGTCCAAGCATTTTTCTTAGTATGTGATAGATGCCAAAGGTTGGGAAGCATTTCTCAAAGAGACAAGATGCCCTTAAACCTTACTCTGGAGATTGAAATTTTTTACTTTTGGGCATCGATTTTATGGGAATATTTCCCCCTTCTTTTGGCTATCTATACATTTTAATGGCAGTAGACTATATGTCCAAATGAGTTGAGGCAATTCCATGTCGGAATAAAGATCACCAAACGATGATTACGTTTTTAAAAGAAAATATTTTCTCCCGATTTAGAATTTTGAAATCAATCATAAGAGATGGGGGTGCTCATTTTTATAATTGACCTTTTTGGAATTTAATGAAAAGGTACCTAATTTTTTTATAAAATTGAAACCCCTTATCACCCACCAACTAGTGGACAGATTGAATTAGCTAATCGGGAGATCAAATTAATTTTAGAAAAAAGGAAAAATCCGAGCTACAAAGATTGGTCGTCAAGACTAATTGATGCACTCTGGGCATATCTTACTGCTTTTAAAACCATTTTGGGCATGCCTCTTTATTGATTAGACTATGGCAAGCCATGTCACCTACCTGTGGAATTAGAATGTAGGACATACTGGGCCATTAAAGCAATGAAATTTGACTTGGACAAGGTTGGGCTCTATAGAAAACTTCAGATAAATGAATTGGGGGAATTTAGAAATGAAGCATATGAGAATGCTAAGTGATGAGTCGATTTTATACCAACAAATTGAGTATTTTTGGCTTGATAAAATTGCAAGTTTTCAATTATTTTATATTCCTTTTTATTTTTTTTGTGTGTTTTGATTTTATTTGAAAGGAATCATCATTTGAAAGCAAACAAGATCACTTGGAAGGAAACAAGGTCAATTTCGAGCCTAAGTATTGGAATTTTGAAGGCTAAGCAACAAGGGAGCTTTAGGCTTAAAAAAAAGCTAGCTCCTTTTTAGCGCCCCTGTGCCCACATGATGCGAACCCTTAAACGAATTCAAGAACCCACACGCAAATTGATTGAAGAATCCCCAAGAAAGTTCACAAACCAGAATTATAAGAACCCAAAACCCTAGACCCAATGTTTTCAAGAAACAAGAACCCAAGGTTAAAAGTTCAAGAGAAAGACGCCACACTCAAGATTGAGCGATAAGTCGATGAACGCCACAAGAAAGATTAATTCTTGATAAGTTCTTGAAATAGTTCTTGGAAGAACAATAAGGTAGAAACCTCACAATACTCATAAAAATATTCTGTCCTTTTTCAAGGTCTTGGTTGTGTATATATAAAGCCCTAAAACAAATCCTAATCTACTAAGGTAACAAATCCTAATCTAAATAGGAATAACTATAGTTGGGCTTTAAACAAGTAATGAGCCCAAAATCCCTAAATAAACTAAATCAGCCCATACAGCCACTTAATTAGGTTTGTTGGACTTGAATTACATTAAAATAAACTTGATGCCTTTTCTCCTTAAAGCCCACGCATGACATGGTAGAAAAGCCTTCAAACACACTCTCCATGCTTGGGCTTGCATAATCAGCCCATATGTCTTGAATCAGCCCGTTCAATGCATCCTTCATCCTTTTCGCTTTTGCCCGAGTAATAGGACCTCCCTTTATGCTCAATGAATCAGATTGTATTGCATCATTCCCCCTCTCCTCAAAAGGATTCGTCCTCGAATCTATCTGCAATAAAAGGAGAAAGATCAGTAACATTAAAAGTAGCACTAACACTATACTCACCAGGAAGATCTAGTTTGTAAGCGTTATCATTTATCTTTGCCACCACTTGAAAAGGCCCATCTCCTCTAGGCTGTGACTTAGAACGCCTTTGTGTGGGAAAGCGCTCCTTTCGCATATGCACCCAAACCCAATCTCCAGGCTCAAAGACCACCTTCTTACGCCCCTTATTAGCTTGAGTAGCATATTGCTTCGTTCGCCTCTCAATGTGCAATCTAACTTTCTCGTGCATTTGCTTCACCAATTCAGCCTTTCGTTCTCCATCTAAATTAGCACACTCATTAACAGGCAAAGGTAACAAATCTAATGGAGTTAAGGGATTAAAACCATAGACAATTTCAAAAGGTGAATAATTAGTAGCAGAATGCACACTATGATTATAAGCAAATTCAACATGAGGCAAACAATCCTCCCAAGTTTTCAAATTCTTACCAATGACAACACGCAATAAAGTAGAAAGAGTACGATTAGTTACCTCGGTTTGCCCATCTGTTTGTGGATGGCAAGTAGTAAAAAAGAGTAATTTAGTACCAAGCTTACCCCACAATGTCTTCCAAAAATAGCTCAAAAACTTAGCATCACGATCAGACACAATGCTCCGAGGCACTCCATGTAAACGCACCACCTCTCTAAAGAACAAATCAGCTACATTGCTAGCATCATCGGTCTTATGACATGCAATGAAATGCGCCATCTTTGAAAATCTGTCAACAACAACAAACACAGAATCCCGTCCCTGTTTTGTCCCAGGTAAACCTAACACAAAATCCATAGAAATATCTACCCAAGGTGAACTAGGTATAGGTAAGAGATTATACAAACCATGGGGCTGAACCTTAGACTTAGCCTTTTTACAAGCAACACATTTCTCACAAATTCGCTCAACATCCCGTTTCATATGTGGCCAAAAAAAGTGTTCAACTAACACATCTAAGGTTTTCCTAACACCAAAGTGTCCCATTAAACCACCCCCATGTGCTTCTCTAACTAATAACTCACGCATTGAACAATTAGGCACACACAATCTATTCTCTCGAAACAAGAATCCATCATGCCTATAAAACTTTCCAAAACCCGAACTCTCACAAGCATCAAACACATTAGCAAAGTCAGAATCAATAGCATATAAATCCTTAATGTACTCAAAACCAAGCAACTTTGCATTTAAAATGGAAACTAAAGCATACCTACGAGATAAAGCATCAGCAACCACATTCTCTTTTCCCATCTTGTATTTGATAACATAAGGGAAGGTCTCAATGAATTCAACCCATTTAGCATGGCGTCTATTCAGCTTACCTTGACCTTTCAAATGTTTCAAAGACTCATGATCGGTGTGGATGACAAACTCCTTGGGCCAAAGATAATGTTGCCAAGTCTCTAACGCCCGCACCAATGCATAAAGCTCCTTATCATAAGTTGGGTAATTCAAGGCAGCCCCATTTAGCTTCTCACTAAAATAAGCTAAAGGACGACCTCCCTGCATTAAAACAGCTCCAATTCCAATACCTGAGGCATCACACTCAACTTCAAAAGTTTGAGAAAAATTAGGCAAGGCAAGTAAAGGTGCAGAACTAAGTTTTTCTTTAATCAAATTAAAAGCAACTTCTTGTTCCTTTCCCCATTTAAAGCCTACACTTTTCTTAATAATTCCAGTCAATGGTGCAGCTATGGTGCTAAAGTCCTTTACAAACCTTCTATAAAAACTAGCAAGACCATGAAAGCTACGTACCTCAGTAATGGTTGTAGGTGTAGGCCATTCTCGAATAGCCTTAACCTTCTCTTCATCAACCTCAATGCCCTTAGCACTAACAACATATCCTAGGAAAACAATCTGACTAGTGCAAAACGAGCATTTCTTGAGGTTAGCAAATAACTGAGCTTCACGCAAAGAACATAACACAAGCCTTAAATGTTCGACATGCTCATCTAAGCTCTTACTATAAACCAAGATATCATCAAAATAAACAACAACAAATTTACCAATAAAAGCACGCAAAACATGGTTCATTAAACGCATAAATGTACTAGGTGCATTGGTTAAGCCAAAAGGCATTACCAACCATTCATATAAACCATATTTAGTCTTAAATGCCGTTTTCCATTCATCACCTTCTCTCATCCTAATTTGGTGATAACCAGATTTCAGATCAATCTTACTAAACAAACAAGCCCCATGCAATTCATCTAACATGTCATCAAGTCTAGGAATAGGATGACGATACTTTACTGTTATTTTATTCACGGCGCGGCAATCTGTGCACATCCTCCAAGTCCCATCCTTTTTAGGCACAAGTAACACTGGAACTGCACAAGGACTTAAGCTCTCCTTTACATGACCCTTCGACATCAGCACCTCAACTTGCCTTTGAAGCTCCTTTGTCTCCTCAGGATTACTCCTATAAGCTAGACGATTGGGAATCATTGCACCAGGAATGAAATCAATCTGATGTTCAATCCCTCTAATTGGTGGCAACCCATTTGGGATTTCCTCTGGAAAAACATCACCACACTCCTGCAAAAGAGAATCAACAACACTAGGCAAAGCAGGGTTAAGCTCGTTAGTATTCAAAAAGGCCTCCTTGTACATAAGTACAATCATTGGCTGCCCGGAATTAAAAGCTCCCTTTACCTCTCGTTCTTTTGCATAGAAACTCACATTTTTTCTCTCTTGTTTTTTTGAACTCTCACTCTTTTCACTCTTTGAAGATTCAACAACCTCTCTATTTTTTTCCTCATTTTTTTTTCACTTTCACTTTATTTCCCTCTTTTTTTTCATTATCACTCTCTTTTTTTCCCTCAAACTCATTTTTTAATCTCATTTGATCATCATGCACCTGTCTAGGTGTTAATGGTACAAGTGTTACTGGTTTGCCATGCATTACAAAAGAATATCTATTTCTATATCCATCATGCATAACTTGCCTATCAAATTGCCAAGGACGTCCCAAAAGCAAATGACCAGCATGCATTGGGACTACATCACACAAAACCTTATCAACATAACGCCCAATGGAGAAGGACACTAATACCTGGCTATTCACCTTAATCTCCCCACATTCATTCAACCACTGCAACTTATAAGGAGTAGGGTGCTTAATAGTAGACAAATTAAGTTTCTCAACTAATAAGGTACTAGCAACATTAGCACTACTTCCTCCATCAATGATAACACTACATACCTTATTGTTGATGTGGCAGCGAGTATGAAATATGTTGTCACGTTGTGCCTCGTTGTCCTCCTCCTTCACTTGTGCATTCAAGGCACGCCTCGTGACCAAAATTTCACCCACAACTGGATATTCCTCTCCTTCACTCTCCTTACTCTCCACATCATCATCAGATTCGCTTTCAGTTTCAAAATCACCATTATCCCTCAAAAACATAGCACGTTTATTGGGACATTGAGATGCAATGTGCCCCCTACCCAAACACTTAAAGCACTTTATATCTCTATTTCTAGAAGTTTGAGAATCAGATTTACCTCGCTCCTTGCTAGCTTCTATGTCTTTGCCTTGGTTGGAAGCTTCAACTTTACCCTTAAAATTTGATTTCTCTTCCTTCTTGCTCCAATTAGAATTCGGTTTCCAAGAAGATGAAGAACCCAAATTCTGCCCAACGCGAGTAGAACCCTTCCGTTTGAGTTGCCTCTCAACCTTCATCGCCATGTGTAGCATATCCTCCATCTCCACATAATGCTGCAACTCAACTACATTTTGAATATCTCGGTTCAAACCGTGCAAGAATCGTGCCATGGTCGCCTCTCGGTCCTCCTCTACATTAACCCGAATCATGGCTATCTCCATCTCCTTATAATACTCCTCAATGCTCTTGGACCCCTGAGTCAACCCTTGTAACCTCTGAAACAAGTCCCTATAATAATGAGAAGGGACAAACCTCTTGCTCATGATACTCTTCAACTCATCCCAAGTGTCAACCGAAGATTTTTATGAGTATTGTGAGGTTTCTACCTTATTGTTCTTCCAAGAACTATTTCAAGAACTTATCAAGAATTAATCTTTCTTATTTTTTTGGCAGCCACACAAAACCCTAAGAATTTTGGCAGCCTCTTTTTTTTTTTTTGTAACCCTAGAACAATGAAGCCCTATAATCAATTATGATAGAAATAAAAAAAAAAAAGAAAGATAGAATATGACCTAGTTGGAAGCCTTGCTCTGATACCAAATGATGTGAACCCACGGAGATATGCTCCTTGAACCCACGAACAATATTGGTGAAACAACCCAAGAAAGCCAAACTCAGGTCTATGGATGGAGAATTTAGACCCATTGAGATCTTGTGTCAAGAACCTAGATTATATTAAAATCTAGACCCATTGAAGAACCTGTCTCAAGAACCCAAATTACAAGAAGGAACGCCACAAAGGTTGTGATTTACCTTTGATAAGTTCAAAAGTTCATTCAAGAACAAGAGGAGTAAACTCAACTCAACTCACAATCAAAATTCATTATGTATTGTCTCTCATATTGTCTCCCTTTTTCATTGATTAAAAGCCTATTTATAAGGCTAGTCATTACAAGGAAACAAATCCTAATCTAATAAAGAAAGAAATCCTCATCTAATAAGGAAACAAATCCTAATCTACTAAGGAAACAAATCCTAATCTAAATAGGAAACAAATCCTAATTTAAATAGGAAACAACTAAAGACTAAAAAAGTGAATAGTGCACGTTACTGTAGCGTGAACAGTAATGGTGCTACAGTAACTATGACAACCCTAGTTCATAAGAAATAAAAAAAACAAGTGGACCAAGCATCCTCAAGCCCACTTATTCTAAAAATAATAATCCTTTAAATAAATTGGAAGCCTTAACAACAAAAGACCCTATCTCTAAGTCATGTCTTTATGTCTTCCATAGCATGGATCAAGTGGATCAAAATTGGTTCTCCTTCTTTCAAACCCATCTTGAGTGTTGGGCTCTTGCTAGCTTTATCCCAAGTGGATTGCACCAATCCTTGCATTGCTTCCTCGATCTTCATGGCTCTTGATCTTGTAATTGGTCCATCTAGACATGCAAAGGATCTTTAAAAGTAGGCCCACCTTAGTTCTCATCACCACATACTATCCATTCAGCGCCTTTTCAATGCCTAGGCACTTGTGTTGGCTTTGGACGCAAATTTTAACTTATTTTTGACTCAAAATTAGACTCTAAAGATAAGAAGATAAGAAAATTGAAGACAAAAATTAAAGGAAGCAACATGAAGAAGATTGAACTTGAAGGCTAGAGAGAGATTGAAGATTGCAACTAAGTTTTTCATTTTTTTTCTCTTACTTTTAATTCTTGATTTTCTGAGATGTTTAATTTTAGAATGATGTTTTTCAATTACATTACGAACTAAATTCTTAGTAAGATTGCAACGGAACCTAATATCTAGTTAAATTGATCTACTCTCGATTCTAGTTCAATTGATCATACATGAGTTGTTTGTCATATTTTGTGTTTAATATATGATTGTGTGGCCAACAATTAATTTGATAACCTAGATGAAATTGAAAGATGAATTCTAGATTTAGATCGGAATATGATGACATTCGTCTGGTTGATTCTTCTTCGTATTGAATAGCTCAGTTTCTGTATAGGATAGGAATATACCAATATGTAGTGTGTAACTATTATGAAAGTTTGAACTTAATGAATCTATTCCAACTTATTTTGCTTCGGAATATAGTAATTTAATTGGGAGAGATATGTTTATCTTAATATCAGAAGAGGTTTGATAAATGGTTTTGAGTTCTCAGTTAACTACTTATTTTGATCAATTAACTGGAAAACGAGTGGAAAGACTTATACGAAACATTATGAGAAGTTGTAATTTTAAATTCTTTTATCCGGCGAAATCACTCACTGTTCAGTAATTTTAGATTTGGTTTTAAATTAGTAATGTCATAGTTGAATTCCAATTGTTTAAATAAAATTGAATTGATATAAAGTTAGTACTTGGAAGTTATTATCAATAATTCTCCGTGGGAACGATACTATACTCAGGATTTTTTTACTTGTTAATCGTGTATACTTTGCATGTAAATTGTCAATACCAAATTCGGACAACACTAAGATTGCTAAAACCAGGATGAAATTTTTTTATGACAAGAACATTGTGCTGAAGTCTTTTGAACCATCTCAAAAAGTCCTGTTGTTCAATTCAAGACTCTGCCTCTTCCCTGGTAAGTTGAAGTCAAGATGGACTGGACCTTACATTGTCAAAAAGGTGTTTGGACATGGAGCAGTAGATGTGAAAAACCGATCGAACGGTAATATCTTTACAGTTAATGGTTAGAGGCTGAACTATTTTTGGAGGATTTTGTTAAAAATGTAAAAACCATTCTTCTAATGGATCCAAAATATTTCTCTTAGATTTGCGCCTGCCAACAAAAAAATGGGTCGGGTCAAGCAAAAACCTGACCCGAAGGGGCACATTTATAAAGCCCCAATATTTTTCCCCTTTTCCCACGTTCACCACTGTTGGTCCTCTCCCTTTCCTGCTTCTTTTTATTTTTATCATCTTATTCTTCTTGTGTTTTCTATAAAAACGACTCAATCCCAGCAATCCCATGTCCATATTACCCGAAGACCTAGTCCTTTATCTCATGATTACTATTTGCTTACTCTATTTGTACATGAGTGTTCTTCTCCTATATGCACTCACAATCAAGGGTTTTCATCCAAATCTTGATATGCGTAAAGATGATTTAATCTACGTATTTTGGTTTGTAGGTTTTGGAAGATGAACAAATCTCTACCTTTCAACCTCATATCCAAGCTCTATACACTGGTAAATTCTAAACATTGGGGACAATGTTCAGTTTAGGTTGGGGGTGAGAACTATAGTCCATATTTTGTTCCACCATGTACTTGTAAATTTTTAAAATTTTTGTTGTTGTTGTTGTTGTTGTTCTGATCATATTGTGTACCTTGTCTTGTATTTTGTATAAATTGATGATCATGTCTGTGGGTTAGTTTAAATTGTCTTTGAGACTGGCAGACATTAAAGAACCAGATAGTGAGTCTTAAAGCATAAGAAGCATGGATTTTAAACTTTTTTGGTTTAGTTTGGGAGTTCTACGAACTTTTCCATCAGATGTGCATACTGTGATCATGAGAAAAGCAAAACTAACAAGGAAAGTCGAGATCTGACAAGAACAAGCGAAACCCCTCTGTGGAAGAAGCACTTTTGCTAAATGCAGTCATGCCAAAAGACTTGGTGCCTGTAAACATTGTGGCAGAGTCTTTCACGAAAAAAGATATAATCAGTGTTCTGAATCAATTTCGGATCGCGCACTCGGTCGATTAGATTAGATAGTGACTGGACTGAGTAAGGATTACCCTAAGACACCATACTATTCTTGTACTGTTCTTAACTGGTTTGTGAGAGAGGAAATTGGGAGGGTTACTGGTTTTCTGAACTACACAGATATAGAGGATGACTCAGATTAGGCTGCCATCTAAAATGGAAAAAAAAAATTGTGTGTTTGGATGATAACCAAGGGTCTGAATTTTTTGTAAGAAGTGTAAAAATCTTTTCATTTAAAAATCTTTTGACAAAAATGAAAACATGGACTGAGTAAGGAATGTCCTAAAATACTAACTGAAAGTGTGGATAGGGACTTATCATGAGACGCTATGAATTTTTGGTTTAAACTTGTGTGTTTAACCCTCTCTGATTGTTTGTATAAATTTTAATATATATATACTTATATATATATATATATATATATATATATATTCAATGTTCGAATGCCAAGTGACGTTCGAACGTCACCTGCTTGCAGTACTTTGCCTCTGATGAACTTTCTGATGAAACTAGAAAGTACTAGGAGCTCAACTTGTTCGAACGCCAATAGACCATTCGAACGATACTTAACATCCGAACGTCATGACCTTATAGTACTTTGGTCTCTAATAGAACACAAAAGTACTGGGAGCTCACCACGTTCGAAGGTAACACCATGTTCAAATGATAATTTTAAAATCCTTCTATATATGTACGAATGTCAGAAACGTTCGAATGACACTTCTCAAGCTATAAAAGCCTAATTTGTATTCTTCAGTTCAAAACCCCTAAATTTCTCAAAACCCCCCTAAAACTCTAGGACCCATTTGAGATACCCAACCCCCAAAACGCCTCCCATTCTACAATAAATTAACCCTCCCAAAATCCATTTCCACATCAAAACTCCTTTTTTCACCAAGAAATTCAAGAGTTTCAAGCCCTCACAAGCTCAAAATCGAAAAAACACCTTGCCAAGGGTTAACGTACCTACAAGGCGCACTCCACCAAACCAAGAACCAAATTTTGTGGAGGAAGTGGTTGAAGTAAGAGAAGGAAAGCTACCCATTACATTGAGATATGACAAGACCCGTTTCCCTACTACACTCAATCTGACTGGTACGATAATTTCTATCAAGAGCATGTTGTTGTTTTTAAAAGGGATGTGGTTTTGACTGATTTTGCTGAATTGGGTATAATGGCGAAGGTGGAGCAAAGAGGTTGGGTTTTGTATTTACAAAGCGGCGGGGAGGCCGTGATTGACTTGGTGCGGGAGTTTTACTCCAATACCAAGATAATCAACGGGGCATTGAAGAGCTATGTAAAGGGAGTCCATATAGATGTCCATGAGGACTATATTCGAGAAATTAGGCAAGAGGTGCCTCGAGTCCCAAATCCCACCTATCCCCAAGAAAGGGTGTGGCGATGAATGTAGTTGGAAGGGATTTGACGGGAGTGCTTACTTTTTCTTGGACAAGGAAGAAATTTATTAGACAAGGGGAGATCACTGATCAATACAAAATGTTAAACTTGATTGTGGTGTCAAACTTTTCCCCAATAGGAATAAAAAATAAAATTCTTCCTGAAATGACTCACATTTTCTACGCTCTCGGGAAAGGTTATGACATAGACCTCCTTCTCTCATCTTGAGTGAAATGAAAAAGGGTTGTGATTTAAAGAGGAATTCCCTTCCCTTTGGCACCATAGTGACTGAAATATGCAAAGACCATGGAGCCAGGGTGAAGCCCGAAAATAGAAATTCAAAAGCCAATGGGGCCACGTAACAAGGCATCCTTTAGGATAAGCCAAGGATATAGTGGTGGCCCAACGGCAAGACAAGAAGTGCCACCGGTGCGAGGAGTGGATGAAGTGCAGGATGAGCTTGGTCAGGAGGAGGAAAGAGAGATAGAGATAGAAAGAGAGCATACACAGACTCAAGAGGAGCCAAGACCCATAAACCACCACCTAGCATCAGCACTAGCACCCTGTGTTTTTTACGAGACATCATACTTAGCATTGAAGCATAGCAGGATGAATTATTCGACTACTGTAGGGTGGACCTGGTGTACCTGGAGGACCTGGCAGAGATGGTGGAGCTGGAGGGGAGTGGAGGGGGCATTTTTGGTCTTAAGTGGATTAGTGGTTGTTTGTTCATTTGTTTGTTTTGATTTATGAATTTCTTCTTTTTTGGGTTGATGTGGATATTTAAAGTTTTTGTGTGTATTGTCATTGGATGAATTGAATCAGTGGTTTTTGTGTCGAAATGATGATCTTTTATAGAAATGAAGGATTTAGTTTATCACCTTTATCTGTTTAAATGCATTTGTGGAATTAGCACTTTAGTAATTCTTGTTAATAAATAATGGAACAAATATGGATGCTAAAACTGTTTGTTAAAGTAACTAATCACATGATCAGTTTGATACATAACTTAGCAATCTAGACCTAAAACCACATCTCTTTAAACAATGGTATTTTCTCTATGCTTAAATTGTTAAAAGTGCATCAATGTTTGTTATTTTCAAGGTACAAGATGACCGAACTCATAAATGGAATTGGTATATAACCGACATTCCCTGGATAACCGAACATAACTAGTGGAGATAATAAAAGATATCATGGTAAGTTTCGAGCTTTACGATGCTTCTGAGAGGATATCAACATTTACTCAAGTGAGCTTTTTCACTTCATTTCTTTCAATAATCTCATTAACCTCGCTTTGATTGACACAACTAAAGTGATATATTGCCATATCCCGCAGAGAATACATGCATAGTACATGTACATGTGCACATACTTGAGAAATGATCTTAGGCCATTGTTTGATTTAACTTTTAGCCTTAGCCATTTATTTTACAAAATTATATCCCTTGTTAGCCATGCTTGAGCCTCCAAAGAATGATTTATTTTTCAAGAAACCCATATGACAGCCAAGCCACAAAAAAAGATGCTTGACATACCTTTGCTATATAATTTTCTTACACCTTTTTATAATCACTATGATATAGAAATGTTAGAGAAGGGAAAAAGACTACGTCAGCTACTATTCAATGAAAAGAAAATTCGGTGGGAACAACCTAAAAATAAAAGGAACAAAAAGACAAGGAATTACCAAGAAAGTGAAAAATGAGAAAAATGAAAGAAAGAAATATCATTTCTCGGCAAAAATGTTGAAAAGAAAGAGGTGTGCTACACTACTTAATCAGAGGATAACTTTTGAACACCACTGACCTCATTTTGTTTGCCACTGATCTCTGGCCACATTACAACCTATGAAAAACTGTAATTGATCTCAAGTTTGATGCATGTGTGTGTTGTCAGACAAAAGTTGGGGTAAGTTAAAAAGTATTTCTTTAATTGCATCAATATTCTTCCATGAGATTATGCCAAGTGCAAGTTTAGTTTGCTTTCAAAAAGTTTCACTCCCATACTAATTGTGCATGTGGTTTTTTGATTGGCCATCCTATGATCACATGCTCTTTGAGAGACAAGCCACTATAATCAGAGTGAATTTTTTATGAGGGCATTTCTAAGAGAGGTTTGTAAAACCAAAGCTATCCATGGAAGGTGATAAAGTGGAATATTTGTTATATAACAATTCTTGTTTGTAGAATGACCATTCTCATTACACAGTTGATGGGCACAAAATATTGCATAGTTAATGGCCTCATTACATGCTTTTTAACTCAAATTTTGCATTTAAGTACTTAGTGTTAGCCAAAGTTATGAAGAATGTAGAATTTTTGTTGTTGTAGATAATTATAGCTTAAATGATGGATTCTATAACCTTGCAACTATGTGTGAATGTGTGGTAAGGTCATGGACATATTACATGAGGATTTAGAGGCTTAAAAGTGAAGAAATCAATGAGGTATTGGTGTTTGGTAACAAAGGCACCAGCACCAACACCATCTGGTTGTAGAGCCTCGATTTTCCTCCATTTTGACCATGTTTCACTTCGAATATGAAAAA
Organism: Ilex asprella; assembly: GCA_023539305.1. NCBI lineage: Eukaryota > Viridiplantae > Streptophyta > Magnoliopsida > Aquifoliales > Aquifoliaceae > Ilex > Ilex asprella. The sequence continues at coordinate 18,422,966 of CM042189.1, read as the reverse complement.
GTTCAAAACATAAAAGTTGTAGATCTAGATGTTAAATATATTGTGTTAAAATTTCAGCCAAATTGGATGGTTGGATCAAAATTTATGACAATTCTACAAACACTAGTCTGGAGTAGAAAAGTGTACTGGTACGCAGTACCGGTACCCTAAACTTCAGAAGGTTTAGTGATGAGAACCCACAGAGATATGCTCCTTGAACCCACGAACAATATTGGTGAAACAACCCAAGAAAGCCAAACTCAGGTCTATGGATGGAGAATTTAGACCCATTGAGATCTTGTGTCAAGAACCTAGATTATATTAAAATCTAGACCCATTGAAGAACTTGTCTCAAGAACCCAAATTACAAGAAGGAACGCCACAAAGGTTGTGATTTACCTTTGATGAGTTCAAAAGTTCATTCAAGAACAAGAGGAGTAAACTCAACTCAACTCACAATCAAAATTCATTATGTATTGTCTCTCACATTGTCTCCCTTTTTCATTGATTAAAAGCCTATTTATAAGGCTAGTCATTACAAGGAAACAAATCCTAATCTAATAAAGAAAGAAATCCTCATCTAATAAGGAAACAAATCCTAATCTACTAAGGAAACAAATCCTAATCTAAATAGGAAACAAATCCTAATTTAAATAGGAAACAACTAAAGACTAAAAAAGTGAATAGTGCACATTACTGTAGCGTGAACAGTAACGGTGCTACAGTAACTATGACAACCCTAGTTCATAGGAAATAAAAAAAACAAGTGGACCAAGCATCCTCAAGCCCACTTATTCTAAAAATAATAATCTTTTAAATAAATTGGAAGCCTTAACAACAAAAGACTCTATCTCTAAGTCATGTCTTTATGTCTTCCATAGCATGGATCAAGTGGATCAAAATTGGTTCTCCTTCTTTCAAACCCATCTTGAGTGTTGGGCTCTTGCTAGCTTTATCCCAAGTGGATTGCACCAATCCTTGCATTGCTTCCTTGATCTTCATGGCTCTTGATCTTGTAATTGGTCCATCTAGACATGCAAAGGATCTTTAAAAAGTAGGCCCACCTTAGTTCTCATCATTTAGTGTACCAGTACTGTGTACCAGTATGCCCTGTTGAGTGCCTAGAATGCCTATATTCATCTTGCACTTGCTTGGGGGTCCCACCAATGCTTCTCTCACTTGTTCCTTGACATTCCTTACATAAGAACATGCCTCCTACACCCTAACTGAAGAGATTGAAGACCATAGCATTAATGTGGATGGGAAAGAAGGGGACTGCCATGTGGGTTGTAGGCTAAACTCGTCCTAGCCTATACAAAGCCATCAAGCTCAACCTCCCATTGATGGGAGGCCTGCACATACCTTGAGGGGACCACCATGCTCGAAAATACAAGGCTCACACACCATTATATTCAACATTTACAAGTCATTCAAAGAGGTGGCTACCTAAGCTTATGAGTAGTCTTAGCTCAATGTAGAAGATGATGAATAGTGCTTATGTTCTTGCATTTTCCCTTCAATTTCAATTGTTGTAAGCTTTAAATTTCTTGTAATTCTTAATCCTTGCACTTTAATCTCATCTATTTCAAGTATATTTCAAGTTTAGTTACATGTTCTTTAATCCATCATTGTTGCTTTCAAGTTTTCTTCATTTCTTGCTTTAAAGTGGGTTTTGAATATTTTTCTTATTAGTTTAAGATTTCTTGCATTAATTTAAGTTTCATGCTTCATTTCAATTATGTCTTTTTACATTATGCATGTCTTGTCTTTTATTATAAGTAGCTAGAGTTTTAGTTGGCTAATTCAAAGGAGACCTCGTCTTGAGGTTTTCATTTCAACTCTTCTTCTTTCCTTCACTTGGTGTACTATGGTTTGGTTTGATTGAGTTGAGAGTGGATGTGGTGGTGCATCTTTGATATTCCATAGGCCTAGTCATGATTTGTGCTTGGATCCTCACCATTTCATCCCTAGCTTCCCATGAATCAATCGTTCATCTATACATCATGAGAGGAAGACTTCGAGTAGTGTTGGGATTCCCATTGGAATGATCCTTTTGGATTAGCCAACACTTGTTTTCCTTACATTTTTAGCAACAAATTCACTCACCAAAACTCAAAACCCAAAGATTTTACACTCTCTCTTTTGTTCACCAAAATTACCTTCACAAAACTTGGACTTTCCTTCCCTTAGGAGACGACCTTAGAATACTTTCCAAGTAAAACACGACAATCAAAAGACTTCTTGCGCTTGGGGAGAACTTTTGTTCATACATTCTCCATTTCATATATTTCTTTCCATCATTTTGTTGCCCCATTTCTCGAATCATTTCGAGAGAGAGTGACACTCCTTTCACACATAAGCTATATACACATATTGAGGGTGATGTGCGAAGACTAGAGAATACTACAACGGAATCCATCAAACAACATGGAATTTCAAATGCCAATGTAATAGATTCTAATTTTTGCTTAGAGTAAGTACCAATGGCAAAGGAGAATGCTGGATATAAGTTAAAATTAAGGGTTGGGTGTCTCAACAACCATGATCAACAATTCCCATATACACATCTGTTCAACTGAAGTTTATTGATAGCTTCACTAGAAACCTTCACGTGACAACACTCGTCCACTAGGGTAAACCTAGTGGTTCAACGACTTGTTGCGTATGCTAAATGCAACCAGATGACCAACGAAAAGACATTAGAAATAGATTTACATTCAATTATTGTTGTATTACTAAAGATTAACAATATTTAGGTTGGGGGTGTGATTAGTACTTAAAAGTAGCATTTTACTATGCCTTTTTTAGACTAATTGTACTATGATGGAGTCTAACTGATGTCATTTCAGGTCCTAAAGTGAATAAGGGTTCAAGAACAACAAATATCACATTTGAGTGTAACACTAGTACATCAAGGAACAAAACTGGAAAAACTGGGACCAAGGCAAGAACGTTTGAATAGCAATCAACGTTCGATCGTTACCTTACATCATGTGAAGATCAGACTGCTGAGACATGACATGTTACAACAGAGAAAGAAGACTCTGAGCCCAGAAGGAAGACCTCGAGGTACTTAAGTACCACATTCGAACACCAATCATCGTTCGAACGTCCCCTAGAATCATTTGAATATTAGACTAATGCATGGAGTATGGAAATGAGTCTCCACTGAAGATAATAGGGAATCTGAGTGAAAAGGTCAGAATGATTAACACTCAAATATAGTGATGCGAATCATGGCCCAACTTCAAGAGATCTAGTTAAAGTTCCAATTGGGCCGGTTACGAGAGCACGAGCAAGGAAGTTTAAGGAGGTACTCAATGATAAACCCGGAAAAAAAAAAACGCCTCACCCCAAAATTCAGATATTTTTTATTTTTGTGCTTCCAAAATTCTTACCAGCCGTGTTCCTTGAATTCTTGCTCTTAAAACCCGAAATTTCTTGGTGAGTCCTTGGTGAATTGTTGCTGAAAATTTTGAGTTGTTTGTTTACTTCCAAAAGAACTGAAAGAGAATTATTGAGTGGAAAAAAAGGCAAGAGTGGTGAGAGCATTAGAGGGTTAAAAAAAAAAAGCCATTGTATTTTGAGTGACACACGAGTGTAGAGTGATCCACATTCTTGAGTGTAAACACGTAAGGGAGGGAATTGTGAGGCCCTTTATTTTTTTTATTTTCTTTTGTTTTTCTAACCTTGTTTTGCAGCAATCATGTCTCACAACAATGATACGGATCTTGCTGATCCGAAATTGTTTATGGAGGCCATGATAAGTGAGATGAGGCGTGTGATGAAGTTGGAATTAGACCAAGTTCACGAACGGATAGATAAGATGGAGAATACACGTGAGAGGCAGCCACAAAATGTCCCTAACGTGCGTAGAGGGGAAAGAGTTCAACCGAGGGAGGTAAGGGTTGAAGATGAAGAGCCTTATGGGGCTGATTTTGATGAAGAAGATGATCGAAATTCTGTTATTAGTAATAGGAGACATGGAGGGCGATTTAGAGAAGCTAGGAACCGGGAAGATAACAACTTGGGTGACATTAAGATGAAGATTCCATCGTTTCAAGGTAGATCCGATCCTGAAGCATACCTTGAGTGGGAGAAGAAGATGGAGTTCGTATTTGACTGCCACAATTATTCCGAAGCAAAGAAGGTAAAATTAGCGGTGATTGAGTTTTTTGACTATGCTATTACTTGGTGGGATCAGCTTGTTATAAATAGGAGGCGGAATAGGAAACGACCAATAGAGACATGGGAGGAGATGAAAACGGTGATGAGAAAGCGGTTCGTTCCAAGCTACTACTACCGAGAGTTGTACAAAAAGCTACAAGGTCTTAGACAAGGAGGTCGGACCGTGGAGGATTACTACAAGGAGATGGAGATTTCTATGATCCGAGCTAACGTAGAGGAAGATCGAGAGGCTACCATGGCTAGGTTTTTACTTGGGTTAAACTGGGAGATCCAAGATAAGGTGGAGATGCAACATTATGTGGAGTTGGAAGATATGGTGCACATGGCCATCAAAGTGGAGCAACAACTCAAGAGGGGGGGTGGGTCACGTGCAGCCCATAACTCTAGTTCTACCTCTTGGAAACCGAGTTATACCAAGCAACAGGACAAGTCACCAACGTCCAAAGCCGAGCCCAAGTCCGCGAACACCAGCCACGTTCCTCAAGGTAAAATCGACACTTCTACCTCTAGGAATCGTGACATTAAATGTTTTAAATGTCAAGGTAGGGGACACATAGCAAGTCAATGTCCAAACAAGCTGGTCATGGTGTTGCAAGACAGTGGTGAAATTGTGACCGACAATGAAGATTCCGACACCAATGACATGCCACCATTGGAGGACGTCCTCGAGGAGGAATATTTAGCCCCTAATGCATTGACATTGGTGGCAAGGAGAGCTTTGAGCGTGCATGCAAAGGAGATTGATGAAGTGCAGCGGGAGAATATCTTTCACACTAGGTGCTACATCAAGGACAAGGTGTGTAGTGTGATTATTGATGGTGGTAGTTGTACTAATGTTGCAAGCACAATTATGGTGGAGAAGTTGGGACTACCCGTGTTGAAGCACCCTAAACCGTACAAGTTGCAATGGTTAAATGATAGTGGTGAGATAAGGGGGAACAACCAGGTGTTAGTTGCATTTCAAATTGGTAAGTACGAAGATGAAGTGTTGTGTGATGTAGTACCGATGCAAGTGGGACACTTATTGCTAGGGCGTCCATGGCAGTTTGATAGGGATGTGAAGCATGATGGCTTTACAAACAAATACTCCTTTGTGCTTAATCAACGATCAATCACTCTTGTACCATTGACACCGCAGCAAGTATATGAGGATCAAGTGAGATTACAAAAAGAGAGTGATCAAAAGAAAGAGAGAAAAAAAGAAAATCAAAATGCGGCCATTGAGAGAAAACAAAAGAGTTTCTATGCAAAAGTGAGTGAAATTAGGCGAGCAATGTTTTCAAATCAGCCGATGATTGTACTTTTGTACAAAGAGGCATTTTTAAACACTAACGAACTTGACCTTGCTTTGCCTAGTTCTGTTGTTTCTCTTTTGCAGGAGTATAAGGATGTCTTTCTAGAGGAAACACCACATGGGTTACCTCCAATCCGAGGAATTGAACATCAAATTGATTTTGTTCCCGGTGTGATAATTCCAAACCGACCAGCCTATAGGAGCAATCCCGAGGAGACAAAGGAGCTTCAACGGCAGGTAAGTGAGTTGTTGGAGAAAGGGCACGTGAGGGAGAGCATGAGCCCATGCGCCGTTCCAGTTTTACTTGTACCTAAGAAGGATGGGACGTGGAGAATGTGCGCTGATTGTCGAGCCATCAACAACATAACGG
>CM042189.1:18402527-18416735 GCA_023539305.1 Ilex asprella | reverse complement strand
CAGCACAAGCTAAACAAGAGGCATGCGCGATGGGTAGAGTTCATTGAGACGTTTCCTTACGTCATCCGGTATAAGCAAGGTAAGGAGAATGTGGTCGCCGATGCACTTTCTCGCAGGTATGCATTACTCTCCACACTTGATGCAAAATTGCTTGGTTTTGAGCACATTAAAAATTTATACGTTGATGATCATGAATTTTGTGAGGAATACCGGGCTTGTGAGAAAACTGGTTGTGGTAAGTTCTTTAGGCTTGACGGATTCTTATTTCGAGAAAATAAGCTATGCGTGCCTAATTGTTCCTTGAGAGAGTTGTTAGTGCAAGAATCTCATGGAGGGGGATTAATGGGACACTTTGGAGTTGCAAAAACTTTGGCTATTGTGCAGGAACACTTCTATTGGCCTCACATGAAAAGAGATGTTGAAAGAATTTGTGGTAGATGTATCACATGTAGGCAAGCTAAATCCAGAGTGCAGTCCAATGGTTTGTATACTCCTTTACCAATTCCTAGTGAGCCATGGATTGACATATCAATGGACTTTGTGTTAGGATTGCCTAAGACTTAAGCGTGGGAGAGATTCAATTTTTGTGGTTGTAGATAGATTTTCTAAGATGGCACACTTTATTCCATGTCACAAAACGGATGATGCCTCGCATGTTGCTGACTTGTTCTTTAGAGAAATTGTGAGATTACATGGCATGCCTAGAACGATTGTTTCTGATAGAGATGCTAAGTTCTTGAGCTATTTTTGGAAGACTTTGTGGTGTAAGCTCGGTACTAAGCTATTGTTTTCTACAACTTGTCACCCACAAACTGATGGTCAAACTGAAGTAGTAAATAGGACCTTGTCTACTTTATTGAGGGCTATCATTAAAAAGAACAGCAAGACATGGGAAGAATGTTTACCGCATGTTGAGTTTGCTTATAACAGATCTGTTCATTCTGCTACTAAATTTTCACCATTTGAAATTGTGTATGGATTTAATCCTTTAACTCCATTGGATTTATCTCCTTTACCTTTGACTGAGCATGTTAACTTAGATGGCAAGAAGAAAGCTGATTTTGTCAAGCAGATTCATGAGAAAACAAGATTCAACATTGAGCGAAGAACGGAGCAGTATGCAAAGCAAGCAAACAAGGGGCGTCACAAGATGATTTTTGAACCCGGAGATTGGGTTTGGCTGCATATGAGAAAAGAGAGATTTCCCGCGCAAAGACGTTCCAAATTGCTTCCAAGGGGAGATGGTCCTTTCCAAGTCCTAGAGTGCATCAATGACAACGCCTACAAGCTAGATTTACCAGGTGAGTACAATGTAAGTGCTACTTTTAATGTTACTGATTTAAGTCCTTTTGATGTAGGTAATAATTTGACGGCAAATCCTTTTCAAGAGGAGGGGAATGATGCGAATCATGGCCCAACTTCAAGAGATCTAGTTAAAGTTCCAATTGGGCCGGTTACGAGAGCACGAGCAAGGAAGTTTAAGGAGGTACTCAATGGTCTAATTCAAGAGGCATGGACTCAAGCAAGTTCGTGGAGGCCCATGGAGCATGATTCATTTGGGCAACAAAGATTCATCAATATAATTCAAGTTCTAGAAGAATCCGGCTAAGGTTAAGCTTACATTGGGCCGTTGATGTTAAGGCCTCCAATTTATTTAAAGGATTATTATTTTTAGAATAAGTGGGCTTGAGGATGCTTGGTCCACTTGTTTTTTATTTCTTATGAACTAGGGTTGTCATAGTTACTGTAGCACCATTACTGTTCACGCTACAGTAATGTGCACTATTCACTTTTTTAGTCTTTAGTTGTTTCCTATTTAAATTAGGATTTGTTTCCTATTTAGATTAGGATTTGTTTCCTTAGTAGATTAGGATTTGTTTCCTTATTAGATGAGGATTTGTTTCTTTATTAAATTAGGATTTGTTTCCTTGTAATGACTAGCCTTTATAAATAGGCATCCAAATCAATGACAATTCAGATTATTATTCAGCAAATTGTGAGAGTACATTTCTCTTTGGTTCTTTGAAGAACTAGACGAACTTATCGGGATTTCCCGTGGCGTTCACTATCGACTTATCAAACGGATTTCCATACCGTTTGTGGCGTCTTCCTTTAAACCACGGTTCTTGTTTCACAAACAGCGGGTTGAGGTCTATATACCAAGGTTCTTGTTTGTCGTAAACAACGGGTCGAGGTCTTCCATTCAACTCTGAACGTAGAATGATCTTGGGTTCCTTTTTGTTGTTGGTTCTCGTTATTCTTGGCGGATTTCACATCATATAGCATATTCTTATTCCCCATTTTGGACTAAATGTGCTTTGGTTGAGTTTAAGTAATGATATTTCAGGTCTTAAAGTGAACAAGGGTTCAAAGGCACCAAAAAGTACCTTTGAAGGCAATCATAGCATTCTAAGGAGCAAATTGTAAAAACTTGGAACAAGGAAGCAACGTTTGAACGTTAAATACCGTTCGAATGGTCATGAGAAACCAGGCCAGATATTATAATCTGTGTTGCAGGCAAGACCCAAGGCCCTAAAGATTCAAGTACTACGTTCGAACGTCTACTGGAGCAAGGACAAAATCAGACTGACTAAAGACATGGCGTGTTGCAGACTTGCAGTCAGAAGGCCCAGACACTTGAGCACCGCGTTTGAACGGCAACCACCATTCGAATGCACCTGGAATTATTGGGAAGACCAGTCAAGATTCTGCAAGGACCTGGAGGAAGATTTTTACAGAGAACCACGTGTCTTTTGACATAACTGACAGGCACTAATTCCATCTGATGTTTGAACGATAGAGAGCAAAGACAGGGAAATCGTTCGAACACCATTTACCGTTCAAACGGTATTGACAGACTGCCTACTGAGTGATTGGCTTTTCACTTTGACTTTGACGCCCAGCTCTATTCTTTTACCCCCTCCCCTGCCTTCTCCTTGCTTATATATACCTTAGTTTGTAGACCAAGAGGAGGAGGAGGATTTGGCACTCAACATTTAGTAGCCAACACTTCTCATTTGTTGTTCTTCTAATTGTCTTAGTATTATTTCTTTGTTAGATAGTGGGGAAGTTCAAGTTCCCATTTCTTTTCTTTCCGTTAATGCTTACATTTACATTTGCTTAAGAGTTGTAATTCCTTTATTTACATTTAGTCTTTACATTTATGTTCTTGATTTACATTTAGTCTTTACATTTATGTCTTCATTTACTTCTAGTGTTTACAATTTTGCTTTTACATACATACTTTTAATTATGTCTTGCACTTTCATTATTTGAGCTCCCTTCTTGCATAGAGGAGTGAAACTCTTCCACTTTTCTAAAGCTTTACCAAAGCTGTGAAGGGTGGAACGTGATTCACTCATTCTTGGATGAAGATTAGCTCCTTGTTACCTATACTTTCACTTTGTGGAGTCCTCTACTTAGAGGGATGAGCATCACTCACTTTTCTAGCTTTACCAAAGCTTTGAAGAGTGAGTAGTTTCTCATTCACTCTTTAATAAGAGGTGAAGGACATGTATTGATTACCCAGAGGTTATATTATGAATTGTTCTAATGCTTAATGTTCGTTTCCCCTTGTTTATTGGATGATTGATTGCATCTAGCAAAACTAAGGTACTTTGTATAATCGAAAGTCTTTCTAAGATACTGATGACTCTTGCATGGAAAGACTCCTCGTTTCAAGGCAAGTACCCTGACTAGATCTTCATGACTACCCTTGAATCATCCCCATTATCAAACTTCATTTAAAAGGATGAAATATTAAAGCCATGGTGGGATGTCTTGAACAAATACTTGCTTATTTGTAGGCGCGATAACTCTCGGTGCAAATAATTCTTGTAAACTTCTAGTAAGACATTGGAACCTTGACCTTAATAGGCCATCTTTATCTTCCGACTAACTTTCCATTGACACGGGAGTTAGTTGAGTTATCGAGCACAATTATAATGAACTGGGTAATTAAATACATGTCCCAATCCTTGAGCTAAAAAGTGACTTTATTTCCATTTACCTTGTAAACTTTCTTGAAGAGGATTCAAAATTCTTTTCAAGAAATCACCCACATCTCACCATCCCAAAAATCTCAAGGTTACAATCAATTGGTCTCCTTTACTAATTACTTTGAAACACCGACACAACAAGTTCCTTGTGGATTCGACTCCGGAATCAAACCTGATTATTACTACAACTTGACCGCCTGCACTTGGGTGTACACATTTTAGATCAAGTCAAGTTTTAGGCGTCGTTGCAGGGGAACTTATTAAAAAAGTGTTTTAAAGGAAAAAGATAAGAAGATATTTTTTGTGAATAATTGTGAATAACTTTGTTTCATTTTTTGCTTTTTTTTTTTATGTCTGAGAACGCTCCTCACTACAAAAATTTGTCGGCTTAATTTTCTGGGTCTGTGAACCAATCTGAACCAAATTCACCTAGATCAATAGCTGACTCTTGTGAGAGTATAATGACAAACAATGAATGAAACGGAGACGTTCCTCCGAGGGATGAAGAAGTGCCGAATGTTCGAACTTTGCGGGATTACTTGAATCCCACAAGAAATAGTGTACCCTCGCGTTTTGTATTTCCTCCAAATGCTCCTCCCTTTACTGTAAAGCCGGGGACAACATAGCTATTACCTTTTTTCATGGGTTGGAGACAGAAAATTCATACCTACATATGAAGGATTTCGAAGAAGTGTGTGGAACATTTCAAGATTATTTTGAACTGGCCAAGATGAAACTTTTCCCTTTCTCTGTAAGGGATAAAGGTAAACAGTGGCTAAATTCTTTAAAAGCTTTTTCCATGCCCAATTGGCAGACTTTCCAGAATGAATTTTTTAGAAAGTTTTTTCCCTTAGATCGGACTAATACACTCAAAAGACATATCATGAATTTTTCGGTAAAAGGAGAAATTTTTTATCAAAGTTGGGAGAGATTCAAAGATCTACTCCAAGACTGCCCCCACCACTCTTTTGAAAAATAGACTTTGGTAGGATTTTTCTATGACTCCTTGCCAACTAGACTATGTCAGTTTGTTGAAATGATGGCGCAAGGAGAGTTTATGGGTAAAAGTCCGGAGGAGACATTTAATTTCTTTGACACCATATCTGATAGTTCTCAAATGTGGGACTCAACCTCTCCTACCACTGTCGAGTCTAGATCATCCACTTCCCAAGGGGGAAAATATTTCTTGAGAGAAGATGATGACCTGAAAGCAAAAATGTCCACTTTATCTTGAAAGCTTGAAGCCTTAGAGATGAAAAAAATTCATCCAGTTGAATTGGGCCCGCCCACAAAACAAGTGTATTGGATTTGTGCATTGACAGGACATCCTATTGGGGAATGTTCTACCATACCTGCATTCAAAGAAGTCTTGTTGGAAAAAATAAATGTAATCTCCAATTTCAACAAGCCTTACTCCAACCCGTACTCTGAAACATACAATCCAGGGTGACGAAACCACCCAAACTTCAGTTGGAGGAACACACAACCAATTCCCATGAAGCAACCACAAAACACACAACCACCATCTCAAGGAGCTCCTGCATATCAACCATACCAACCACCACACAAAAGGAACCTTGAAGATACACTAAACCGGTTCATGCAGACTCAAATGAACTTCAATGCACTTTCCACCCAATCTTTCACTGAGTTCAATACACAGACCACCCACTCCTTTGAAGATCTTGAAAGTCACATCCAAAGATTGACCCAATCCATGAGCACACAAGAAAAGGGCAAGTTTCCTGCCCAATCAAAACCTCCGCAAGATCAAGCTCAAGTTGTCACTACACTGAGAAGTGGAAAGGTGATAGACAAAATAGTCAGAGATATGTTATTTCCAAAATCAAAATCTGATGTCATCCCAGTCAACTCAACAATTGAGCCCCAACTTGTGATTGAAAAAGAGCCTGAGCCTGTGATAGAACAAGTGCCAGAACCTTCCAGGGAAAAAGAACCTTTATATCCAATTCCCGCTCCTTTCCTGCATAGACTCAAGGCTATCCAAAAGATGAACCAACAACCTGAAATTTACGAGCTTTTCAAGCAAAGAAAAATGAACATTCCACTTTTGGATGCAATCCAACAAGTACCATCTTATGTCAAGTTTCTAAAAGACTTGTGCACAGACAAGAGAAGCCAGAACGTTAAAAAAAGAGCCTTTCTAACAGAACAAGCTAGTGCCTTGCTGCAATGTAAAACCCCTCCAAAATACAAGGACCCTGGATGTCCAACTGTCTCATGTATCATTGGAGATTTCAAGATAGAACAAGCACTGTTAGACCTTGGAGCTAGTGTGAATCTGCTACCTTATTCCGTCTACTAACAGTTGGGTCTGGGTGAACTCAAACCCACTAGTGTCACACTCCAGTTAGCGGATAGATCTGTTAAAATCTCTGGGGGCTTTGTTGAAGATGTGCTTGTCCACATGGATAATTTTATCTTCCCAGTTGACTTTATTGTTCTAGATACTCAACCAGCATCACATTTAGAGAATCAAGTTCCTGTCATCCTTGGTCGACCCTTCATAGCAACTTCTAATGCACTAATAAATTGCAAGAATGGAGTCATGAAATTAACTTTTGGGTATCTGACTCTTAAACTAAATATTTTCAATATTGCTTAACACCCATGAGAGATTGAGGACAAAGGGGAAGTGAACTCCATTGAATATTTGATACAAGAACATCTGAGCAACACGTTCTGTGAAGCTCTGACTGACTCATCTCTGATTAAGTCTGACTCATCTGAGTCAAATCCACTAAGTTGTCCTACTCATACTGTTGAGACATGGGCGCCCAAATTCGAGGAACTTTCATCAAATGGCACAAAGCCAATCTCATCAAGTGACAGGCCACCAAAACATGAATTAAAACCTCTCCCAGCTGATCTCAAGTATGCATATTTGGGAGAAAACAAGTCATACCTAGTGGTAATCTCATCTAAGCTCACAGACTTGCAAGAATCTAAACTAATTGAAGTTCTGAAAAAACATAAAAGCACCATTTGGTGGACTATCTCCGACTTGAAAGGTATAAGTCTGTTAGTCTGCAATCATGCAATATATCTTGAAGAGGACTCAAAACCCTCCTGTCAAATGCAGAGACGCATTAATCCTCACATGAAGGAAGTCGTGAGAACGGAAGTACTCAAACTCTTAGATGCAGGAATAATCTTTCCCATCTCCGATAGCAAGTAGGTAAGTCTGACCCAAGTTATACCCAAAAAGTCTGGGGTCACAGTGGTAAAAAATGATGCCAATGAACTAATGCCAACTCGAGTCGTCATAGGATGACGAATGTGCATTGATTACCAAAAATTGAATTTAGTAACTAGAAAAGACCATTTTCTCCTCCTATTCCTTGACCAAGTTCTAGAAAGAATAGCAGGCCATGAATTTTACTATTTTTTGGATGGATATTCCGGGTATAATCAAATTGAGATTGTCTTAGATGATCAGGAGAAAACCACATTCACATGTCCCTATGGCACCTTTGCATTTAAAAGAATGCCTTTTGAACTTTGTAACACTCCTGCAATATTTCAAAGGTGCATGCTAAGTTTGTTTAGTGACTTGGTTAAAAAAATTTTAGAAATATTTATGGACGATTTCTCTGTCTATGGTGACTCATTTGACCTACGTCTGGCAAACTTAGACAAAGTTTTAATAAGTGTAAAGAAGATAATTTGGTGCTTAATTGGGGAAAATGTCATTTCATGAGAAAACAAGGCATTGTCTTGGGTCACATTGTGTCGTCTGAGGGCATGAAAGTTGACAAGGTAAAAATTGATCTCATTGAAAATTTGCAAGCACCCAAGACTGTAAAGGATGTCCGATCATTTCTGGGACATGCAGGTTTTTAAAGGAGATTCATAAAAAACTTCAGTACTATAGCCAAACCCATGTGTTATCTCCTAAGTCAGGATATAACCTTTGACTGGAATGAAGCTTGCCAGGAAGCTTTCGAGAAGCTAAAGGGCATGTTAATTTCTGCCCCAATAATGCAAGCCCATGACTGGACTCTACCCTTTGAACTAATGTGTGATGCAAGTGATTATGTTGTCGGTGTTGTATTGGGGCAAAGAAAAGATAAGAAACCCCATGTAATTTACTATGCAAGCAAAACTTTGAATGATACACAAATGAATTATTCAACAACTGAAAAAGAATTGCTTGCTGCAGTTTTTGCTTTAGAAAAGTTCTGTTCTTATCTGGTTGGGTCTTTTGCTACTGTTTTCACTGACCATGCAGCCCTAAAATTCTTGCTCACAAAGAAAGAGACCAAACCAAGGCTCTTAAGATGGATACTCTTACTTCAAGAGTTTGATATTGTCATTAAAGATAAGAAAGTGGTCGAAAATGTGGTGGCAGACCATCTGTCCAGATTAACTTATGAATTCTATGAGGATGGACTGCCAATCAATGAGAAATTCCCTGATGAACAACTGTTCATAATTGATGAAACTCCATGGTATGCAGACATTGTTAACTTCTTAGCTACTGGAACACTCCATCCGTCATTCATTCCCATGGACAAAAAGAAATTTTTTAGGGAGGTTCGTAACTTCTTTTGGAAAGATCCCTATGTATTCAAATATTGTAAGGATCAGATCAGATCAGACCAGCTCTAGAAAGCAAAAAGGTAATATCATTTTGTCATTCTGAAGCATGTGGTGGCCACTTTTCATCAAGTAAAACCGCTACAAAAATCCTGCAGTATGGTTTTTATTGGCCCACACTTTTTAAAGACGTCCACGCCTTTTGTTTAACATGTGATAGATGCCAAAGATTAGGCAATATTTTAAAAAGAAACATGATGCCCTTAAACCCAATTCTGGTAATTGAAAATTTTGACTGCTAGGGCATCGATTTTATGGGACCATTCCCACCTTCCTTTGGCTATCTATACAATTTAGTGGTAGTAGATGACTTGATCTGAAATGTGTACACCCAAGTGCAGGTGGTCAAGCTGTAGTAATAATCCGGTTTGAGTCCGGAGTCGAATCGAAAGGGAATATGTTTTGGTGTTTTCAAAGTAAGCTGTAATGAAGACCGATTGATTGTAACCTTTTTGAGTTTTGTGAGAAGTGGATGGTTTCTTGAACAGAATATTAAATTCTTTTCAAGAGATTTTTTTTTAGACAAAATATAAGATTCCAATATAATTAAAGTCTCTCTTTAGTTCGAGGTTCAGGATATGTAATGAATTATCCAGCGTATTACACTTGTGCTTTATAACTCAACTAACTCCTGTGTCAACAGTGAGTTAATTAGAAGATAAGGATAGACTGGGTTAAAGCTCCATCCTTTTTATGAAGTGCAATGGTGGTGGAGATTGAGGAGTTTATCTTTAAAGTTCTATCCCGGAAAGTTTGTCTCACACAAGGGATCTTTCTAGAAGGAGTCATCCATTTACCATAGAAAAGATCCCTTGGTTATACAAAATACTAGCCGGGGTTCTTTGCTTTGATTCAATGAATCTTTCTAGAAGGAGTCATCCATTTACCATTGAAATACCCATTGATTACACAAAGAACTAGCTAGGGTACTTGCCTTGAACCAACGGATCTTTCTATGTAGGAGTTATCCGAATCATAGAAATATCCTTTGGTTGTGCAAGTTACCCTAACTTTGCTTAACTCATCCAGTCTCTAGCTAAGTAAGTAAATAAAGCATTGAGGTGTGAAAGGAATGCACAAGTATAATATCCGGATAATCATTACATATCTATCACCTCTCCCTAAAGAGTAAATGAGGACTACTCACTCTTCATGGCTTGGGTAAAGCTAGAAAAGTGAATGGTACTCATCTCTCCAAGTAGTGAAACTCCGAAGTTGATCTTCAACAAAGAATGAGTGAATCACGTTCCACCCTTCTTGGCTTTGGGAAAGCTCTAAAAAAGTGGAAGAGTTTCACTCCTCTAAGAAGAAGATGCTCAAGCAATGGAAGTGAAAGAAAGTAAAAGAAAGCTAAATCTTCTACAAAGAATGAGTGAATCACATTCCACCCTTCTTGGCTTTGGTAAAGCTCTAGAAAAGTGGAAGAGTTTCACTCCTCTAAGAAGAAGATGAGCTCAAATAATGAAGGTGCAAGACTTAATTGAAAGCAAGAAAGTAAGAGCATTAATGTAAGGGCAAGAACATAAAGTACATGAATTTAACAACAAAAGTAGGGAAATTATCTTCCCAACTCAATAGAAATAAAGACAAGTAGGGAATTAACTTCCCAACTATAGTAAAGACTTGCAGTAATTGAAAGGAGCATAAATATAAAAGACTTGAATTAAAGAACTAGAAAGTAAACACTTGAATTAAAGTGAAGCACTAAAATACATATAAAGACTAGGTATTCTTCAAGAGGAGAGCTCTTGATCTCTCTCCCCAAGTGTGTCTTCAAAGCTCCCAAAAAGGGAGTATTTATAGACAGGGAAGAGCAAGGGAGGGGGTGAAAGAGCAGTGTTGGACGCCTAAGTCAAGGTGAGAATCAGGGGTTCAGTCAAAGAATCAGGCGATCTGCAGTCTGTCTGTGGGATCCATTCGAAGGGTACCTTCCGTTCGAACGTGAAGGCTATTTTTGCTTGTATATCTATGTTGATTTCCAGGCTTCACGTGGGTTGCAGTCTTCTGTCAGGCCATTCACCCACTCTCTACAGCACTCAGAGTCCACAAATAACCCCAATGCAGTCGATCATGGCACCCATGTGCCTGAGGGTCCTTCTTCTGGCAATAGAGGTCTTCACACGCTATGTATTTCAGTCAACTAGATCGTGTCAGTGCTCCCAGTGGCGTTCGAACGTGATGTTGCGTTCGAACGTAGCATGGTTTTCAAACGTTAGGCTTTAATCTCCAGGGTCTGTCTACAACATGCCTTTGCCTCATCTGCCTGGTTCAGGGGAAACGTTTGAACGTTGATCACCGTTCGAATGGTCTTGTTGTCCTCAAGCTTTTTCTTTGTTGATCAAATGCTGCAGTTACACTTAAATGTTTTATTTGTTATCCTTGACCCTTTTTCTCACTTTAGCTCCGGAAACATCATCATTTGAACTTCATCAAAGTATAATTAGTCTAGAAAAAGCACAATAAAATGTTATAATTGAGTGCCAATCACACCCCCAACCTAGATATTGCTAGTCCCTAGTAATACAACAATAAATAAATCTGTTTCTAACACCTTTTTCGTAGGTTATCCGGTTGCATTTAGCTTATGCAACAAGCCATTAAACCCTTAGGTTTACCCTAGTGGACGAGTGGTGTCTCGTGAGGGTTTCCAGTGAAGCTACCCACAAACTTCGGTGGGACAGATGGGCATGTAAAATTGTTGATTCAAATAAATCATCAACATGATCACCGAGACACCCATCCCTCAATCATGACTTATCCCCCACATTTCTTTTCCATTGGTACCAATTCAATGCAAAAATTAGCACTTGTCACATTAGCATTTGA
Source organism: Ilex asprella (assembly GCA_023539305.1). Classification (NCBI taxonomy): domain Eukaryota; kingdom Viridiplantae; phylum Streptophyta; class Magnoliopsida; order Aquifoliales; family Aquifoliaceae; genus Ilex; species Ilex asprella. The sequence goes on along the minus strand of CM042189.1, from coordinate 18,405,291 downwards.
AATTTCCTTAGGAATGGGATGATCATTCTCGAAACATGAGTTGATATAAACATTCCACTTATCACTCACCATTGATAGTTTTGATTTCACAATTCTTACTTAGGCATTCCCTCAACAAAGAGTTCGCTCCGATTATAGTGACTTGTTTCTCACAGGGCATGTAGTCGGAAGATGGCCAATCAGAAGACTACATGCGTAATGAATGAAGCTTTTTTTTTTTTTTGATTCAAACTAATCATATGTTGGCATAATCTCATGAAAGAATATTGATGCAAAAAAAGTAATGAAGTAACATACCCCACTTTTAGTCGGAGACATACATATGCAACGAACTTGAGATCAGCTAGGACTTTTAGTAGGTTGTAATGGGGCCAGAGGTCAGTGGCTAACGAAATAACGTCGATGGAATTCAAAAGCTATCTCTTTTATGCATTTTAGCACACCTCTGTTTGGCTTTTTGACATTTTGCCTCGGCATGGGACTTCTTTCTTTCATTTTCTCATTTTTCACTTTCTTTGCAAGTCCCTGTCTTTCGGTCTCTTTCCCCTTTTTGTGGGTTGTTTTCACCAATTTTCTTTCCTTTCTTGGAACAGTAGCCACCATTGCATTTTCTATTTTTCTTACTTTTTTGTATCATTCTGATTTATAAAAGGGTGTAAAAAATTTAGATAGCAAGGTATGTCAAATATATTTTCTTGTGGCTTGGTCACTTTTGTGGCTTTTTTTTTTTGAAAAAGAATTCATACGTTTGAAGGCTCAATCATGGCTGACGAAGGTCATTGTTCTGTGAGCGAATAAGCTGAGGCTCAAAGTTGATCCAAAGATGGTCTAAGGTCCTTTCTCAAGTAGGTGCATATGTATGTGTATGCAAAAATTTCCTGTGAGTTATGAAAACAGATCACTTTTGTTGCTTCAAACAAAGCAAAGTTAATGAGATCATTGAAGGATGGAATGTGAAATAACCTTTCTTTGAGTAATCGTTAGTATCCTCTCAAAAGTATCGGAAGGTTCGAAACTTACCAAGGTTTCTTTGCCATCTCCACTGGTTATGTTGAGTGTTTTGAGGGATATTGGTTATACACTGATTCTATTTTCGAGTTTGATCACCTTTGCACCCTTTAAAAATGACCAACATTTCTACACATTTGACAATTTAAGCATAGAGAAAACACCATTTATCAAGAAATGTAATTCAAAGTTGAGATTGCCCAGATAGGTGTCAAAATGATCATGTAAGTTAGACACTATGACAACAATTGGAACATCCATCTCTATTTCGAAATTTATTAGTTCACAATATTATACTACATATGCATTAAACAAAATAAAAGTGCTAAATCAAACCATGCATTCCATAAAATATGATCATTCACATCATTAGCATTAATAGTTCAATTCATCCACAAAAAGTGATTTACAACAAAAATTTTGAAGATATCCTACAAACTAGACAACAAAAGAAACAACCATTCACAAAAAAAAAAAACAAACACATCCTTCATGGTTGCAGGAAAATCACCATACGAAAACAAACAAAAGAATGGACTCTTCCTCATGTATCGCCATCATCAGCTCGAGCTCTACTAGCAAAAGCACCACCAGCACCACTCCGAAAGTAGCTAAGAATCTCCTGCTGCTGCTGGAGAATCTTGGCTTGATCAGCCCTGATATCCATCATAATCTCCCGCAGAGATCTGTGGGTGCGGGTACTAGGGCCAGGTGCCTCAGTCTGTACTTGGTCTTCCTCCTCTTGCAGCTCTCTGTTAATATCTATCTCCTCCCCACGGTCAAGCTCCTCCTGCACCTCATCAACCCCCTGAGTGGGTGGCTCCTCATATCTAACCACGGGGGTGCTACTATGGTCTCGGCTGCGCTTGAAAGATCCCTTGTTGAGCGTCCCCATTGGTTTCTCTATAATCATCTCAGGCCGCACCCTCATTCCTTAGTCTTTGCAAATCTCAGTCACTAGGGTGCCGAAGGGCAAGGCACTTTTCTTTGCCTCGCACCCTTTCTTCATCTCGGATAAAATGAGGGAGGGGAGATTTATGCTGTGGCCCTTCCCTATGGCATAAAGTAGTCGTGCCATATCAGGGAGAATTTCATTTGAGCGCTTCACAGGTGTAAAGTTTGATACCGCAATCAAATTTAGCATTTTGTATTTATCAGTCATCTCTCCTTGTTTCAAAAGTCTCCTTCCTCCCCATGAAAAGTAATCTACTCCAGTCAATTCTTTCCCAACCAAATCCATACTCACATCCTGTGGTGGTGGGTAGACTGGGTTCTCCACTTGAGGCATATCCGGCCTCATCTCCTTGAGATAGGCCTCATCCACCACAATGGGGATGCCTCTCACATATGTAACAATCTCTTTAACATCATACTCCGCATTGGAGTAGAATTCTCTCACCAAATCAACCACGACCTCTCCTCCATTCAACAAACACCACAACCAATCTCTCATCTCCATCTCCACAAGTAATCCTAACTCAGCAAAATCATCAATAATAATATCTCTCTCACAAACTATGGCGTGATTTTGGTAAAAATTTTTGTACCTTCAGCCTTGAGAGCACTGGGAAACCTTATTCTGTCATATCTCACCCTTATCTACCTTCCCTGCCTCTCCGTGATCATCTCTTCTAAGAAATTAGGCTCCTGGTTAACATCCTGGTTGGGCCTGGCAAGCATTTTTGTCCTTGGCATGGTTGTTCGAACGGATGGAACCGTTCGAACGTGGTTGTGGGGATGGCAGGTGAATAGGCGA
>CM042189.1:18355488-18397527 GCA_023539305.1 Ilex asprella | reverse complement strand
GCCTTTTTTGTCCTTAATGACAAGATCAAACTCTTGGAGTAAGAGTATCCATCTTAAAAGCCTTGGTTTGGCATCCTTCTTTGTGAGTAAAAATTTTAGGACTGCATGGTCAGTGAATACAGTAACAGAAGATCCAACAAGATAAGAACGAAATTTTTTCAAAGCAAACACTACAGCAAGTAATTCCTTTTCAGTTGTTGAATAATTCATTTGGGCATCATTCAAAGTTTTACTTGCATAGTAGATTACATGTGGTTTCTTATCCTTTCTTTGTCCCAATACAGCACCTACAACCTAATCACTTGCATCACACATTAGCTCAAAGGGTAAGTTCCAGTCAGGTGTTTGCATTATTGGGGCAGAGATTAACATGCCTTTCAATTTGTCAAAGACTTTTTGGCATGCTTCATTCCAATCAAAGAATATATCCTGGCTCAAAAGATGACACATTGGTTTGGAAATGGCACTGAAATCTTTAATGAATCTCCTGTAAAAACCTGCATGTCCTAGGAATGACCGGACATCCTTTACAGTCTTAGGGGCAGGCAAATTTTCAATTAAATCGATTTTGGCCTTATCAACTTTCATGCCCTCAGACGACACAATGTGACCTAGGACAATGCCTTGTGTTACCATAAAATGGCATTTTTTCCAGTTAAGCACCAGATTGGCTTCCTCACACCTTATCAGAACTTTTTCTAAATTAGCTAAACATAAGTCCAAAGAGTCACCATATACGGAAAAATCATCCATGAAGACTTCCAAGAATTTCTCAACCATGTCACTGAATAAGCTTAACATGCATCTCTAGAATGTTGTAGGAGCGTTACAAAGTCCAAATGGCATTCTTTTGAATGCAAACGTGCCAAAGGGGCATGTAAATGTGGTTTTCTCCTGATCATCTAAGGCAATCTCAATTTGATTATATCCAGAATATCCATCCAGGAAGCAATAAAATTCATGACCTGCAATTCTTTCTAGAACCTGATCAAGAAAAGGAAGGGGGAAATGGTCTTTCCTAGTCACCAAATTGAGTTTTCGATAGTCAATACACATTCGCCATCCAGTGACGACTCGAGTTGGCACTAATTCATTTGCATCATTTTTTACCACTGTGACTCCAGACTTTTTGGGCACAACCTGAGTTGGACTTACCCATTTGCTATCGGAGATGGGAAAGATGATTCCAACATCTAAGAGTTTGAGCACCTGAGTTCTCACAACTTCCTTCGTATGTGGATTCAGCCGTCGCTGCATTTGACGAGAGGATTTTGAGTCATCTTCAAGATATATAGCATGATTGCAGATTAATGAACTTATACCCTTCAAGTCAGCGATGGTCCATCCCATGGTTTTTTTATGTTTTTTTAGAATTGTGATTAGTTTGGACTCTTGCAAGATTGTTAGCTTGGATGAAATTACCACTGGGTATGATTCGTCCTCCCCTAAGAATGAATATTTGAGATCAGATGGAAGAGGTTTCAATTCAGGCTTTGGTGGCTTATCTCTTGAAGAGATTGGCTTTGTGCTATTTGATGATAGTTCCTCGAATCTGGGTGTCCATTTCTCAACAGTATGAGTATGGCAGCTTTGTGGATGTGACTCAGATGAGTCGGGATCTATCAGTGATGTTTCAGTCAGATTTTCACACAATGTGTCACTCAGATTTTCATGGATTAATGATTCAATGGAATTCAATTCTTCCAATACCTTATCTTCTCCTGGATGTTTGGCAATCTTGAAAATATTCAGCTCAAGAGTCATATTCCCAAAAGTTAATTTCATTACTTTGTTCCTGCAATTGATCAGAGCATTAGAAGTTGCTAGGAAGGGTCGGCCAAGAATAATGGGAATTTGATCATCAGGATGTAATGTTGGCCGAGTATTTAGAATAATGAAGTCAACAGGGAAGACAAAGCTATTTACTTGGACAAGTACATCTTCAATAATGCCCCTAGGAATTTTGACAGATCTATCGGCCAACTGGAGTGTGACACAAGTTGGTTTGAGTTCACCCAGATTCAATTGTTGATAGACAGAGAAGGGCAATAGATTGACACTGGCTCCGAGATCTAGAAGTGCTTGTTCAATTTTGAAGTCTCCGATGACACAAGAAATAGTTGGACATCCAGGGTCTTTGAATTTTGGAGGGGTTTTGCATTGAAGCAGGGCACTGGCTAGTTCTGTCAAGAATGCTCTTTTTTGGACATTCTGGCTTCTCTTGACTGTGCACAAGTTTTTTAGAAACTTGGCATATGATGGAACTTGTTGAATTGCTTCTAGAAGTGGGATATTGATTTTTACTTGCTTGAAAAACTCGTATATTTCATCTTGATTATTCACCTTCTGTTTGGGTTTTAGTCTATGAGGGAAAGGAGCAGGAATAGAACATGAGGGTTCTTCTTTCTTTGATGGCTCTGGCTCTTGTTCACTCATGGGTTCAATCACAAGGTCAGACTCAATTGGTTCAGGCTCAATTGGTGAGTCGATTTGGATTGACTCAGATCTTGGCTTTGGAATTAGCATGTCTCTTACAGTTTTGTCAATCACCTTGCCACTTCTTAGTGTAGTGACAGCTTGGGCTTGATCTTGTGGGGGGTTTTGGTTGGGCAGGGAATTTTTCCTTCTCATGTGTAACCATGGATTGAGTCAACTTCTAAATGTGGCTTTTGAGATCTTCAAAGGATTGAGTGGTTTGTGACTTGAAATCAGTGAAGGATTGAGTGGAATGGGTATTGAAGTTCATTTGGGTTTGCATGACCTGGTTCAGTGTATCTTCAAGGTTCCTTTGGTGTGGTGGTTGGTATGGTTGATATGCAGGAGGTCCTTGAGGTGGTGGTTGTGGATTTTGAGGTTGATTCATGGGAATTGGTTGTGTGTTCCTCCAACTGAAATTCGGGTGGTTTCGCCACCCTGGATTGTATGTTTCAGAGTATGGGTTGGAGTAAGGCTTGTTGAAATTGGAGATTGCATTTGTTTGTTCCAACAAGACTTCTTTGAATGCAGGGATAGTAGGACAGTCCCCAGTAGGATGTCCTGTCAATGCACAGATTCCACATACTTGTTCTGTGGGAGGGATGATATCTACCTGATGAATTTTTTTCATCTCTAAAGCTTCAAGCTTTCGAGACAAGGTGGACATTTTTGCTCTCAAGTCATCATCTTCTCTCAAGACATACTTTTTTCTTGAGAAGTGGATGGTTTGGATTTAACACTGGTCGGGGAGGCTAAGTCCCACATCTGAGAACTATCAGATATGGTATCGAAAAAATTGAATGCCTCCTCCGGACTTTTACTCATGAATTCTCCTTATGCTATCATTTCAACAAATTGACCCAGTTTAGTTGGCAAGGAGTCATAGAAAAATCCCACTAAAGTCCAATTTTCAAAAGAGTGATGGGGGCAGGCTTGGAGTAGTTCTTTGAATCTCTCTCAACTTTGATAAAAAATTTCTCCTTCTTTGACCGAAAAATTCATGATTTGCCTTTTGAGTGTATTGGTCCTATGTAAGGGGAAAAATTTTCTGAAAAATTAATTTTGTAAGGTTTGCCAGTTAGGCATGGAAGAAACTTTTAAAGAATTTAGTCATTGTTTAGCTTTATCCTTCACCGAGAAAGGAAAAAGTTTCATCTTGGCCAGTTCAGAATTATCTTGGAATGTTCCACACACTTCCTCAAAATCTTTCATATGCAAGTATGGATTCTCTATCTCTAATCCATGAAATTCAGGTAGTAACTAAGTTGTCCCAACCTTTACAGTAAAGGGGGGGAGCATTTAGAGGGAATACAAAACACGAGGGTGCACTATTTCTTGTGGGATTCAAGTAATCCCTCAAAGTTCGAGTGTTAGGCACTTCTTCCTCCGGTGGAGGCACGTCTCCATTTCAATCATTATTTGTAATGTTACTCTCACACGAGTCTGCTATTGATCTAGGAGAATTTGGTTTAGATTAGTTCACAGACCCAGAAGATTCTCCTGGCAAATTGTTATGGTTAGGAGCGTCCTCAGACATAAAATAAAGTAAAGAGAAACAAATTATTTACAGCAACCAAGAATATATACAGAAAGGAAAAGTCTTACCACTTTTTACCTTTTCAACACTTTTACCAAATATACCCCGGCAACGGCGCCAAAAACTAGACTTGATCCGAAATGTGTACACCCAAGTGTAGGCGGTCAAGCGTAGTAATAATCCGGTTTGAGTCTGGAGTCAAATCCACAGGGAATATATTTTGGTGTTTTCAAAGTAAGTTGTGATGAAGACCGTTTGATTGTAACCTTTTAGAGTTTTGTGAGAAGTGGATGGTTTCTTGAACAGAATCTAGACAAAATATAAGATTCTAATATAATTAAAGTCACTCTTTAGTTCGAGGTTCAGGATATGTAATGAATTATCCTGTGTATTACACTTGTGCTTTATAACTCAACTAACTCCCGTGTCAACAGTGAGTTAATTGGAAGATAAGGATAGACTGGGTTAAAGCTTCATCCTTTTTATGAAGTGCAATGGTGGTGGAGATTGAGGAGTTTATCTTTAAAGTTCTATCCCGAAATGTTTGTCTCACACAACGGATCCTTCTAGAAGGAGTCATCCATTTACCATAGAAAAGATCCCTTGGTTATACAAAATACTAGCCGGGGTTCTTTGCTTTAATCAATGAATCTTTCTAGAAGGAGTCATCCATTTACCATAGAAATACCCATTGATTACACAAAGAACTAGCTAGGGTACTTACCTTGAACCAACGGATCTTTCTATGTAGGAGTTATCCAAATCATAGAAATATCCTTTGGTTGTGCAAGTTACCCTAACTTTGCTTAACTCATCCATTCTCCCGCTAAGCAAGTAAATAAAGCATTGAAGTGTGAAAGGAATGCACAAGTATAATATCCGGATAATCATTACATATCTATCACCTCTCCCTAAAGAATAAATGAGGACTACTCACTCTTCATGGCTTGGGTAAAGCTAGAAAAGTGAATGGTACTCATCTCTCCAAGTAGAGAAACTCCGAAGTTGATCTTCAACGAAGAATGAGTGAATCATGTTCCACCCTTCTTGGCTTTGGGAAAGCTCTAGAAAAGTGGAAGAGTTTCACTCCTCTAAGAAGAAGATGCTCAAGCAATGGAAGTGAAAGAAAGTAAAAGAAAGCTAGATCTTCAACAAAGAATGAGTGAATCACATTCCACCCTTCTTGGCTTTGGTAAAGCTCTAGAAAATGGAAGAGTTTCACTCCTCTAAGAAGAAGATGTGCTCAAATAATGAAGGTGCAAGACTTAATTGAAAGCAAGAAAGTAAGAGCATTAATGTAAGGGCAAGAACATAAAGTACATGAATTTAACAACAAAAGTTGGGAATTTATCTTCCCAACTCAATAGAAATAAAGACAAGTAGGGAATTAACTTCCCAACTATAGTAAAGACTTGCAGTAATTGAAAGGAGCATAAATGTAAAAGACTTGAATTAAAGAACTAGAAAGTAAACACTTGAATTAAAGTGAAGCACTAAAATACATATAAAGACTAGGTATTCTTCAAGAGGAGAGCTCTTGATCTCTCTCCCCAAGTGTGTCTTCAAAGCTCCCAAAAAGTGAGTATTTATAGGCAGGGATGAGCAAGGGAGGGGGTGAAAGAGCAGTGCTGGACGCCTAATTCAAGGAGAGAATCAGGGGTTCAGTCAAAGAATCAGGCGATCTATAGTATGTCTGTGGGATCCGTTCGAAGGGTACCTTCCGTTCGAACGTGAAGGCTGTTTTTGCTTGTATATCTGTGTTGATTTCCAGGCTTCACGTGGGTTGCAGTCTTCTGTCAGGCCATTCACCAACTCTCTGCAACACTCAGAGTCCACAAATAACCCCAATGCAGTCGATCATGGCACCCATGTGCCTGAGGGTCCTTTTTCTGGCAATAGAGGTCTTCACACGCTATGTATTTCAGTCAACTAGATCGTGTCAGTGCTCACAGTGGCGTTCGAATGTGGGACAGCATTCGAACGTGATGTTGCGTTTGAACGTAGCATGGTGTTCGAACGTTAGGCTTTAATCTCTAGGGTCTGTCTACAACACGCCTTTGCCTCATCTGCCTGGTTCAGGGGAAACGTTCGAACGTTGATCACCGTTCGAACGGTCTTGTTCTCCTCAAGCTTTTCTTTTGTTGATCAAATGCTGCAATTACACTTAAATGTTGTATTTGTTATCCTTGACCCTTTTTCTCACTTTAGCTCTTGAAACATCATCATTTGAACTCCATCAAAGTATAATTAGTCCAAAAAAAGCACAATAAAATGTTATAATTGAGTGCCAATCAGTAGACTATCTATCCAAATGGGTTGAGGCAATTCCATGCCGAAATAATGATCACCAAACGGTGATAAGATTTTAAAAAGAAAATATTTTGTCACGATTTGGAAAAAATTATTCGGAAGTTATTTTTGTGCACTATTCTTATACTTAATGTTTATAACCCTTGCTTATTGGATGATTGATTGCATCTAGTAAAGCTAAGTTACTTTGTGTAATCGTGGTTCTTTCTATGACACGGATGACTCTTGCATAGAAAGAATCACCAGTTCTAGACTTCTACCTCGACTAGATTTCATTTAAAAAATAGAATATTAATGTCATAGTTGGATGTCTTGTAGAAGCACTTGCTTGTTTGTAGACGGGTGGAATCTCGGCACAGACAATTTTTGTATACTTTTAGAAAGACATCGGAACCTTGTTCTTAATTCTCACAGTCCATCTTTATCTTCCGATTAACTTGTCGTTGACACGGGAGTTAATTGAGTTATCAAGTATGAATATAATAAACTGGATGCTTAACTACATGTCTAGATCCTCGAACTAAGGAGTGACTTTCTTTACAATTGAGCTTATCATATATTTTGTCTAGAAAACTTGTCTTAAAAAGAATCTTATATTCTGTCTAGCAAAACTCCCTAAAACTCATAACTCTAAATCACAAAGGTTACAATCACATGGTCTCCACTACTTCTTACATTGAAACACCAACAAGAGTTCCCTGTGAATTCGACTTCGAACTCATGCCGGATTATTACTACAGCTTGACCGCTTGCACTTGGGTGTACACATTTCGGATCAAGTCATAAAGCTTGAATAACATTAATGGTAAAAGCTAGAATGGGAAACTAAAATTGAAAACAACTTGCAATAAATGACATTAAAGACTATTAACAAAGCTTAGAAAGGTCTTACAATGGATTACAAAGCAATGTCTGGAAAGAAAATGGAAAAACCTTAACTTCTCTCTACCACTATTCATCTTCTTCCTTGTACTCTCTCTCTCTCTATTACAATCTATATCACATAATAATGATTAATGGTGCAAGAGCTTCCAAAAACCATCCATGAACTGTCCCCAAGTATAGTGATGTGATTCCAATCTTAAGGGGCTACAAGGGATGCAATGGTGCAGGCTAGGGCAACCATAGCCTTTCCCTCTTGCCATGCCTCTTTTCTCTCCTCCTCATTAATTCAAAAGCCGGAAGTCCAAGTAGAGGTGAGGAGGGGCTCCTAGGCATGAAGAGGATGTCAGGGTATCTGTTGCAGAAGTATAAGTGAGACCCCCAAATGGCAGAGCTTGAGTTGTAGGTTGTATGGGAAAACTGGGCAAAACCTTCCAGAAAGTTTGTTCAGGAATAATTAAATGAAGAAGTCAACTGCCAAAACCTTCCGAAAGGTTCATTTCAGTAGACAAAACCTTCTGGAAGATTTCACTATAGTAGGCAAAACCTTCGGGAAGGTTTTTACCCAAACCTTCCAGAAAGTTTTCAACCAATTTGAATTTTCTTGGTTTCTTCTCCCCCCATACCTTCCTCTAAGCTACCCCTTCCTCTTCATCGACCTCAAACACTTCAATTGGGATTTAACTCATCGCATTTGCATCATTTTATATGCATTCACACAAAAATCCATTAACACGAAAGTTAAGCACATTTCTCCCCAATTTCCTGACAAAAGCAAGTATAAAAGTCATATTAGCACACAATATATGTCATGTTTTTGTGCAAAACACGTATCAACAAATCCAAAACACTCTAAATAAGGAAATACATATAAATTTTTAGATATTTTTAACAACAAAATTTCAAAATATTCACATAATTTGTGAGTCTTGTAAACAAAAATCTGTATGATATGGGAAAAGTGAATTTCACACAAAAATTGGTATTATCTACGACAATTTCCACAAACATTGGTGTATCATACAAATGGTGCACCTCACCCCAAACTTGATTCATGCATTTTCCACAATGCAACAAAAAGATATGGTATGCAATGAATGACAGTAAAAAAAAATGAGTAAGGTTAGGGAACACCTCGCACTTGAGCTTTTTACAGAAACACCACTTTCTGCAACTAAGAAAAACAACACTGTGCGACAAGATAATGTAAGTAACATAAACAGATAAAGTAAATAAAAACTACTGTACACTAAAGACCATATGAACAGTTACTCCTCCAACAAGTCCGAGAAAATTGGATCTATCAAATCTTCCTCCACCCCTTGACCTTAAAACCCCTCAAAGAATGGCTTAAGTCTTTGGCCATTGATCTTGAAGGTCCTGCCATCCTCGGGGTTTGTGATGTCCACGTCTCCATTGAGGTAGGCTATCCCAATGGGATTAGAGTTTCTCTTGAAAGATCTAGAGACGAGAATTATATAAGAACACTTTTTGGCCAGGCTCAAATTACTTCCTCACAATGGATTTGTCATGAAAGATCTTAGCCACCACATTTGAAATTTTAGATCTCTCATGTGCATCTCTTCAAATCTCTTCCAATTCATTCAATTCAAGCTTCCTATTTTCTTCGGCCATTCTCATGTTGAAGTTCAAGGATTTTATGGCCTAATAGGTTTTGTGCTCCATCTCAACCGTTGATGAGCACAAAACATTGCATATTTAATGGCCTCATTTCATGATTTTTAACTTAACTTTGCATTTAACTACTTAGAGTTAGTTAAAGTTTTGAATAATGTGAAAATTTTGAAGTTGTAGGTAATTCTAGCGTAAATGATGGCTTTTAGAGCTTAGGAACCAAGTGTGAAAGAGTGGTGAAGAGATGAACACATTAAATGAGGATTGGTAGTCTTGGAAGGTGAAGAAACCAAGAAAAATAGATTTTGGATGAAAACCTTCTGGAAGGTTTAGCCCACTAGTTTCCCTATTTTTTGGCACTATAGCTTTATTTTTTCCATTTTTTACCATGATCCACCTCGAATCTGAAAAAGTGTAAAGCATAAAAGTTGTAGATCTGGATGTTTTCTGTATTTTATCAAAATTTCAGCTCAATAAAATAGTTGGATAAATTTTTTTGGTAATTTTACTAAAAGTGGTCCTTAGTTGTCACCTTTTGAAAGACCTTCTAGAAGGTTCAGCCTATTGGAATGAACCTTCTAGAAGGTTTGCATCGACCTTCTAGAAGGTTTTACCAAGAATGCCTGCAACTCATGCTCCACTTGTTTGGGAGTCCCACCATTGATTATCCTGCTTGTCCTCTGACACCCCTTACATATATACATGCATTCTACACCCTAGTTGAAGACTTTGGAGGCAATGACATTAATGAGGATGGGAGAGAAGGGGACAGCCATGATGGGTGCAAGCTAGACTTGTCATAGCCTGCCAAGCTTTTAACTCAGCCTCCTATAGATGGGAAGCGTGCACATAGGCTATGGGAAGCCTCGTGGACGAAATTTGAAGTCTCTCTTTACCATATATTCAGAATTCCACAAGCTTTGAAGGGGAGGCTACTGATGAGTGAGTTTTATACCTACGAATTGTGTACTTTCGGCTTGATGAAATTGCAAGTTTTCAATCATTTTATGTTCATTTTTATTTGTTTTGTGTGTTTTGATGTTATTTGGTAGGAATCATCATGTGGAAGCAAACAAGATCATTTGGAAGGAAACAAGGTCGATTTGGAAGGATTAGCCCACTAGTTTCCCAAAGTTTTGACACAGTTCTGCTGTATTTCCCATTTTTGAACATGATCCACTTCGAATCTGAAAAAGTGCAAAACATGAAAGTTGTAGATCTGGATGTCTTTTGTTTTGTGTCAAAATTTCAGCTCAATCGGACATTGGGATGAAGAGTTATGACAATTCTACGAAAACTGGTCTGGAGCAGAAATAAAGAGAGCAGCGCTGTTCCAGCGCCCCTGCGCCTACACACTGTCCATGTAGCGCTGTTGCAGCGCCGTTTCAGCGTAGCTGCGCGTGTGCTAGTCCGGGACGCGAAGTTATGACTTGTTTTGACTCGAAATTGGACTCCAAGGCCTCATATATGCTAGGGTTTGTGTGGGATAAAGGGATTCTGACTTTTGGGGGCTGAAAACATCTAGAAAACACCAAGGAATTGGAAGAATATTGAAGACAAGAATCAAGTAATCGACACCAAGAAGAGTGGATTTGAAGGCTAGAGAAGGATTGAAGATTGCACCTAAGTTTTTATTCCTTTTCTCTTACTTTTAATTCTTGTTTTTCTGAGATGTTGCTTAATTTGAGAAGGATGTTTTTCAATTACATTATGAACTAAATTTCTATTAAGATTGCAACTGAACCTAATGCTTAGTTAAATTGCTCTGCTCTCGTTTCTAGTTCTTGTTGATCATACATGAGTTGTTTGTCATATTTTGTGCTTAATGTATGATTGTATGGCCAACAATTAATTTGATTCTCTAGATGAAATTGGGAGATGAATTCTAGGGATAGATCTAAATATGATGACACGCGTCTAGTTTATTCTCCTTAGGGTTGAATAGCTAGGTTTGTGTATAGGATAGGAATATACCTATACGCCGTGTGTAACTTTTATGAGAGTTTGAACTTAATGAATCTATTCCAACTTATTTTGCATAGGAATATAGCAATTTAATTGGGAGAGATATGCTTATCTAACTATCGGAAGAGATTTGATAAATAATTTTGAAGTCTCAGTTAACACCTTATTTTGATCAATTTACTAGAAGGAGAGTAGAAAGATTTATACGAAGCATTAGGGGAAGTTGTAATCTTAATTTCTTTTATCCGAGAAAGTCAAACCTTGATTATTAAGTTTAGCTTTAGTTTTAAATTAGTGAATTCATAGTTCAATTTCAATTGTTTAAATAAAATTGGATTGATACAAAGTTAGTACTTGAAATTTATTAGCAATAATTCTCCGTGGGAATGATACTCTACTTATCACTTTATTACTTGTTGATCGTGTATACTTGCACGTAAATTGTCAATACCAAATTCGGACAACAGCTACCTAAGCTTAGGAGTAGATTTTAGAAAGAGAAAGTTGGGTTTTATAATTTCTTCACCATTTTCATCCCTGTAAGCTTTAATCTTTTTGTAATTTAGATTTCTTGCACTTTAATCTTAGCTATTACAAGTTGCTTTCAAGTTTAATCTCTCATTCAAGCTTTTAACATTAATGCACTCATTGTTCTTCATTTTCTGAGTCTGAAATGGGTATTAAATACATTCTCTCTTAGTTTATGTTTCTTTGGATTTACTTAGCTCCAATCTTCATTTCTTTATAATGTCTTCTCATTACATTGTTGTCTTTACCTTAAAAATGAGTGGCTAACCTTTTTAGTTGGCTAATCCAAGGAAAACCTCATCTGAGGTTTTTTATTTCAACTCATGTTCTTTCCTCCGCTCAGTGTACGAAGGTTCAGTTTGACTGAATTGAGAGTGGACGTGGTTGTGAGTCTTTGATAGCCTATAGGCTTGGTCATGGGTTATGCTTGGATCCTCACCTCCATCTCGTCCCTAGCTTCCCACGAATCAATCATTCATTTAAGCACCATTGGAGTAAGGTTTTGAGTTAGGTTGGGAGTCCCATTGGAGTGAACCCTTCGAATTAGCCAACACTAGTTTTCAATTCATTTTCAATCACAAACTTCACTTCCCAAACCAAAAACTCACAAGATTTTACACTTTTCTTTTTTGACAAAATCACTTTCACTACATTTGAACTTTCCATCCCTGAGGAGACGACCTTGGAATACTTTCAAAGTAAAACACAACACTTGAAAGTGTCTTTACGCTTGGGGAGCAGTTTTGTTCACACACACATTTCATTTCCACCATTCTATTGCCCTTTCTTTCGACATCATTCCAAGAGAGAGTGACACTCCCTTCACACATAAGCCATACAAATATTGAGGGTGATGTTTGGAGGTTAAGGATACTACAATGGAAAAACTAAGCAACTGAAAAAATGAAAAGCCTTTCCATAGACGAGCCGGTAGGGAGACATGCCTAGAACTGTCTTGTAGGCTGTGTAGTAAGCCTAAAAGGCATCGATCAATCTAAATGACCAATCTTTCCTAATGGGATTCACCGTTTTCTCTAAGATATTCTTTATCTCCCTACTAGCCAACTCGACTTGGCCATTGGTTTGTGGGTGATATGAGGTGAACACCTTGTGTGTGATGCCATACTTGCGCATTGGAAATGCAAATGGCCTATTACAGAAATGCAACCCACCATTGCTTTTCATTGCATGAAGCTTTCCTAACATCAAAAAGATGTTCTCTTTTAAAAACTTTACTATAACCCGATGGTCATTACTCTAGGTTGGGATAGCCTCTACCCATTTGGACACATAATCCACTGCCAATAGAATGTATAGGCAACCAAACGACATGGGCAAGGGACCCATGAAGTCAATGCTCTAATAATCAAATATCTCGATAACAAGTACAGGGGAGAGGGGTGACTTGATCTGAAGTGTGTACACCCAAGTCTAGGCGGTCAAGTTGTAGTAATAATCCGATTTGAGTCTGGAGTCAAATCCACAGGGAATTGTTGTTAGTATTTCAAAGTAAGCAGTAGCAGAGACTGAATGATTATGATCCTTGTGATTTAAAGTTTGTGTGATGGATGGAGATTTCTTGAACAGAATATAAGATTCTTTCTAGGCTAGTTTTTTCTAGGCAAAATATACGATAGGTTCAAATTAAAAAGAAAGTCACTCTTTAGTTTGAGGATCTGGACATGTAGTTAATTAACCGTTTATTATATTTAAGCTTGATAACTCAATTAACCCCCCGTGTCAGCAGCAAATTAATCAAAAGATAAAGATGGACTGTGAGAATTAAGCACATGATTACGATGCCTCTCTAGAAGTTTACGAGAATTACTTGTGCTGAGACTCAACCTGTTTAAAAACAAGCAAATGTTTAAATCATGGCGTTAATTTTCCTTTCGTTAAATGAATTACAATAAAGGGGAGGATTGAAGGGCAGTCATTAGGATCTAGTTAGGGTACTTGCCTCGAAACAAAAGATATTTCTATGCAAGAGTCATCCGTGTCATAGAAATAACCACGATTGCAAAAAGTACCTTAGTTTTGATAGATGCAAGCAATCATCCAATAAACAAGGGGATATAAACATTATGCATTAGAACAAAGCACAAATATATCTTTTGGATAGTTTATACATAACCTTCACCTCTTAATAAAGAGTGAATGAGAAACTGCTCAGTCTTCATGGCTTTGGTAAAGCTAGAAAATGAGTGATTCTCATCCCTCAAAGTAGAGAACTTACAAAATAAAAGAACAACAAACATGGAGCTAATCTTCAACGAAGAAAGAGCAAATTACGTTCCACCCTTCACAGGTTAGGCAAAGCTATAGAAAAGTGGAAGAGTCTCACTCCTCTAAGAAAGAAGGAAGCCCAAGCTATGAAAGTGAAAGACATAAACAGTCAAAGTAGAAGAAAGTTAGTCACTTTTGGAGGGTTTCCTCCACAACTAAAAGATGTGCTATCTCTATTAATATATAAAGGCAAGTACAACTACAAGGGGAGTCTAAGCTTCCAACATGGTTGCTTACAACAAGTAGATAAAAGATTAACTAAACTATTGCAAGGGGAGTCAAAGCCTCCATCATGGTTGTTATAGCATGTATGTAAATCTACAAGTAAATAGAGAAACTAAAACACTTAATACAAGCAAATGAATCTAGCTAAATGAGTGGGAGTCTAAGCCTCATTTAAAACTCTAGTTCCTTAATGTCAGAAGAGAAAAGAACTATAATTTTTTTTCCAAAGAAGAAGCTCCCCTCTACAAGCTCTTAGCATAGCATAGGAGTATTTTTAGATAAATATAAGAGACAGAGATAAAAGAAGGTGAATAGTATTTTCCACCTAAGTTCACTAACTACTTTGCAGACAATCTGTGGGGGACGTTTGAACATTGTTGACGTTCGAACGTTCTTTTGTGTTTTTCAGTGTGGACGTTCAAACACTATCTGACGTTCGAATGCCGAATGGGGTTTGACCATATCACTCATGTGGCTTGTGGTCCTCTATGGAAACCTCCTTCCACACTCCATACAGTGCTTGGCGTTTTGCACTCATTTTCAGTTCTTCAGTGGACGTTTGCACGTGGTACTCAAGTGCACTTCTTTATTTGTTGCAACATGCCTTGTCTTCAATTTGGTCTTGTCAGTGCTCCAGTGGACGTTCAAATGTTAGTTGGTGTTCGGACGTAGTACTCCAATTTCTTATGGCCTTGGTTCTTGTCTGCAACACACACTGTCTCAGTTGTCTTGTTTTGGCGTGGTTCAGTTTAGCGTTCGAATGTGAGTCGGCATTTGAACGTCATTGCCTTGGTCCAAGCTTTTCCAATTTTATCCCTTATTCTTCTGGTGTTGCATCCTGGTGTGATATTTGTTGACTTTGAGCCCTTGTTCACTTTTACACCTGAAATATCATCACTTGAACTTCATCAAAGTACAATTAGTCTTAAAAATTCGTAGTAGTACGCTAATTTTGAGTACTAATTACAACCCCAACCTAAATATTGCTAGCCCCTAGTATTACATTAAATGAAAATCTAATTCTAATGCCTTTTTCGTAGGTCATCTGGTTGCATTTAACTTATGCAACAAGTCGTTAAACCACTAGGTTTACCCTAGTGGACGAGTGTCATCTCGTGAGGGTTTCCAGTGAAGCTACCCACAATCTTCAGTCGAACATATGTGTATTTGAAATTTCTGGTTAAAGTAAATTAGCATCATGGTCGTTGGGACACCCATCCCTTAACTTTGACTTATACCCAACATGTTCCTCATTCTTTGGTATTGATTCTATACAAAAATTAGCATCTTTCACATTAGCATTTGGAATTCCCTGAGTAGTGTGATGGTCATTTTTGAAACAAGAATTGTTATATAACAAACATTCCATGTTACCACCCTCCATGGATAGTTTTGATTTCACAAACCTCTTTTAGGAATGCCCTCAACAAAAATTTTCTCCGAATAAAGTGACTTTTTTCTCAAGAGGGCATGTAATTAGAAGATGGCTAGTCGAAAAATCATGTGCACGATTTAGTAAAGTAGTGAAGTTTTGAGAAGGCTAGCTAATCATGTTCTTAGCATAATCTCATGAAGGAATATTGATGCAGTTTAAAGAAATACCTATTTAACATTCCCCCACTTTTGATTAACAATACACACACATGCATCAGACTTGAGATCAATTAGGACTTTACATTGGTTGTAATGTGGTTAGAGGTCAGTGGCTAACGAAATGACGTCTGTGGAGTTCAAAAGTTATCTCTTTTATGCATTTTAGCACACCCCGATCTGGCTTTTCAACATTTTTGCCTGGGAATGGTATGTCTTTCTTTCCTTTTTTCTCATTTTTCACTTTCTTTGCAAGTCCCTCTCTTTTTGTTTCTTTTTCACTTTCTTGCTAATTTACTTGACTTTTTCCTCATGCACCAGTGGCCATCATCGTCTTTCCTCTCCTTTTTTTTGTAACATACTGATAGATAAGATGGTGTAAGAAAATTAGAATGCACAGTTTGTCCAGTGTATTTTCTTGTGACTTGGTCATTATATGGGTTTTTTTCGAAAAAGAATTTGTTCTTTGAAGGCTCAAACATGGCTAACTAGGGATATAATTTTACAAAAGAAATGGCCCAGACTCAAAGTCAAATTCAAAGATGGCCTAAAACCACTTCTCAAGTATGTGCACATGTATGTGTTGTATGCATGTGCTGTCTGTGGGATATGTCAACAGATCACTTTAGTTACGCCAATCTAAGCAAGGTTAATGAGATTATTGAAAGAAATGAAGTGAAAGAGCTCTCTTGAGTAAATGTTGTTATTCTATTAGAAGCATTGTAGAGCTCAATACTTACCATGGTGTTTTTTGTAATCTCCACTAATTATGTTGGGTTTTCCAGGGAATGTCGGTTATATACCGATTCCATTTTCGAGTCCAATCATCTTACACCTTGAAAATAACAAATACCATTGTACATTTGATAATTTAGGCATAGAGAAAATATCATTGTTTAAAGAGTT
Source organism: Ilex asprella (assembly GCA_023539305.1). NCBI lineage: Eukaryota > Viridiplantae > Streptophyta > Magnoliopsida > Aquifoliales > Aquifoliaceae > Ilex > Ilex asprella. Next base: position 18,381,188 of record CM042189.1, on the reverse strand, counting down.
GTGGTTTGAAGTCTAGATTGCTAAGTTGTGTATCGAACCGATCATGTGATTAGTTACTTTAACAAGCAGTCTTAACATCCACATTTGTTCCTTTATTTATTAACATGAATTACTAAAGTGCTAATTCTGTACATGCAATTTAAACAGATAAAAATGATAAATTGAATCAATCATTTGCACAAAATATGATCATCCATCACCTTTCAAGATTCAATTCATTCACAAAAGAAGTGATCGAACACACCAAATTTTTTTAAAATATCCACAACAACTACCAAAGAAGAAACAAACAACAAACAATCAAACAAACATTCAAAACTCGGCTCAAGAATAGAAATAAAACTCTCAATCTCCTCCAGATCTACTAGCCCCACCATCTCCAACCCTCAGGTAGACAAGAATCTCCTCCTGCTGTCGCAGAATCTTTGTCTTTGTTGGCCTCGATGCCAAGCATAATCTCTCAAAGTGATCTCAGGGTGTTGGTGCTAGGCCCTGCCTCCTCTGGTTGCATGTACTCTCTCTCCATCTCCATTTATCTCTCCTCCTCCCTATCAATCTCATCCTCCACCTCATCATCTCCTCGGGGTGGTGGCACTTCTTGTCTCACAGCCGAGGCTCCACTATGACCTTTGCTTTTTTTGAAAGAGCCCTTGTTTAGTGGCCCCATCGGCTTTTGGACTTCCATTTTGGGCCTCACCATGACCCCATTGTCAGTGCACATCTCAGTCACTAGGGTGCAAAAAGGGTGTGCACTCTTTTTTACATCACGCCCCTTTTTCATTTAACTCAAGATGAGGGAGGGGAGATCAATACTTTGGCCTTTACCAATTGTATAGAGCAAACGTGTCATGTCAGGTAAAAATTTATTTGTTCTTCTAAAGGGAGCGAAGTTGGAGACTGCAATCAGATTCAGCATCTTATATTTATCCGTTATTAACTCCCCTTGTTTCAAAAAATTTTGCTCCGACCATGAAAAGTCATTCACCCCAGTCAACTTTTTTCGTACAACATTCATTGCTACACTCTTCTTTGAAGGGTACGTTGGGTTTTGCACCCGAGGCAACTCTTGTCTTATTTCTTTTATGTACTCTTGATCCACATCAATGTGGATGCCCCTCACATAAGTTCAGATTGCGTCGTTGATGATTTCAACATTGGAGTAAAACTCCACACCAAATCAACAACAGCTTCCCCACCATTTCTCAAATATCAGACCCAATCTCTACTCTCCATCTCTAGCAATATCCCAATCTTAGCAAAATCAGTAATCACTACATCTCTCTCACATACTACAGCATGCTTGTGCCTTTAATGCATTGGGAAACCTTGTTCGATCATACATCTTTGCCATTGGCTTCCCTTCTCTCTCCTCTATCACTTCCTCCACAAAATTTGGCTCCTGACTTACTGGTTGGCTTCGCTTGGCGGGAAGCTTTACCCTTGGCATGGCGTTCAAATGTTATTGAGCTTGAGAGGGTGCTAAAAAATTGGAGATCTTTGTGTGGGATTGAAGCTTTTGAGGTGGAGATGAGTTAGGGAGGGTCAATTTTGGGTGTTTTTGGGGAATGAGGGTGAATTCAGGTCTATGGAATGAAAAAGGATCTCTAGGGTTTTGAAAATTTAGAGGGATTTAGAGATTTTGAATTGAAAAAGACAATGCAAGCTTTTATAGTCTGATTCGCTACGTTCAAATGTGAATGTCTTTCAAACGTTAGTAGAAGGATTTTTAAATTATCATTCGAACGTGGTGTTACGTTCGAACCTGGTGAACTTTTAGTACTTTTAAGTTCTGTCAAAGACCAAAGTACTGTAAGCTTTCTTTGTTCAAACGAGCTATTGGAGTTTGAACGTTAGGTCTCGTTCGAACGGTTTATTGGCGTTCGAACTAGCTGAGGTCTTAGTACTTTTTGATTTCATCAGAGAGTTCATCAGAGGCAAAGTATTATAAGCAGTCAATATTCGAACGTCAGTTGGCGTTCGAACATTGATTCAAAACTAAAAAAATTCTATACTATACTACCCACAATCAAAGAAGTTTATTTACAAAAAAAATTTGAACAAAATTTCATGGCGTCTCAAGAAAAATCCCTACTCACGTTGTAGATTGGTATTTCGGGACGTTCCTTACTCAGTCCATGTTTTCATTTCGGTCAATAGGGTTGGTACAAAACAAAAAAGATTTTTTCACTTTTTACAAAAAATTAGACCCTTGGCTTTCATCCCCAAAACAAAATTTTCCATAGTTTGAAGGCATACAAATCCAAATCATCCTCTGTATCTGTGTAGTCCGGACAACCAGTTACTCTCCCTATTTCCTCTCTCACAAACCAGTTAAGCAACGTACCGAAATAACATGACGTCTCAGGGTAATCCTTACTCAGCCCATTCACTACCATTCTAATCGATCGAGTGGGCGATCGAAAATTGATTTAGAACACTGATTATATATTTTCTCATGAACGACTCTACCACACTCTTTACAGGCACCAAGTCTTTTGGCACGACGACGATGTTTAGTAAAAGTGTTTCTACCAAAGAGGGGTTTTCCTTGTTCTTGTCGGATCTTTACTTTCCTTACCAGTTTTGCTTTTTTCATGATCACATTATGCACATCAGATGGAAAAGTTTGCAGAACTGCCAGACTAAACCAAAAAAGTTTGACATTCATGCTTCCTACACTTTAAGACTCATTATCTGGCTCTTTAACGTTTGCCAGTCACAAAGGCAATCAAAGCTAACTCACAAACATCATCAATTTATACAAAATACAAGACAAGGTATACAATATGATCAGAACAACAACAACAGCAGAAACAACCACAAAATTTTTAAAAATTTACGGGCATAGATTATGAACTGTAGTTCTCACCCCCAACCTAAACTGAACATTGTCCCCAATATTTTGAATTTACAAGTATAAGGATCTGGGATATGAGGTTGATGGGTAGAGATTTGTTTATCCTTTGAAACCTACAAACAAAAATACATGGATTTAATCATCTTTGCGCAAATCTGTGTTTCGGGTGGGCTGAAAATCCTTGTGTGTGAGTGCGAAAAAGAGCAAGAGGCCCATAAGCAAATATAACATTAAAATGCAAAGCATGTGACATAAGATGGTGTATGTGGAGTGTGTGGTCATGGAGCTTGTTCGGGTTTGGGTCATGTTACAGAAAAAAAAAGGGAAGAAGAAGAAAATAAGACGAAGTAGAAAGGAAAAAAAAAAAGAAGAGGGGGGCCAATAGCGGTGAACGTGGAGGAAGGGAAAAAAATATGGGGCCTTATATAGGCGTCCACTCGGGTCAAGTAGGCTTAGATATTTTTTGGCCCAATCCGTTCGAGTGTCGGAAGGTGTGAATCTCGTAGGACTATTTTAGTTCCATCAAAAGAATGATATCCACATTTTTCAAAAATTTTTCCAAAAATGGTTTCAACCGCTGACCATTAATAGTAAAAATATTACCGTTCGATGGGTTTTCTACTTCTACCACTCCATGTTCTAACCTTTTTAACAATGTAAGGCCCAATCCATCTTGATTTCAACTTATTAGGGAAGAGGCGGAGTCTTGAATTAAACAATAGGACTTTTTGAGATGGTTCAAAAGACTTCCACACAATGTTCTTTTCATCAAAATTTTTCATCCTGGATTTAGCAATCTTAGCATTCTCATATGTTTCATTTCTCAATTCCTCTAATTCTTTTATCTAAAGTTTTCTCGACAGCCCAGCCTTGTCATGCCCTATGCTCCAATTCCACAAGTAGGTGACATGGCTTGCCATAGACTAATCAATAAGGAGAATGACAAAAATGGTTTTAAAAGCAGCACGATATGCCCAGAGTGCATCAGTTTGTCTTGACGACCAATCTTTGCAGTCCAGGTTTATCGTTTTTTCTAAAATTAATTTGATCTCCTGATTAGCCAATTCAGCATGTTCACTAGTTTGTGGATGATAAGGGGTTGCAATTTTGTGAAAAATTAGATATTTTTCATTAAATTTTAGAAAGGATTATTGCAAAAATGAGCTCCCCTATCACCTATGATTGATTTCAGAATTTTATACCGAGACAAAATATTTTCTTTTAAAAACTTGATCACCGTTTGATGATCATTATTTTGACATGGAATTGCCTCAACCCATTTGGACACATAGTCTACTACCACTAAAATGTATAAATAGCCAAAGGAAGGGGGAAATGTTCCAATAAAATCAATGCCCTAACAGTCAAAAATTTCAATCACTAGAATGGGATTTAAGGGCATCATGTTTCTTTGTGAAATGTTTCCTAATCTTTGACATTTATCGCAAGTTAAACAAAAGGCATGAACATCTTTGAAAAGTGTGGGCCAGTAAAATCCGCATAACAGAGTTTTTACAGAGGTTTATCTTGATGAAAAATGGCCACCACCTGCTTCAGAATGTCAAAATGTTATTACCTGTTCACTTTCATAAGCGAAGATACAACACCTTATGATTTAATCCTTACAGTACTTAAATACGTACGAATCTTCTCAAAAGAAGGTTTGAACCTCCTTCAAAAATTTCGTTTTGTCCATGGGAGTGAATGACAAAGGGAGAGTTCTAATAGTAAGGAAATTAGCAATGTCAGCGTACCATAGGGACTCGTTAATCATGAACAGTTGTTTATAAGGGAGTTTCTCATTGATTGGTAGTCCTTCCTCATGAAATTCATAAGTTAAGCTGGACAGATGATCTGCCACCACATTCTCAACACCATTTTTATCCTTGATGATCAGATCAAACTCTTGGAGCAAGAGTATCCATCTCAAGAGCCTTAGTTTCGCAACAAGAGAATGAACAAGATAGGAATGAAATTTTTCTAAAGCAAAAACTATAGCAAACAATTCTTTTTCAGTTATTGAATAATTCATTTGAGCATCATTCAAAGTTTTGCTTGAGTAGTAAATTACATGTAGTTTCTTAACCTTTCTTTGTCCCAATACAACACATACAACATTGTCACTTGCATCACACATTAGTTCAAAGGGTAGAGTACAGTCAGGAGGTTGCATTATTGGGGCTGAAATTAACATGCATGTAAGCTTATCAAAGGCTTTCTGGCATGCTTCATTCCAAACAAAAATTACGTCCTGACTAAGGAGATGACACATGGGTTTGGCTGTGGAACTGGAGCCTTTTATGAATCTTTTATAAAAACTTGCATGGCCTAGGAATGATTGAACATCCTTTACAATCTTAGGTGCAGGCAAATTTCAATCAGATATACTTTTGCTTTGTCAACTTTCATGCCTTTAGATGACACAATGTGACCAAGACAATACCTTGTGTTACCAAAAAATGAGATTTTTCCAGATGGAGCTCCAGATTGGCTTTTTTACACCTTATCAACACCTTTTCTAGGTTGGACATACACAAATCAAATGAGTCACCATAAACAAAGAAATCATCCATGAACACTTTCAAAAAAATTTCAACTATGTTACTAAACAAGCTTAGTATGCATCTTTGGAATGTTGCAGGAGCGTTACAAAGTCCGAATGACATCCTTTTGAATGCAAAGGTGCCAAACGGGCATGTGAATGTAGTTTTCTTCTAGTCGTTTCAGGTTATCTCAATTTGATTGTACCTAGAATATCATTCTAGGAAACAGTAAATTCATGGCTTGCAATTCTTTCTAGAACCTGATCAAAAAAGGGTAGGGAAAATGGTCTTTACTAGTCACCAAATTAAGTTTCTGGTACTCTTTGCACATTCGTCATCTTGTGACAATTGGAGTTAGCACTAGTTCATTGGCATCATTTTTTACCACAGTGACCCCAGACTTCTCGGGCACAACTTGGGTTGGACTAACCCACTTGCTATCAGAGATGAGAAAGATTATTCCTGCATCTAAGAGCTTGAGCACCTCAGTTCTCACAACTTCCTTCATGTGAGGATTCAGTCATCTCTGTATTTGATGAGAGGGTTTTGAATCCTCTTCAAAGTATATAGCATGATTACAGATTAACAGGCTTATACCTTTCAAATCAACGATGGTCCACCTAATGGTACTTTTATGGATTTTAAGAACTTCAATAAGTTTAAACTCTTGCAAGTTATTAAGCTTGGACGAGATTACCACTGGGTATGACTCTTCTTCTCCTAAGAATGCATATTTGAGGTCAGATGGGAGAGGTTTCAATTCAGGCTTTGGTGGTTTTTCACTTAAGGAGAGTGGCTTTGTACCACTTGGTGAAAGTTCCACAAATTTGGATGCCCAAACCTCAACAATATGAGTAGGGCAACTTTTTGAAGTTGGGTCATCATTTGTTGACTTAGATGAGATTGATTCCAATAGATGAGATTCAACAGAAGGTTTAGAGAAGGTATTATTCACATGTTCGTGAACCAATGACTCAATGGAATTTATTTCTCTCACTACTTGGTCCTCTCTAGGATGTCTGGAAATATTAAAAATATTCAGCTCAAGGATCATGTTCCCAAAAGTTAAATTCTTTACTCCGTTCCTGCAATTGATAAGTGTATTGGAAGTTGCTAGGAAGGGTCGACCAAGAATAATGGGAATTTGGTTCTTTGAATGCAATGCTGGTAGTGTATGTAGAACAATGAAGTCAACAGGAAATAAAAATGTCACGCCCTAACTCCTAGGGTATGACTAGCCGTGAACCATGGATTTAAAACCTATGGAACACGTAAGCCTAACAATAAACTAACTTTAACACTAAATTGATCTCATGTCAATATGTCAATGTCAACATACCTAAACTTGTTTGTCCCAATTATCCAAAGAAGTAAAGATGGCTATATGATATATGCTATGGAGGTCACAACACTATTAGTCCCCAATCAATTCCCTGAGTCCGCTATTGACACTCCAATCATTTATCTGAAAATTTTTATTTTGAAAGCATGAGCTAAATAGCCCAGTGAATGGAAAGACATGCATATTCAAAGTAGCTGAAAAACTTTTTTGGCATACGATATGTCAATCAAATATTAGAAAAAATAACTTCACCAAAATAACCAATTTTTCAAGAATAGCACAATCGGGTTTCAACCAAAAATCATACTACAACGATGAATCATATCATAATGGTGGAGACTGTACGATATCCAACAATCGATGGGAACCAATATCAAATACCAAAAGATATCAAAGTTGGATCCAACATCGTACTTAGGGTCACCACAGCCTTACCCGGGTCTGTTCCCTAAGACGATCCGGCGAAGGTCACCAGGACGCACCAGGTACTGTTCCTTCAACCGTTAAACACTAGGGTCACCTCAGCCTCCCCCGAGTCTGTTCCCTAGTGGCCAGAATCACTTGCACACAGAAGAATAATTTCCCTGAACTTTTAATTTTTGGTCCCATTTACCATCACAAAGTCTCACCATATAATCAAGTGATTGAATCACAATACTTCACAAAAGAATTCATCATATGCCACAAGTATTTAGACACATAGTAAAACATTTGGTAAAAGTAATAATGAACAAACATGATGTATCGTTTTTAAAATGTTTAGGGATACGGAGAATTCTTGAAAATATGTAGCATGCCAAACCACTCACCTCAAGTCCAAATGATATGCTTCTTGAGTGTTCCTTGTTACCCGAAGTAGAGAGAGATGCTATCGATGTATTTCCTCTTTTCTCACAATTTCTTTCTCCTTTGTTGAGGTGTTCTTCCTCCCTTCTTTTATCTCTTAAACTATCTATTTTTTCTTGAAGTGGAAGACTACTTGTGTCCCTTCTATCTTAATCCAATCCCAAATGCCCTATTTATAGGCATCTTGGGATTATTCTAGAATGTGACATTGTTAGGGGACATTCCCTTGAATATTCTATCATCTCTCATTTTCTAGATCTTTGTAGGTTTCAAGCTCATTTTGCACATGACAATTCCACAAGTATCTAGAATATTCTAAAGTCTTCTCCAACCTTCTAAGTCCTTCCGGTACTTTCCGGGACATTCTAAATCTCTCTAGAATCTTCTAGTATTTTCTTGAACCTTCTAAAATATTCTAGACATCTCTAGATTTTTCTAGAACTTTCCGGATTCTTCTACAATGCTCTAGGTTCCTCGATGTTCTAGAACCTTCCAGATCTTTCTAGAATCTTCTCCAACATTCTAGATTCTTCTAGACTGTTCAAGATTATTCTTGAATTTTCTAGAATCTTTTCCAACATTTTAGATTTTTCTAGAAACTTCTCAAATATTCTAGACTATTCTAAATTTCTCTGTAAAATTTTTCTTATGCTTTAAGATAATATTCCCTAACAAGTTCCTTGCCAAAATGGAACGGGGTATTACATTTTTTCCCCCTTAAAATAATTTCGTCCTCAAAATTATGCTAGTTTCCCAACCGAATAAGTGTGGTATTTCTGATGCATTTGCCCCTTAAAAAAACAATGGCCCCAACTGCTTGATTCTTTGTAGCCAGTTAACCAATTGATTTGCCTTTTGTCCAGAGCCTGTATTGTTGCTGCTCTTAGGTCATGTCACTATGATCATGGAATGGTTCATAGTAAATCACTTGCAATGAGCTATAATTATTCTTACTTAACATAGATACATGGAATATGTTTCACCCGCAACAAGTTGAGGTGATAGAGCCGTTCAATAGATTGCCACACCAACTTTATTCGGGACTTTGAAGAGTCTAATGCTGCTAGACTTGACCTTTCTTTAAATTGAATAACCTGTCAAAGCATTGTAAATCCCAATAACCAAATTATTATCACTCTCTTTCCATAACTTGCCGATCAAAACTCAAAGCAAACTCATCCAATTCCGCAATATTGTCAAGTTTCATCGTTGATTTCAACAAGCTATCTAAGCCTTCACTCCACCAAGCTCTTTAGATTAAAATTATAGAACCAAAAATTAATTAAAAATAGTGCCTATTTTAGATTTCACACATTAAAGAATTAAGGCATCGGTAGTTTCCGAGGTTAAACGATTACTCCATAAAACCCAAGGCAACCTTTAAGAATCCAAAGTAGAATGGATTTGACCTCATTAATGATAACACCTTTTGGAAGCAGCATTACATGTCTAGGATGTCTAGAACTAAGGTTCATAATTTGTTCTTAATCATCTTTATATTTTCTTTTTCCCAAACTCTCATGACAATGTTAATAGTCTCCACTTATTTCCTTTTAGAATATATCGTTAAGCTGAAGCACCTCGCCATATCATAAAATAACTCATGGCTTCCAATCCATTATTTTATTGTCTACCATAAACCTTGCAAATCAAACTCATCCATGAGTAACCATAATAATTCTTATGCACCTCAGAAAAGCAAACTTATCTGATGAAGAAGAAGAAATTGATAATTAACCATTACAAGTTGCGAACCTAAAACCATCAGCATCTACCACTTTGTATATCTCTCTTCTTCGATTGTCTCCCATTAAAGTTGTTCTCTTCCTTTACCAACTCATTTATGTATGAAACTTGACCCATCTCTCTCTCCCAGGCAACTTCCACAATGATCAGTCATATCCAAAATCTCTCTTCCTTAAAAATACTTTATTCTTCAAAATTCATAATATCTTTTCTCCTTTTACTGAAGTTAAGTAGTCCATCTTCTCAACTCTTGATGTGAATGTTGTCAAAATTTAATATTTATGCAATTGTAGCTATGTGAGCTAATTTAGTATCTGTTTCTCCAAGATTGATTGATTAATCATCATTACTTGAAGAGGGTTTAAAAGATCAACTCTAGAGACTTAGGACCTCCATCCTAACATTTGACATTACCGCAAAACTTGTTCCTTTTACAGAGCTAAGAATTCAAAAATAACCAAAATCACCAATATCATCCTAAGTTACCGTAGTCATCTTAGAGGATTATTAGGTCAAATCAATACATTAATCTCTAAAGATAACCAATTACAATATAGACTATGATGTTTGCTCCATTGCTTGTCTATTCAAACCTTATGACCCAACCAATTAAGAAGTTCTTCTAAAATCTGATAATTTAACACCTATCACAATCACTCAAATATTTTAAAAAGAAAATGATATTTATTTTCTACTAGTAAGAATCAACGTATTGTTTTCCTCCAATTACTATGAATCTCTCTGAAATAGAATTCTTGTAGTCTCAAAATTCTCTAACCATTCAATAATCAATGACCGGCCATTAAATCACTATTTTACTCTTAAATATCACTTTTCCAAATGTACCTATAAAACCATCAATTTAAGATAGAACGACGTATTTTAAAACTTTTGATTTCTCGGTACTCCAACAATAACATCAGAAAATTTCAAGTTTCCATATTTTATTCATAAGTATGACTTTCTTCACTAACACCTGATCAAAAACTATACTGTGTCAACTTGCTATTAATCAAGAGTATGACTTCACTAATGATTGATACAACAAAAAATCATGAATAAATCAGACTTTTCATTCACCAATCCTATGGAAAAATCTATATTGCTACCTTTTTAATTCATATCCATCAAATTTTTTTTTTTTTTTTTATAAATGCCTAACTATAAGATAGTTCAATCTCGATAAGTCTTCCCGAAGTGAAACTCCAAGTGACACCTTACTACCAATCGTCTTCAAAGCAAATCTAAAAAATTATCTTCTTAGAGTATAAACCCAACCTTACGAAAATTTTCAATCAAATATGTAAATGAACAGAATTATCTAGACTCCTCAACCAAGTCAAACATCACATCTTTAAGTTATATCGACAAGTCTCCATGAATAACACTAAGTTGGATACCTCTAGGCTTGACTTTTCTTTACATCAATCAAATAGGATTTTTCTCTTTACACCTATCTTGACAATAAATGTTATCCAAAAGAAATTTCTATTTTTTACCTTGCTATTATTCTTTGTCAAGAATCAAGAACAACTGCACAAAGTCATCTCTTATGCGTTTCAAGCTCACCATAAAAGAACTCACTCATTTGTAATGAGTCGAAATCGACCAAAATCATTAACCAAATAAAAAATTACTCTAATGGTCAAAGAACCATTGTTAATCCTATACTTAGCCGAGTACCCAAAGTTCTAACAATTGGACTTCAACAATTGACTAAAACTATCCGTTGATCTCATATCAATAGGTCAATTTTATGTCTAGCACCACATAGCAAAGGATTACGATACAAACTTTTGATCAATTTTACTAATTGAATACACATTTACTTAATATCATTCAAACGACTTGTTTGATCTATTTATAAATTTATGTCTAGCACCACATCCTTCATGATAACACTCTAGATATTGAAAATGTTTACCAATCATATCATCCTAAATGGTGTTGCACCGTCACAAATCATCATAGATTGAATAGTCTATTCTTCATATTGACTTGAATCAAATCTAAGGATAGTCACTAAAAGTGTTATCTTCAATAGTTGAGTCACTTCCTTAATCATAAGAAAAACTCCAATAAATCCAACAAATTTTTTAAAAGTCGAGTATTATCATCATTTATATCATCTATCACTATCTTCCACCATTGGGATTATCATCACTTCTTCAATCATTGTCCTCAATAACTTAGACCATCTCCCTTTACTTTTGCATCTATCACCTTCCAGTACTTCATCTATTTACTAACCTTCGTCCTTTGGATAATCACTATATATCATATGAAATTATTCTCAACCTTTCGGATTACCAACTTTTACAACTCTACAAGTCATTATTCCATTCCACTGGCCATGACAACAAACTCTGAAGTTTTGGTGTTTTACAAAAATCATGATCTAGTTAGCCCTTCACGGTGAAGTACTTATACCAAGACACTAAATGAGACTAATAAATACTTCTACATAAAAATATCTAACTCTTCAAAACACAATAGATTGCATAACAGATACCCAATCACAAAATTAATTTTTCCCAAATATAAGTATAACCATTAAAATGAACTAGTAACTCCCAGTTTGTTTACTTCAAAAAATCTACCCACGTAAGGTCACCCCATTTCTTGTTTCGTCCAACAACGTACTCTATTAAAATCATAGAGAGTATGATATTATCTTGATTTCAAAATCACCATATGTATCGTCTAAGGTCCACAAAAGTAAGCATGGTCAACCATCACCAATTGCTCCTTCAAGCAATCTACCAATCTCAACTTTAGTGAATCATCATACTACAAGGTGACTCCCTTATAATATAAGCTTGTACTCTAACCTAAAATGTCAAAGTTTGAAACTAAAGAATCAGCCCAAAACTTTTTTCTCTAAAACATCATCATAAAGAACAAGTGCACTTTGTTGCATCGGTACTTAGGAGAAAAGACTCTATTGGATGCCAGGAGCAATGCTCGTCCTTAACACTCCATTAAACATATTATCTCGTAATATCTTCACTCCACACCATCAAGTATACTTTTTTCAACTTATATGACCAAAAGGATCCTAGGAACCTTAACCTCCTCTATAAAAATGACACAACTATAAATGCCCAGATGTGTATCGCAACCTAGGCTCTGATACCACTATTGTCATGCCCCAACCCCAAGGGCATGACCGGCTGTGAACCATAGATTTAAAACCTATAGAACACGTAAGCCTAACAATAAACTAACATTAACACTAAATTGATCTCATGTCAATATGTCAATGTCAACATACCTAAACTTGTTTGCCCCAATTATCCAAAGAAGTAAAGATGGCTATATGATATATGCTATAGAGGTCACAACACTATTAGTCCCCAATCAATTCCCTGAGTCCGCTATTGACACTCCAATCATTTACCTGAAAAATTTTATTTTCAAAGCATAAGCTAAATAGCCCAGTGAATGGAAAGGCATGCATATTCAAAGTAGCTGAAAAATATTTTTGGCATACGATATGTAAATTAAATATTTGAAAAAATAACTTCACCAAGATAACCAATTTTTCAAGAATAACACAATCGGGTTTCAACAAAAAATTATACTACAACGATGAAACATATCAAAATGATGGAGATTGTACGATATCCAATAATCGAAGGGAACCAATATCAAATACCAAAAGATCTCAAAGTTGGATCCAACATTGTATTTAGGGTCACCACAGCCTCACCCGGGTCTGTTCCCTAAGACGATCCGGTGAAGGTCACCAGGACGCACCAGGTACTGTTCCTTCAACCGTTGAGCACTAGGGTCACCTCAGCCTCCCCAGGGTCTATTCCCTAGTGGCCAGAGTCACTTGCACATAGAAGAATAATTTCCCTGGACTTTTAATTTTTGGTCCCATTTACCATCACAAAGTCTCACCATATAAATAAGTGATTGAATCACAATACTTCACAAAAGAATTCATTGTATGCCACAAGTATTTAGACACATAATAAAACATTTGGTAAAAGTAATAATGAACAAACATGATGTATCGTTTTTAAAATGTTTAGGGATACGGAGAATTCTTGAAAATATGTAGCATGCTAAACCACTCACCTCAAGTCTAAATGATATGCTTATTGAGTGTTCCTTGTTACCCGAAGTAGAGTGAGATGCTATCGATGTCTTTCCTCTTTTCTCATAATTTTCTTTCTCCTTTGTTGAGGTGCTCTTCCTCCCTTCTTTTCTCTCTTTTACTCTTTATTTTAACTTGAAGTGGAAGACTACTTGTGTCCCTTCTATCTTAATCCAATCCCAAATGCCCTATTTATAGGCATTTTGGGATTATTCTAGAATGTGACATTGTTAGGGGACATTCCCTTGAATATTCTATCATCTCTCATTTTCTAGATCTTTGTAGGTTTCAAGCTCATTTTGCACATGACAATTCCACAAGTATCTAGAATATTCTAAAGTCTTCTCTAACCTTCTAAGTCCTTCCGGTACTTTCCGAGACATTCTAAATCTCTCTAGAATCTTCTAGTATTTTCTTGAACCTTCTAAAATATTCTAGACTTCTCTAAATTTTTCTAGAACTTTTTGGATTCTTCTACAATGCTCTAGGTTCCTCGATGTTCTAGAACCTTCTAGATCTTTCTAGAATCTTCTCCTACATTCTAGATTCTTCTAGACTGTTCTAGATTATTCTTGAACTTTCTAGAATCTTCTCCAACATTCTAGATTTTTCTAGAAACTTCTCAAATATTCTAGACTATTCTAAATTTCTCTGTAAAATTTTTCTTATGCTTTTTATGATAATATTCCCTAACAAGTTCCTTGCCAAAATGGAACGGGGTATTACAAAAAAGTTCTCCACTTGAACAAGTACATCGTTAACAATACCCCTAAAAAATTTTACAGATCTGTCTGTCAACTGCAGTGTGACACAAGTGGGTTTGAGTTCACCCAGACCTAACTGCTGGTAGACAGAGAAAGAAATTAGATTAACACTAGCTCCAAGATCTAACGGTGCTTGTTGTATTTTGAAATTTCCAATGAAACATGATACTGTTGGAGGGGTGTTGTGTTGAAGCAAGGCACTGACTTGTTCTTTCAGAAAGACTCTCTTTTGGACATTTGTTGTTTCTCTTGACTGTGCACAAGTCTTTTAGAAACTTGGCATAAGACGGAACTTGTTTGATTGCATCAATAAGTGGGATGTTGATCTTTACTTACTTGAAAAGCTCGTAAATCTCAGGCTTGGACTATTCTGAGTCTATAATGGAAAGGCTCTGGAATAGGGCAAGAAGGGTCTTTTTCTTTTGATAGTGCTGACTCTTGTTCAATCACAAGCTCATGTTCTTTTTCAATTCCAAGTTCAGGCTCAACTGGTTCAGGCTCAAATGGCGAAGTGGATGGGAATGACTTAGGCTTTGGCCTTGAAATCAACATGTTTTTGATTGTTTTGTCAATCACTTAGCTAGGTTTCAGTGTAGTGACAACTTGTGATTGGTCTTGTGGGTGTTCCATGATCGATGGATTTTCCACATGGAATTGGCCTTATGGTAGTTTTGGTCGGGCAAGAAACTTGCTCTTCTTATGCGTGATCATGGATTGGATCAACTTTTGAATGTGACTTTTGATGTCCTCAAAAGACTGGGTGGCCTGTGTTTTGAAATCAGTGTAAGCCTGTGTGGAATGAGTGTTGTAGTTTATTTTAGTTTGCATAAACTGGTTTAGAGTATCCTCAAGCCTCCTTTTGTGTGATGGTTGGTATGCGAGAGGCCCTGGAGGTGGTGGATGTGAACTTTGTGGTTACACCCAAGTGCAGTCGATCAAGCTGTAGTAATAATCTAGTTGGAGTCCGGAGTCGGATCCACAGGGAACTGTTGTTGATATTTCAAAGTAAGCAGTAGCAGAGACTGAATGATTGTGATCCTTGTGATTTGAAGTCTATGTGATCGATGGGGATTTCCTGAACAGAATATAAGTTTCTTTCCATGCTAGTTTTCGAGAAAAAAAAAAAAAGATACGTTCAAATTAAAAAGAAAGTCGCTCTTTAGTTTGAGGATCTGGACATGTAGTTAATCATCTGGTTTATTATATTTGTGCTTGATAACTCAATTAACTCCCATGTCAACGACAAGTTAATCTAAAGATAAAGAAGGACTTTGAGAATTAAGCACATGATTCCGATGTCTTTATAGAAGTTTACAAGAATTGCCTGTGCCAAAACTCAACCCGTCTACAAACAAGTAAGTGTTTCTCCAAGGCATCCAATCATGGCGTTAATATTTCATTCTTTAAATGAATTACAATAAATGGGAGGATTGAAGGGTAGTCATGAGGATCTAGTCGGGGACCTTGCCTTGAAAAGAAAGATATTTCTATGCAAGAGTCATTCGTGTTATAGAAATAACCACGATTATACAAAGTACCTTATCTTTGCTAGATGCAATCAATCATCCAACAAACAAGGGGATATAAACTTTATGCATTAGAACAAAGTACAAATATATCTTCCGGATAATTTATACATGTCCTTCACGAACTAAAGAGTTAATGAGAAACTACTCATTCTTCATGGCTTGGTAAAGCTAGAAAAGTGAGTGATTCTCATCCCTCAAAGTAGAGAACTTAGAAAATAAAAGAACAACAAACAAGGAGCTAATCTTCAATGAAGAAAGAGTAAATCATGTTTCACCCTTCACAGTTTTGGCAAAGCTCTCGAAAAGTGGAAGAGTTTCACTCCTCTAAAAAAGAAGGAAACTCAAGCTATGGAAGTGAAAAACATAAACAATAAAAGTAGAAGAAATCTAGTCACTTTTGGAGGGTTTCCACTACAATAAAAAAAATGGGCTTTCTCTCTTGATATATAAAAGCAAATACAACTATAAGGGGAGTCTAAGCCTCCAACATGGTTGCTTACAACAAGTAGATAAAAGATTAATTAAACAACTACAAGGGGATTCAAAGCCTCCATCATGGTTGTTATAGCCTGTATGTAAAGATTACAAGTAAATAGAGAAACTAAAACTCTTAATACAAGCAAATGAATCTAGCTAAATGAGTGGGAGTCTAAGCCTCCTTTCAAACTCTAGTTCCTAGGTGTCACAACAGAAAAGAACTACAAGTTTTTCTAGAGAAGAAGCTCCCCTCTACAAGCTCCCAGCATGGGAGTATTTATAAGCAAAGGGGGGGGGGAGATAAAAGAAGATGAATAGTATTTGTCGCCCAAGTTCACCAACTACCCTACTGACAATCAGTGGGAGATGTTCAAACGTTGTTGACGTTCGAACGTTATTCTGTGTTTTTCCAGTGTGGAAGTTTGAACGTTGTCTAGCGTTCGAACGCCAGATGGAGTTTGGCCATGTTGCTCAAGTGGCCCGTGGTCCTCTATGGAAACCTCATTCCACAGTCCATGCTGAGCTTGGCATTTTGCACACATTATCCAGGTATTCAGTGGACGTTCGAATGTGGTCTGTCGTTCAAATGTGGTACTCAAGTGGACTTCATTGTTTGCTACAATATGCCATGTCTTTAGTCTGGTCTTTTAAGTGCTCCAGTGGACGTTCGAACGGCATTCGAACGTAGTACTCAAATTTCTCAGGGCCTTGGTTCTTGTCTGCAATACACTTTATCGCAGCAGTCTGATTTTAGCCTGGTTCAGTTTGACGTTCGAACTTGATTTAGCGTTTGAACGTCATTGACTTGGTCCTTACTTTTCCAATTTTTCCCTTATTGTGTTGGCGTTGTATCCTGGTGTGATATTTTTTGACTTTGAGCCCTTGTTCACTTTAAGACCTAAACTATCATCACTTAAACTTCATCTAAGTACAATTAGTCTTAAAAATGCATAGTAGTATGCTAATTTTAAGTACTAATCAAGGGCATCATGTTCCTTCGAGTCACACTACCCAAACGTTGGAACGTATTGCATTCTTTACAAAAAGAGATACAATCTTTTATCAGAGAGGGCTAATAAAAACCTTACTGTAGAATTTTTTCTAAGGTCTTCTTCGTAGACAAATGGCCACCACATGCCTTTAAATGGAAGAATGCCAGTACTCATCTCCGCATGACTTGGTTAGGGCAATATTTGAACAGGTATGGGTAGTTGAAGTAGAAGTACTTCATATCTGCCATAATTCTTCTTCGATCCTCTGGGTTCCATTGTGGTGGTATTTGTCCTGTTGCAAGTTAATTACATATGTCAGCATATAAAGGACACACATAATGAATTGAAAGTAAATGTTCATCAGGGATAAGAATGTGCTCATCGGCCTCTTGCACCACCAGTCTAGATAAGTTATTCGTCACCACCTTCTCCGCTCCCTTCTTATCTTTGATTGTCAAATTGAACTCTTAGAGTAGGAGGATCCACCTGATGAGTCTCGGTTTGGCATCTTGATGAGCACATAATATTGCATATTTGATAGCCTCATTACATGATTTTTAACTTAACTTTGCATTTAATTACTTAGAATTAGTTAAAGTTTTGAATAATGTGGAAATTTTGATGTTGTTGATAATTATAGCATACATGATGGATTTTATAACCTTGCAACTAAGTATGAATGAGTTGTAAAGTGATGAACACATTAAGTGAGGATTGGGAGGCTTGGAAGGTGAAGAAACCAAGAAAAAAGAAATTTGGAAGAAAACCTTCTGGAAGGTTTATGGCCAAACCTTTCGGAAGGTTTAGCCCATTGGTTTTCCCCATTTTTGACTTAGTACTACTGGTTTTCCCTTGTTTGACCGTGCTCCACTTCAAATTTGAAAAGTACAAAGCATGAAAGTTGTAGATCTGGATGCCTTCTGGATTGTGTCAAAATGACATCTCATTCCAACGATTGGATCAAACGTTATGAAAATTTCACCAAAAATAGTTCTAAGTTGTCACCTTCCGAAAGACCTTTCGTAAGGTTTTGCCTATTGGAATCGACATTCCGGAAGGTTTACAAAAACTTTCCAAAAGGTTTTGCCCAGAATGTCTGTAACTCATGCTCCACTTGCTTGGGGGCCCCACCATTGATTCTTCCACTTGTCCCCTGATATCCCTTATACATCTACATGCCTCTCAATACCATTGCTTGGACTTTGGAGGCCATTGCATTTATGAGGATGGGAGAGAAGGGGGCAGCCATGTGGGGTGCAGGCTATGCTTCTCCTAGCCTGTCCATGCCTTTAAATCAACTTCTATGGATAGGAGGTCTGCTCTTACAGGCTAGGGGAGCCTCATGGATGAAAATGCATCACTCTTCCACCATATATTCAACATTCTACAAAATTTTGAAGGGAGGCTACCTAAGCTTAGGAATAGTTCCAAGGAAGAAGATGAATTGTTAGAAAGCTTAGATTTTGCGTTGTCTTCACCCATTTCACTTTTAATTTCTTGTTAGGATATTGTAAGCTTCATTTATTGTTTTTAATGTCGTTTATTTCAAATGCCTTTCAAGTTTAGTAATGTATTCTAGATTCTACCTTTGTTGTTTTGAGTTCTTAATTTTCAAGCTTTCAAATGGGTATTGAATATTTTTCTTCTTAGTTTAAGATTTCTTGCATATATTTAAGTTTCATGCTCCATTTCAATTATGTCTCTTTACATTATGCACATCTTGTCTTTCGTTATGAATAGCTAGATTTTAAGTTGGCTAATTAAAGGGAGAACTCCTCCTGGGTATGTCAAATCAACTCACGTTCTTTCCACCTCTCATAGTACGAAGGTTCGGTTTGATTGGGTTGAGAGTGGATGCGGTTGTGAGTTTTGGATATCCCAAAAGCCTGGTCACGGCTTATGCTTGGATCCTCAACTCCATCTCATCCCTAGCTTCCCACGAATCAATCATTCTTCTAAGCTTTATTCGAGGAAGGCTTCAAGTTAATTTGTGATTCCCATTGGAATGAACCATTTAGATTAGCCAACACTTGATTTATTTCATTTTCCTTAAAACTTCACATACAAAACTCAAACTAAAAGATTTTACACTTTTCTTTTTTTTTTTTACAAAATCACCTTCATATAATTCCCTTCCTTTCCTAAGGAGACGATCTTGAAATACATTTTTAAGTAAAACACGACACTCGAAAGTCTCTCTGCGCTTGGGGAGCACTTTTGTTCACACACATTTTGTACACTTTATTTCATTCCACACCATTCTGTTGCCCCATTTCCCACATCATTCTAAGGGAGAGTTACACTTCCTTTAACACATAAGCCATATACACATTTGATGGTGATGTGCAAAGATTAGGGTATACTACAATGGAAACCATCAAGCATATCTTGCTTAGAGAATAAATACTTCAAAGGAGAGTGATTAGTATAGACTACTATCGATGAACCAATGATGTAGGATTGAAATTTATCTAATGCAAATACTACCGCTAGCAACTCCTTTTCAGTGATGGTATAATTCATTTAAGCTTCATTAAGAGTTTTTCTAGCATAGTATATTACATACGGTCTCTTATCCTCCCTTTGACTAAGCACTGCACCGACCGCGTAATCACTCGGGTCGCACATAAGCTCAAAAGATAAATCCCACTTAGGTGGTTGCATAATTGGAGGTGTAGTAAGTATGCTTTTAAAATTTTGGAAAGAGACCTCATAATTATCCGACCAAACAAATGGGATATCTTTTGAAAGTAAATTGGTCAAAGGTCGGACCAACGCACTAAAGTCTTCATTGAGATGACTATAAAAGCCAGCATGGCTCATAAATGACCTGATATCCTTTATGACCTTCAATGTAGGGAGGTTGGAAATGACATCAACCTTTGATCTGTCTACTTCGATCTCCTTCGCCGAGACAATATGCCCAAGCACAATTCCTTGTGTCATCATAAAGTGACACTTCTCCTAATTCGAGACTAAGCTCTTCTCTTCGTATCTCTCAAGAACTCTCTCAAATTCTCCAAGCATCCACTGAAAGAATCCCCAAAGACCGAGAATTCATTCATAAACACATCTATAATCTTTTCCACCTTGTTACTAAAGATTCCCATCATGCAATGTTGAAAGTTTCTCGGGGCATTCCATACCCGAAAGGCGGGCGACAGTAAGCAAAAGTATCATAGGGACAAGTGAAGGTGGTCCTCTTCTGATCTTCCAATATGATCTCGATTTGATTATAATCGGAGTATCCATCTCAAAAGCAATTGAATAGATGCCCTGCCACTCGTTCCAACACTTTGTCAAGGAATGACAATGGGAAATGGTCTTTCCTTTTTCATGAGTTGAGCTTTTGGTAATTGATGCACACTCTCCATCCGTTGATCACCCTTGTTGGAATAAGCTCATTATCTTCATTTTCCACCATGGTGACTTCCAACTTCTTGGGAACTACTTGCGTGGAGCTAACCCACTTACTATCAGCAATTGGAAAAATAATGCCCACATCAAGTAGTTTTACCACATCGTCCCTCACCACATCTTTCATAATTTGATTCATTTTTCTTTGTGGTTGTCGGGACGGGTTGGAGTCCTCTTCTAGGTAAATGCGATGTGTACAAATGATGGGGCTTATCCCCTTGATGTCAGCAATTGTCTAACCAATTGCCCCTTTGTGTCTCCTCAATACTTCCAAGAGATCTTCTTCGTGCTTTGCATCCAAGGTTGAGCTAATCACCACAAAAAAGTTGTCATCTTCCCCATGATATGCATACTTCAAATGGGATGGTACTGGCTTCAATTTCAAATTGGGCTTTTGCTCATTTGATGGAAAAATCTTCTTGTCTTGGAGTGGTCCACTTTTCTACCCCTTTCAAGCTCTCAAATTCCTCTTGCTCATAAACTTCCTCCATATCAACATTCTCCTCTTCTTCCAACTTTAACATGCCCAACATTTCCAAGTGCTCCTCTGTCAAGGTGTCAATCCTACTGACTTCGTGCACTTCCTCATCATCCGCTGGTTGTTTGTTCAAATTGAACACATTGAAGTCCATAGTCATGCTCCCAAAACCGAGCTTCATGAGACCATTCTTGTAATTAATAACAAAATTAGAGGTAGCAAGGAACAGTCTTCCTAATATAACAGCGAATTGGGAGCAAGGGTTAGCAACAGGGTGAGTCTCAAGCACAATGAAATCCATTAGAAAATGTAAGTTATCCACTTGGACAAAAAACATCCTCAACCACTCCCTTCGGTGTTTGAATGCCCCGATCTGCCAACTGAAGAGTGATTGAAGTCAACTTCAATTCTTCAGTTGGAGTTTCAGTACACCAAGTAAGGTAGGAGGTTAATGCTAGCCCCCAAGTAAAGCAATGTTTGTTCCACCCGGTAGTTCTCGATTGTTATGGCAATGGTAGGACAGTCGGGGTCTTTAAGCTTCGGTGGGGGTGTTTTTCCTCAAGATTGAGCTCATTTTCTTAGTGAGGAATTCCTTCTTGTGGACATTGAGTTTCCTCTTCATTATGCACAAGTCTTTCAAGATCTTTGCACAAGATGGAATTTGCTTTATCGCGTCAAGGAGTGGAATGTTGATTTTCACGTGCTTATCCATTTCAATTATATCGGAATAGTTAGCCACCTTGACAGGTGACTTCAAATGATTTAGAAAAGGAGGAGGCATTGGGGAAACAACCACACTTTCATCAATCAATTTTTCTTTCTCGCCTACCTCATCACTCACTGCTTGGTTATTTTTGTTGTAGTCCCTTAACCCCTAAATATCACCATTTAGTATGTATAATGTATGGATGAACGGGAGTGTCACTCTCCCTTGGGATAGTGTCTAAAAAAAGGGCAAGAAAATGGTAGAAATAAAATGTATGAAATGAAATGAACAAAAGGTGTGGAATGAAAAAAAGTGCTCCCCAAGCGCAAGAAGTCTTTCATTTGTCGTGTTTTACTTGGAAGAGTATTCTAAGGTGGACTCCTCAGGGAATGAAATTTCAAGTTGTGTGAAGGTGATTTTGTCAAAATGAAAAAGTATAAAATCTTTTGTTTGAGTTTTAGTGTTTGAATTTTGTGAATGAAAATACAAGAAAACAAGTGTTGGCTAATCCAGAAGGTTCACTCAAATGAGAATGCCCAATCAACTCGAAACCTTCCTCTGAGGGTTTATAAATGAACGATTGATTCGTGGGAAGCTAGAGACGAGATGGTGAGGATCCAAACATTAACCGTGACCAAGCCTATGGCATATCAAAGTCTCACAATCACATCCACTCTTAACCCAGTCAAACCAAACCATTGTACACCAAGAGGGGAAAGAAAAAGAGTTGAAATGGAATCCTCAAGGGGAGGTCTTCCTTGGATTAGCCAACTTAATGCCTAGATACTCATGATAAAAGACAAGACATGCATAATGTAAAGAGACATAATATTGAAATGAAGATTAAAACTCAACTTAATGCAACAAAACTTGAACTTTAAAGAAATAAATACAATAACCATTTTAAAGCAAGAAATGAAGAAAACTTGAAAGCTATAATGTTGGATTGAAGAACATGTAACTAAACTTGAAAATATAGGAGATTACAATGCAAGAAATAAAGATTAAAGGAGAACTACAACTTACTGCACTGAAATGAGTGAAGAAAAATAGAAGCTTCTATTACACTATTCATCATCTTCCTAACTATTCTAAGCCTAGGTAACCACCCTCTCAAAGCTTGTGGAAGTGCTGAATATATGGAGTGGGAGAGATGCATTTTCGTCCATGAAGCTCCCCCAACCTATGAGAACAGACTTCCCATCAATGGGAGGCTGAGTTGAAGGCTTGTTAGGCTAGGAGAAGGCTAGCCTGCAACCATTAAGGTTGCCCCTTCCTCTCTTCTCCTCTCCAATCCTCCATCTTCTTTTCCTGACTTTGGGGTGTAGGAGGCATGTAGATGTGTAAGGGGTGTCAGGGGAGAAGTGAGAGAATCATAGGTGGAACCTCCAAGCAAGTGGAGCATAAGTTATAGGTGTTTAGAGCATTCAGGGCAAAACCTTCCGGAAGGTGACAGCTTTTAGTAAAATTCCCATAACTTTTGATCCAACCATTGGATTGAGCTAAAATTTTGACACATTACCAAAGGCATCTAGATCTACAATTTTTTTGTTTTGTACCTTTTTCGGATTCGAAGTGGATCATGGTCAAAAATTGAAAAAATCGAGGTACTGTGTCAAAACCTTGGTAAACAAGTGCACTAAACCGTCCGGAAGGTTTTCAGCAAAATTGTATTTTTCTTGGTTTCTTCATCTTCCAAGCCTTCAAATACTCATTCAATATGTCCATCTCTTCACCACTCATTCACCAAATACTCATTCCATATGTCCATCTCTTCACCACTCATTCACACTTAGTTGCAAGGCTCTAAAAGCCATCATTTATGTTTTAATTACCAGCAACATCAAAAATTCCACATTATTCATAACTCTTGATAACTGCAAGTATTTAAATGCAAATTTAAGTTAAAAAGCAAGTAATGTGGTCATTAAATATGCAATGGTTTGTGCTCATCACTAACCTTACCCTCTTCGATGTCACACTCTATCTCTTTCTCTAATGGAAATGTGGCATTGGGAGAGACTTTTGACACAATAGTTTTGTTAATTTTCTTGCCACTTCGAAGTGTGGTTGATGCAATCCATAAGATGCTCAAGGAAACACAAATTCAAAGATGTGAAAGATAATAGAATTGGGCCGGTTACGAGAGCACGAGCAAGGAAGTTTAAGGAGGTACTCAATGGTCTAATTCAAGAGGCATGGACTCAAGCAAGTTCGTGGAGGCCCATGGAGCATGATCCACTTGGGCAACAAAGATTCATCAATATAATTCAAATTCTAGAAGAATCCGGCTAAGGTTAAGCTTACATTGGCCCGTTGATGTTAAGGCCTCCAATTTATTTAAAGGATTATTATTTTTAGAATAAATGGGCTTGAGGATGCTTGGTCCACATGTTTTTTTATTTCTTATGAACTAGGGTTGTCATAGTTACTGTAGCACCGTTACTGTTCACGCTACAGTAACGTGCACTATTCACTTTTTTAGTCTTTAGTTGTTTCCTATTTAAATTAGGATTTGTTTCCTATTTAGATTAGGATTTGTTTCCTTAGTAGATTAGGATTTGTTTCCTTATTAGATGAGGATTAGTTTCTTTATTAAATTAGGATTTGTTTCCTTGTAATGACTAGCCTTTATAAATAGGCATTCAAATCAATGAAAATTCAGATGATTATTCAGCAAATTGTGAGAGTATATTTCTCTTTGGTTCTTTGAAGAACTAGACGAACTTATCGGGATTTCCCGTGGCGTTCACTATTGACTTATCAAACGGATTTCCATACCGTTTGTGGCGTCTTCCTTTAAACCAAGGTTCTTGTTTCACAAACAGCGGGTTAAGGTCTATATACCAAGGTTCTTGTTTGTCGTAAACAACGGGTCGAGGTCTTCCATTCAACTCTGAACGTAGAACGATCTTGGGTTCCTTTTCGTTGTTGGTTCTCGTTATTCTTGGCGGGTTTCACATCAGTGGTGACTGCCATGAGTTGCTCACAACTTTCTTTGGTGGGCTCGGACGACTCAATCACATGTTGGCCTTTAGGGTTCTCTTGGGGTTAATGTAACACCCCGTATTTTCTTTTTATATAATTGTATAGATATATCCATAATAAAATATTGTGGTGAATGTGTGGATATGTATAATAAGGGAAGGATAAACCATATAGATTTTTTTAATACTAGGATAAATACTAGAGACGCACATAGATTGGCAAGTTTAAGCTTTAGAGACGTTGAAACATGAAAATGGGGATTAGATGAATTTCTAAATACTTTTAGGTCAAGATAAGGTTTCCATTGACTCCGGAAGGTCGAAAAACCTTGGGAAAGGTAATAGGAAGTGCATTGGAAACTTGGTAGACGGAGGAAGAATCTGTCTGCTGATTAGTACCGGTACTGGGTACCGGTACCAAATGGTACCGGTACCGGGTACCGGTACCCCGTTTACAGAAGGTTTCTGGTACCGGTACTGGGTACCGGTACCCCTATTCCAGAAGGTTTGTAGTACCGGTACTGGGTACCGGTACTAAATGGTACCGGTACTGGGTACCGGTACCGGGTACCGGTACACCCGATAAAAACCTGAACGTTTTTAATCGCGACGTGGTCCGACTTTTGGGCCTATAAATACTTTAGGCCGCCTCCTTAGTCGTCCATTACTCATTCTAAACCCTAGATAACTTGAGAGAGAGGGAGAGAACACAAGATCAAAGAGAAAAACAAGAGATTAAGGGTAGATTCAAGAATCAAAACCCTAGTTCTTCAAGATTCAAGGTAGGGGGTTTTTCTCTCATTCACTTACATTGAGACTAGGGCTTATATATATGTAATCTTTTCACTATTAATTATACATGTGTGTTATATAATCATTGTTTCACAACATCTTGTGACTATTACCATGAT
>CM042189.1:18325318-18355388 GCA_023539305.1 Ilex asprella | reverse complement strand
ATTATACATGTATGTTATATAATCATTGTTTCTCAACATCTTGTGACTATTACCATGATTTACACAAAATTATTGCTTGATCAAACCTTGAATCCCTTTTCTTGCTTAAAAACCCTAGAGTTCAAGATAGATGAACTTTTCTCTAAATTGTTCTTAATTATTGATTTCCAATACTTAGAGTTTGATATTACATAACCAAATGATGCTATAATGATCTCTTGTGCATTTTCTTTAATTATCCTATGGTAGGTTACATGAGAAATTGTGGAATTTGGTAATTCCATGAAATTGTTATGAATTGAGCATATTCTCGGTTTCCTTATTGTATGGGTGTTGCGATGGACTTGAATTACCTTCGAGAGATGCCGTAGAGTGTTAGAGGTTAGTCTACCCCAATGGGGGGTGAGATGGTTGCCTAACACTTGTAGTGGGTTGTCATTTGGTAATGTAACCACTATCGTTCACTGGAGTTCGAACAAGGGATAGTATACTTTTCCTAGGAAGGGACTCGTCACTGCCATTGGGATGGTAGACGCCTCTTCCTAAAGTGCTTGTGATTGTGATGGTAATTGGTGGACTAGGTATAATCGTAGGGTAGATTCATGGGAAGCAAACA
This sequence comes from Ilex asprella, assembly GCA_023539305.1. Classification (NCBI taxonomy): domain Eukaryota; kingdom Viridiplantae; phylum Streptophyta; class Magnoliopsida; order Aquifoliales; family Aquifoliaceae; genus Ilex; species Ilex asprella. The sequence goes on along the minus strand of CM042189.1, from coordinate 18,354,772 downwards.
TCATACATGGTACGAGGATGAACCGAAAATACTTGGAAGTTTGCTAAACTAAATTTTTGTGATTCATTTATTTAATTATTGCTACTGTCTAAACTTGAGATCTCTTTTCAAATACCCCTGTTTTATTTCCAAGATTATATGTGTTAATTGTGAAATGAGACCGACCGTTTCCATGTTTTTAAAACCTTGTTTGAGTTTGGGAGAAATGTGGCTACAGAGCTTCGTGCTCACCCCCCTACAAATTACATTTTTCAGATGTGGTGCTAGAGGAGGATCTCGGCATCGAAGAGCCGGGGCATTGGGAGGCTCCCCTCGAGGAGAACATGGATCCCGATGTGGACATGTAGAGCAGTAGCTGCTTTTGTACTAGACTAGGACATCCTTTGAAAGATTGTGTAGTCTAGTTTATTTTGTAAATTTCTGCTGCGCTATAAGAGTAATTTTTATTGGGAATGTAAATGCCAAAGATGGCATATTCTTTTGGGATATTCATGTAAACATTATGAATCATTGCTTGAAGTATCATTTATTGATGATTTATCTTAGTGCTCTCATGGTATGAATGGTTATTGAATGTAATGCCGCCCAAGGTGTATTTTGGGGTGTTACAGTTAAGCAGGGAATTTCCTCTTCTCTAGTTGTGATAGCCTTATCTGATTGGTAATTTTTATTACTTGAGCCGAAATATGTTTGTTAAAGGAGGTTTGGCTTTGGATGAAATTATAAACCACATCCTCCAAGTTCCTCTTATGGGGAGGTTGGTAGGTGGGAGGATTGGATGGTCCTTGTTGGGAAAAACTTTGTGGAGGTGGACTTGGTGAAAAATTCTATGGTGGTGGGTTTGATGAATACCCTTACGGATTGCACCGAGGGTATTGGGAGCTAGACGCTTTCCCTTGACCTTGCTTAGGAGGCACGGGAGGTGAAAATGCATTAAAACCATGAAGAGTGGGGTTTTTATTTCTCCAACTAAAGTTAGGGTGCTTGATCCAACCTAGATTATAAGTGTTCGAGTGCGGAGATAATGATTACCTCGTTTGGTTAAAGGCATGCACTTACTCGTGGTACACTTCCTAAAGTGCCAAAATGTTGGGCAATCCGATATGGAATGCTTCACACTCTCACAAATTGAGTAGCCCTCCTTGGTCTTTGAACCATTAGACTCCACGTGTCTCCTATTGACCTCAGGAGAGACAACTTGACAATTTTGGAAAGCAAGTCTTCCCAGTCTCTCAAATCATACATCCCCCCCCATTGTGGTTGAATGCTACCCTGAGGAGAAGACCTCTGTACATTGGTGGGATCCATGATATCCCAAGATTGTGCATTTTGTGCCAAAGTACAAAAGCATTCTAAGGCCTCATTAGGGTCCTTGTTCAAAAACTCACCATTACACATTATATCAATGAATTGTCTATGGTCCGGTGTGATTCCTTCAAAGAAGCAACTTATCAATTTCCACGATTCAAAACCATGATGTGGTATGAATTGAAGCAATTCCTCATGGCGATCCCAACAGTGATAGAATTGCCCATTGGGGTTTTTCAAAAATTTTTGAATTTGCTTTTTTAGAGCGGTGGTTTTATGCACCAAGAAAAATTTATTCAAAAAATCAGAAAGCATTTGAGCCCAAGAGGTGATGGATCGAGGCCGCAAGGAATTCAACCATGTTTTGGCTTTGTTCTTAAGGGAAAAAGAAAACTATTTTGAACGTGCTATGTCTTCCATAGCATAGTTAGTGTTGAAGGTTGCAACTATATCCTCAAATTCTTTGATGGGCAAATAATGGTAATCCTTTTCAATTCCGTTGAATGTAGGAAGTAGTTACAACATCCTCGACTTAACTAGGAAGAGTTGACCTTCGACCAATAAGAGGGTGCATGAAGGTGTGGTGCTACGGGTTGGTTGAAGGCAATCCCTCATTGACCTCGTCAGAAGATCAAGTTGGATATTGTTCCATTCATTCAAGGGAGGGGGAATTACATTCGTGGATTAGGCATTCTAGATTCTTTCACTTCCCCAGCCCTTTGTATGTTCAGATTTGCACCTACAGTCTCAAAAATTATCACCCGTATTCTCGGGTGGGTCTTAGTCAATGTTCATGTTGGGAGCTAAGGGTTGTTTAATGATTAGTGCATAATATTGCAAATGTAAATGTCACATTACATGCATTTAAACTCAATTTTTGCATCTAAGTACTTAGTGTTAGCCGATTTTATGAATAATATTGAAGTTTCGATGTTGCATATATTTATAGCTTAAATCATTGATTTTAGGACCTTGCAACTATGATAGATGTGTGGTGAAGGCATGGACACAATACACGAAGATTTGGAGGCTTAAAAGTGAAGAAATCAAGGAGGTATTGGTGCTTGGGAACAAAGGCACCAGCTGCCACATCATTTGGAAGTAGAGACTCGGTTTTCCTCTATTTTGACCATGATCCGCTTTGAATATGAAAAAGTGCAAAACATGAAAGTTGATTTGGATGTCTTCTGTATCGTGTCAAAATTTCAGCTCAATCCAACGGTTGGATCAAAAGTTATGCCGATTCTACGAAAAGTGGTCCAGAGCAGAAAAAAAGTACAGGTGCGCAGTACCAGTACGGAACAGTACCGATACGCAGTACTGGTACACCCAACTCTCGAATCTTCGAAGTACCGGTGCGCTCCCCTGAAGCAGCCCCGAACCTCCTGCAACCTATTTCCACTTGCTTGGGGGCCCACCTACACTTCTCCCACTTGCCCCCCAACATTTCCTTACACACTTACATGTCTCCCTTACACCATTTGAAGACTTTTGAGGCTTAGCATTTATGGAGGATGAGAGATAAGTGGGCTTCAATGTGGGTTGCTGGGTAGGCTTTCCTAGCCTGTCAAAGTCCATCCATTTAACCTCTGATTGATGGGAGGCCTACACACACATGCTAGGGACCACCATGTACGAAAATTGAAAACTTACACTCCATTATATTCAGCATTTACACAACCATTTTGAGGGTGGCTACCTAAGCTTAGAAAAGCTCCCAAGGAAGAAGATGATGAATAGTGCCATAGTGTGAGAAATTTATGTTTTTGCATTTTTTTTTCTCCATTTCAGTTGTAGTAAGCTTTTAATTTCTTGTAATCTTTAACTCTTGCTCCCTAATGTCATTTACTTCAAGTTCGTTTCCAGTTTAATTACATGTTCTTCATTTCACCATTGTTGTTCATGTTTTTCTTCATTTCCTCGCTTTAATATGGGTATTGTATATTTTTCTTCATAGCTTAAGATTTCTTGCTTTAAGTTCAGCTCCATGCTTCCTTTCCTCATTATGTCCATTTGAATTATGCTTGCCTTTCCTTTAAACATGAATAACTAGATTTCTAGTTGGCTAATTCAAATGAGACCTCCTCTTGGGTTTTCCATTTCAACTCATTCTCTTCCTTCCCTTATGAGTACAATGGTTTGGTTTGACGGGGTTGAGAGTGGATAAGTTGGTGAGCCTTTGATATTTCGTAGGCCTAGCCACAGTTTATGCTTAGATACTCACCAATCTTGTCCCTAGCTTTCCCCGAATCAATCATTCATTCATGCTCTATCGGATGAGGGATTGGAGTTGAAATTGTATTTCTATTGGAGTGACTTCTTGGGTTTGCCAACATTTGTTTCTCATTGCATTTTCATTAAGAACAAAACTCATCAAAACCAACTACAAGATTTTACATTTTTCCCTTTTGCAACAAAATCGCCTTCGCACAACTCAACCTTCCTTCCTCGAGGAGACGACCATGGAATACTCTTCCAAGTAAAACACCGACATTCAAAATACTCCTTGCGATTGGGGAGCACTTTTGTTCACATTTCACATTTCATACATTTTGTTCAATCCATTTCATCATCATCATTCTGTTGCCCTTTCTCCTACATGAATACGAGTGAGAGTGACACTCACCCACACACATAAGCCAACTATATATTTAAGGGTTCATGTTAGGAGCATAGGAATAACAACGTTTTTCTACCAATCATCTAACTAATCGATTTTGTTTGTCCAGTCCACACAAACAATAACTATCTACAAATGAAAATGTAAACAACAAAAGGGTATACAAGGAGCATTGTACCTTAGCCCATGATGAACATCACGGGACTTACCTCCGTTGTCCGAAGATCACCTTCTTAATTCAACAATTTGGCTTCCCCATCAAAGGTGCCAAAAATACTTGGATGGTTCTGTTGGAGTATTCCCTATCTTTGGACACCACCCTTAACATGTGAATGGTGTATGTTGACTTGATCTGAAATGTGTACACCCAAGTGTCGGCGGTTAAGCTGCAGTAATAATCCGGTTTGAGTCTGAAGTTGAATCCACAGGGAACTCTTGTCGGTGTTTCAAAGTGAGTATTAGTGGAGACCAATTGATTGTAACCTTTGAGATTTAAAGTTATGAGTTTTAGGGATTTTTGCTGGACAGAATATAAGATTCTTTCCAAGACAAGTTTCTAGAAAAAATATAAGACAGGGTCAAATATAAAAAGATCACTATTTAGTTCGAGGATTTGGCCATGTAATTAATCATTCAGTTTATTATATTTAGGCTCTATAACTCCCGTGTCAACAACAATTTAATTGAAAGATAAAGATGGATTGTGAGAATTAAGAACATGGCTCTGATGTCTTTCTAGAAGTTTACAAGAATTATCTGTGCCTAGACTTAACCCATCTACAAACAAGCAAATGAATCTACAAGACATCCAACCATGAAATTAATATTTCATTCTTTAAATGAAACACAATAATGGGGAGGATTGAAGTGTAATCATGAAGATCTAGCCGGGGTACTTGCCTTAAACTGATGAGTCATTCTATGTAAGAGTCCTTCGTGTCACAAAAATAACCCACATTTATATAAAGTACCTTAGCTTCGCTAGATGTAATCAATCATCAAATAAGCATGGGGAATGTAAAACATTAAGCATAAGAACAATGCAAAAATATAACTTCCAGATAATTTATACATGCCCTTCACCTCTTACTAAAGACTGAATGAGAAACTACTCAATTTTCATGATTTTGGTAAAGCTGGAAAAGTGAGTGATTCTCATCCTTCTATGTAGAGGATCCTACAAATGTGAAATACACTAAACAAAGAGCCGATCTTCACTTAAGAATGAGTAAATCATGTTTCACCCATCACGGCTCTGGTAAAGCTCTAGAAAAGTGGAAGAGTTTCACTCCTCCAAGAAAGAAGTAAGCTCATGCAATGGAAGTGAAAGAAATAAACAATAAAAATAGAAGAAAGTTAGTCACATTTGGAGGGTGGCTTCTTCAACCAAGAAATGGAGGGTTGCTTCCTTAACAAAAAGATGAACAAATTCCCTTGATACAAGCAAATATAACATAAGCCTCCATCACGCTTTCTACCAAGCACACTTTCTCCCCCCAAAAATGGGAGTACTTATAGGCAAGGAGAGGGAGCAAGAGGAGGTGAAGGAATTGTGTATGTCGTCCAAGTCCAAGTGAAAAGCCAAGCACTCTGCAGTTAGTCTGTGGAGAACGTTCGAACGTGATATGACATTCAAACTTTTTTCTGCTTTTGCATTATGGGCGTTCGAACGTTGGATGGCGTTCAAACTTTTCTTCTTTCTTTCCTTTAAGGGCATTCGAACGTTGATTGGTGTTCTGAACTTTTCACTCAAGTGCCCTATGATCTTCAGTGGAAACTCATTTTCATACTCCCTACATCAGTCTAATGTTCAAATGATTCCAGGAGACATTCGAACATTGATTGGCGTTTGAACGTGGTACTCAAGTACCTCAGGGTCTTCCTTCCTGACTGCAGTAGACCGTGACTCAGAGTCTGGTTTTTTCATAGTTCAAGTGGAAGTTCAATCCCGAGTTAGCATTTGAACGTTCTTGCTACATTAAGCCCCATAGTCATGTTCCCAAATGCCAAATTCATCAAACCATTCCTGCAATTAATCATAGCATTAGATGCAGCAAGGAAGGGACATCCAAGAATAACGGGGATTTAGGAACTCAAATTATCTACGGGATGTGTATTTAAGACAATAAAATCAACGAAAATGTAAAAAATATCAATTTGAACTAAAACATCTTCCACTACTCCCCTTGGTGTGCGGATGCTACGATCCGCTAGTTGGAGTGTAATTGAGGTGGGCTTCAACTCCTCAAGTTGAAGTTGCTGATACACCGAGTAGGGGAGAAGATTGACACTTGCACCCAAATCATGCAATGCTTGCTCCACCCGGCAATTCCCTATGGTTATGGCAATTGTTGGACAGCCGGGATCATTGAATTTTGGAGGAGTGTTGATCCTCAAAATGGAGCTCACTTGCTCGGTTAAAAATGTCTATTTTTTGAACATTCAACCTCCTCTTTATCGTGCATAGATCCTTCAAAAATTTTGGACATGATGGTATTTGCTTGACAGCGTCGAGAAGAGGGATGTTGATCTTTACCTGCTTGAACATCTCCAAAATGTCAGTAGAGTTTGCCACCTTAACTGGTGGCTTCAAATGATGGGGAAAAGGGGCAGGTGTAGAAGGAATAAACATATGCTCATCTATCACATTTTCTTTTTCAATTACAACATCATCTCTATTTTTGCTTTCCTCACCTTTTTTGGCCACACTTTCTTTGGCCTCACCCTCACTTTCCCCTTGTATTGACAATGGAACTTTGGGTGCAACCTTTGGCACCACAGTATTTTCAAATTATTTGCCACTTCGAAGAGTGGTGACCACTTGGAGTTGTTCACAACTCTCTTGGGTGGGTGAGGCCACTTCAACCACGTGTTGGCCTTTAGGATTCTCTTGGGGTTAAGTGGGGAATTTTCCCTTCTCTTGTTGAAACAACCCAATGGCAATGGTGATCTTGGTGAGTTGGGTCAAAATGTCCTTGTTAAAGGTGGTTTGGCTTTGAATGTAGTTGTAAAGTACATCCTCCAAGTTCCTCTTATGGGGAGGTTGGTAGGTGGATGGATTTGATGGTCCTTGATTCGAAAAGCCTTGTGCAGGAGGATTTTGTGAAAAATTCTGCTGCGGTGGTGTCAATTGATACCCTTGCGGATTTGTCTGTGGGTATTGGGAGCTAGACGCTTGCCCATGGTTTGTGTGTTGACCTTGTTTAGGTGGCACGGGAGATGAATATGCATTGGACCCACGAGGAATAGGGTTCTCATTTATCCAACTGAAATTAGGGTGGTTGCTCCACCCCGGATTGTAAGTGTTGAAATATGGAGAGAATGATAGCCAAGGTTGATTTAAGGCATGAACTTGGTCCTGATATGCTTCCCTAAACGTCGGAATGCTCGGACACTCCGATGTAGAGTGCTCAACATTCTCACAAACAGAATAAACCTCCTCGATTCTTGACACTTGGGCCACCTCTCGTCTCTTATTCACCTCAATATTCTCTACTTTCTTAGACAATTTGGAAATTTGTGAAAGTAGGTCTTAGATTAGCACAAAATATTGCATATTTAAATGTGCTAACCATCCGTTAATTAACGGTTTCTATGATGCTAAAGATGGAAGTTATATATATTGAGTTATTAATGATGAAATTTTGTATTTGCAGTAAAAATGTGTAAAACAAGACTCCCTCTAGCACTTCAACAAGGATGGAGACAAAAGGGGATGAAAGAATGAGAATTGGAAAGCTTAACAGTGGTTGATGTAGCAAAAACAACAGACACCGTACCGGTACAGCTTACCAATACGGTACCGTACCGGGAAAGGCTACTGGAGGTCGGGGTAACTGTACGCAGTACCGGTACGGTACCGTACTGGTACGCTGTATCGGTACTGTCTGTCGATTTCTTCCCCAAATCTCTGCAGCTGGAGCTCTGTCACTTTGTGGACCCCACCATCAGCTCTCCCCTACTCTCTTGACACGCCCACAATACTATTCACCTTGTTCACACCATGGATTGGATGTTTGGAGCTTGGATCATCAATGAAGAGAGAGAGAGGAAGGAGTTAGGTATGCAGACAAGTTGTGCACACCCCTGTTCAACCCATGCCCTCTGCAACCTATGGATGGAATAGACAACCCAAGCTAAATCAGAGCTCTGGGGTACGTTTTGGAGGGAAGATGGAGGGGAGAGTTTAGCAATATAGAGGGTGTAGAGATATAAAAAAATAGCTCCTGAGGTAGAAGACGATGAACAATGTTTTTTAGAGAGATAAATTGATTTTTTTTTGCATTTTCTTCATTACATTGCCGTGTAATCTATTGTAAGGATCTTTAGAACTTCATTGACCGTCATTAATGCTAATTTCCTTCATTTTTCTTGTTGGTTTAATGCCTATTTAAAGATTTACCATTAATGCTCCCAGTCTTTTAGTTTTTTAGCAGTAAAATGGATTTGACATGCTTTCACCTTTAGCCTTTAATTTCTTGCATTTAGTTACTCTAAATCTTTATAGTTCTCATGCACTCTCACTACATTGTTGGTTTCATTTCAAGCATGAATAGCTAAATCATCAAGTTGGTAATTCCAAGGGAAACCTCCACTTGGGTATACCATTCCAACTCAATCTTCTCCCTCCCTTATGAGTTCCATGGTTCGGTTTGACCGGGTTGAGAATTGATGAGTTGGTGAGGCTTTGATATTCTGTAGATATAGTCACGGTTTATGCTTAGATCCTCACCAATCTTATCCCTAGCTTCCCGCGAATCTATCGTTCATTCATGCTCTATTGGATGAGGGTTTTGAGTTGGGATGGTGTCTCCATTAGAGTGACCTCTTGGGTTTGCCAACATTTGTTTTCTCATTACATTCTCATTGGTACACACTTCACCAAACAACTTTCAACCACAAAGATTTTACACTTTCATTTTCACCAAATCACCTTCACATTGGTTTATTTCCTTCCCCGTGGAATCGACCATGGAATACCACCAAGTAAAATACGACCCACGAAAGTCTCCTTGCGATTGGGGAGCATTTTTGTCCATTTACATCTCATATTTACATCATCCCATTTCCCTTCCTCCTTGCCCTTTTTTTTGACACTATCCCAAGGGAGAGAAATTCTTCCCTTCGTTCATACATTGCACAGTCTAAGGGATAGTAATTAGGGGTTAAGGGAGGCAAGGTAAATAGACAATCAGTCTTCCCGGTCTTTTAGCTCATAAATCCCTCCCCCTTTCTGTTGGCCACTCCCCTGAGGCAAAGATCTTCGCACATCGGTAGGATCAGTGATGTGCCATGATTGTGAATTTTCGGACAAGGTATCAAAATAGTCCAATGCCTCATCGGGTGCTTTGTTCAAAAATTCCCTGGTGCATTTCATGTCAATAAACTGTCGATGGCCCGGTGTAATTCCTTTATAGAAGAAACTAACCAATTGCCATGGTTTAAAACCATGATGTGGGATGGACTATAGCAACTCTTTGTACCTTTCCCAGCATTGATAAAATTGTTCGTTGGGATTCTCCAAAAAAATTTGAATTTGCTTCTTAGGGGTGGTCGTTTTGTGCACCGGGAAAAATTTCTTCAAAAACAAGGAGATTGCTTCTTCCCAAGATGTCATAGTCCGAGATCTTAAGGACTGAAGCCAAGTCTTTGCTTTATCACTCAAGGAGAATGAGAATAATTTCATCCTAGCTATTTCTTCCATGTTATGATTAGGGGTAAAAGTTGCAACTATTTCTTCAAAATCCCTTATATGTGATAAGGGTTCTCACCCTCGATTCCGTGGAATTCGGGAAGCAATTTCAACATTCCCGGTTTGAATATGAAGAGATGAGATTGGACTAAGAGAAGAATGCATGAGGGTGTGATGCATCGGGTTGGTTGAAGGAATTCTCTCATTGACCTAGTCGGAGGGTCAAGTGGGATGTTATTCCCCTCATTCCTAGTTGGGGGAAAATGCACTCGGGGGTTAAGCCTTGTAGGTTGTTGCAATCCCCCATCCTCCTGGACATTAGAATTGGTACCAACATCATCAAAATTGTCACCCGCATCCTCGGGGTGGGTCTTGGTTCATATTCATATTAGGGTCCATGAATTGCCTAACCAGTCGGTTTTGCTCCTCCCTCCCCCACATAGAACAAAAATTCTAAAAAAATGGAATGAAATTATAAACAAACAAATATATATACACGAACCACGTACCTCAGCCCATGATGAAGATCATGGGACTTACCTCTGTAGTCCGAAAATCACCTTCTTGGTTTGACACTTGCCTTTCCCGGCAACGGCTCCAAAATTGATTGGTGGTTTACCTTACCTCCGTTAACCCCTAATTACTATCCCTTAGACTATGCAATGTAAGGACGAAGGGAAGGGTTTCTCTCCCTTGGGATAGTGTCATTAGAAAGGGCAAGGAGGAAGGGAAATGTGATGATGTAAATATGAAATGTAAATGCACAAAAATGCTCCCCAATCGTAAGGAGACTTTCGTGGGTCGTGTTTTACTTGGGGGTATTCCAAGGTCGATTCCACGGGAAAGAAAGTAAACCAATGTGAAAGTGATTTGGTGAAAATGAAAGTGTAAAATCTTTGTGGTTGAAAGTTATTTGGTGAAGTGTGTATTAATGAGAATGTAATGAGGGAACAAATGTTGGCAAACCCAAGAGGTCACTCCGATGGGGATACCATCTCAACTCTAAACCCTCCTCCGATAGAGCATGAATGAACGATTGATTTGCGGAAAGCTAGGGTTAAAATTGGTGAGGATTTAAGTATAATTCGTGACTAGGTCTACGGAATATAAAAAACTCACCAACTCATCCACTCTCTACCCGGTCAAACCGAACCATTGAACTCATAAGAGAGGGAGGGGAATGAATTGGAATGGTATACCCAAGTGGAGGTTACACTTGGATTTACCAACTTAATGATTTAGGCACTCATGTTGGAAATGAGACCAACAATGTAATGAGAGTGCATGAGAAACTATGAAGATTTAGAGTAACTAAGTACAAGAAATTAAAGGCTAATAGTGAAAACATTTGTAACCCATTTTACGGCTAAGAAAAATGAAAGACTTGGAGCATTAATGGTGAATCTTTAAATGAGCATTAAACCGACAAGAAACATGAAGAAAAATAACATTCATGACATTTAATGAAGTTCTAAATATCATTACAAAAGATTACACGACAAATATATTGAAGAAAATGAAGAAAAATCAATTTATCTCTATAACAACACTATTTGTCATCTCCTACCCAGCTCATCCTATCTATATCTCTCTCCCTTCCAATATGCTGAACTCTCTTATCCTTTTCCCTCTAGGGGTCTGGGGTAGCTTGGGATGTCTCTTCCATCCATAGGTAGCAGGTGGAATGGGTTGGACAGGGGTGTGCAGAGCTTGTCTGCACACTCAGCTTCTTCTTCTCTCTCTTCATTATCACCCAAGCTCCAAACATCCAATCCATGGTATGAAAGAGATGAATAGTATTATGGGCGTGTCAGGGGAGTAGGGGAGAGCTAATGGTAGGGTCCGCAAAGTGACAGAGCGTCAACTGCAGAGATTTGAGGAAAAATTCAACTGACAGTACCGGTACTGCGTACCGGTACGATACCTCGAACTCCAGTAGCCTTTGCGTACTGGTACACTGTACCGGTACAGTGTCTGCTGTTTCTGCTGCCTTTGGGCATTCCAATTCTCATTTTTTCATCCCCCTTTGTCTCGATCCTTGTTGAAGTGCCACAGTGAGTCTTGTTTAACACCTTTTAACTGCAAATTCAAAATGTCATCATTAATAACTCGGCATATGTAATTCCCATAAATAGCATCATAAAAATCTATGATTAACGGATGGTTAGCACATATAATTATGCAATGTTTTGTGCTAATCATCAGCCTCTATCCTACTTTCTCCTCTTCTTCTTTGCTTTTTCTTCCAAGTCAGGCCTTTGTGTAAGAAATGGCGTGGTTATACGTGGAACATGACAAGGTAGGTGTATTAGAAGTGTAGGTGGGCCCCCCCAAGCAGTTGGAGTTGAGTTGCAGGGTTTCAGGCATTTTTTTAGCCAAACCTACTGGTAGTTTGATAGTCAAACCTATCGGTAGGTTTTACTCCAATAGTCAAAACCTTCTGGAAGGTTTGCGGTAGAACCAACTCCAGTACACAGAACTTACCGGTAGTTTTATGTTTAAACCTACCAGTAGGTTTTTACTTGTTTTGCTCAAATCTTGGTATCTTCACCTTCTAAGCCATTGTCAAGCCTTTCCTTCATCCCTACTGAATTTAAGCACTACGATGGGGGCTTAACTCATGCCATTTCCCACTCTTTCCCTACAAACACACCGAAACCTCATTAATTGTAGAAATATTTCAATTCCTCCTATTTCACCACACAAACAAGTATAAAAAGGGTGCAAATTTGTACATGATGTGCAATATTTTGTGCTAATTATAGAGCAATGTCAATCCTTGACCTTGGCATGAAGTGTCATAATAACACAATTTTTTGCATCCCCAACTTCTTCTCTGAGCCCTTTGGGTAAACGTTATAGTGTAGGATCTTGTTTAGTAAATGGTAGACTCCCTTGAGATGGTCATGGACAAATGTACCATTAAAATCCTTAGGCTTCTCGTACATGTCTTCAGCATACTCAATGTGGAGGTAGTTAACCTCAGAAGGATTTGGCCTCTTATAGCTCACATATTCAGTTATTGAGGCTAGAGTGACATAAATCACCATACCTCGGACTAAGTTAGTCATCAACACCATCAGTTCCACATCCACCACGAACAAACCCAAATTAAACGCACTACACAAAGACAAAATGTAGCCCTCAATAGGCTTGCAGAAAAACTCTAAACCACCATCCATAATAGTTTTTATCGCATAACTCTTACCTAGGCTCTCCGAATCCACCATTCTTTCACACATTTCACACCTCTTCTCAATAGTCTCCTTGCACACCTATGCTCATATTTATTGGGCTTCTTGGCCTTATTATTCACAGGAGGTGTATCCTCTCCCTTGTTAGAACCCAACTCAATCACCTCCTTCTTCCCTTTTTCCATCACCAATGTCCCCTTGCTTGGAGAAGTCGCTACTGGGGCTGTGGCCTGGGATGTCCCTTGGCCTCCCTTTGTCCTTGCCATCTTTTCCACAATCGAAGAGGTAATGGAGACAAAAAGAGCCTATGCTAGGAGAGTATCCCTAGAGATTTCTTTAGAAGGGTTGGATGCAAAAATTTTTCTTGAAGCCATTTTGAAAATCTCAATCAAGAAAGGAATCAAAGAGAAATTGGAGAGATTTGACGGCTTAGAGAGGTTTGTTTAGGATTTTTGGAACCTATGAGAGAGGTTTGGAGAGATGGGACAGAAAGCTTAGAGTGAATGAAATGTTTTCTACCGATAGAAACCCTTTTATTTTTTTTATACAGAACAGGAACCTACTAGTAGGATGCAACATTCGACCTACTAGTACCTCAGTTCAAAATTTCAACAGTTTTTTTGTTGATTTTTTTCTTCTTTTTTTTTTCAAAAATAATTAAACCTAAATCCTAAGACTAAAAGTGTATCCAATACAATCTTTACTCATATTACATAATGCCAAAAAATTTAAGTATATACAATTCAATTTATGATACAAACAAACAAATATGATGCCAAGGAATTTAAAACATACTAAACAATCTAATGGAATGTAAAATTAGAAATACAAAACTACTTTAGCCTATGCACCAAGCAGTTAAACCCCTAGGTTACCCCTAGTGGACAAGCGTTGTTCGTGAAAGCTTCTAGAGAAGATACCTACAAACTTTGAATTTGTCTATTCAAAATTAAATTGGTATCTCCTAATCACCATGAATCTAGAAATACCACATCTACTCAAACTAATTAACACATAGTTCCTCTAAAGGCTTTGAGGTTGTAAAAACCTAGATAAATTTGAACTTTTATGAATAAAGGGCAAAACGGTAAATTGACACCATGGTTCGGGTTGTAAACTTGAATTTTTTTATAGCTCAGATGACGAAACGGACCTAACAGTTGGATTCGTCTCGCGAAATCTAGTGTCCAATTTCATCGAATTCCGAGACAGTCGAGTTTTTTTCGTTTTACAAGACAGTCGGAACCCGGGAGACACAAATACGAATTTTTTAGGAAAATTATGATATTTTTAAAATAAATGAAGTCAAGGCAAATTAAAAATATTTTGAACATGGACTGGAGTGAAATTTAATCATTTCGCGATGAAAATGGACCCGGAATTAAATGACACGTGTGGCCAATTGTCGGCCAAGTATTCTAAAAATATAAATAGGAGAAAAATCTAATTTTTTCCCACTTTTTTTAGAAAATCTCAGCCGATAGAAAGAGGGAGAGAGAAGAGAGGGAAAAGAGAGAATTTTTTCACCTTCTCTCTAAGATCTACGGAGATTGAGTGGTCGAATCCGCTTGGGCCAAGAAGGAAAGTTGTTCCCCTCGACATGGGCTACCAAACCATACCAAGGAGGTCGATTTTGGATGAGATTCCAAGAATGGAATTTTTGGGAAGAGGAGATTCAAGCTTATTTCGAGTTCCTGGGGCTTCCCAATGTGATTTCACGCTACAAGAGGTATGGTTCCCTCTTATTTAAGCTTATTTCCAACCTAGGAGGTTTATATGAAATGGGTAGGTTGATAGGGATATGTATCACTTACTTATTGTGTTGATTTGGTGAAATGAGTTTTTGAAATTGGGTAGAATAATTTCATTCTTGATTTTTTTATATACAAATTGCTTGATAGTGGTTTCTTGAGAAATGTAGAAATGGAAATTCGTGGTAGAAAAATGTTGATTGTGGGCATGTTGTGTATTTACCAAATGCCTTGATGAGTTTAGCATTTTAATTGCATGATTATGTGATAATATGCTTGGAAATTGGGTTGAATGAAATGTTAATATATACATGTTGTCAAGAGAAATTGACATTGAGATCAATTATGGTATTTATATGCTTTTGATGTAAATTACCATGGATGTTGATTTATGATGAGTTTGTTCATATGACTTTCATTACATATTGAGCATGGTGATGATATTGCAATTAGACATTACGTTGCATTTACACGGGAACATCAGATTCATGGGCATTTGGGCATGCGTGTGGGTGGTGTAGACATGGTAAATCATACACTATACTTGGTGGATGATGAGTGGGCTCGGTATCGTTGAACCAAGGTTCAACAAAGTCGCACGGTTGCATGAAAAAGAAAAACTTGTGTCTGGTACAGTAAGTAGGGATAGGCTCTCCCTCGGGTGCAAGATCCGACCACTGGTTTATACACTTCCTTTGGTGCAAGTCCAAAAAAGTGTATCAGTGTGCGAAGCCAGCGGTGCGACACCAAAAGTCCGCTATCCAATAAAGATACATGAGTTTTGTTATAAAATTGTTATACGATGTACAACATCAATGACAAATTTATCATATATTGACATACATTATGTGGTAGGAGCCGCTGAGGGCTCGGGTTTATGGGCATGGTTGAGTCTCATCTCATTTCATAGCATGCCATGGTGAAATTCAAATCTTGAATTGCATATTCTTGCTTGGGATGATTATTGCTCGTTAAATGTTGCATGTGAACATTTCATATGCACTTAGGTAGGGGAGTAGCCTCTTTAGGAGATATCATATTGAGCATGACTCATCGTTCGTGGAAAAATATTTCAGGTACGGGGTCACCGGTGGACGGCACCCATTTCGAGCCTCAAGGATGAAGAAAGTCGAATTGTGGCTTATATAGATTATTTTGTGAAGTTTCTGTTAAAATTCCATTTTAATGTGTAAATATATGGAAATGAATGTAATGGAACTAGTTAGGATCATGTTTTAGATGGAAAACCAAAATATACATGTTTGGGATGAAATTGATAAGTTTTGGAATGGATTGGAAATGGAAAATAGGTGAAACAGGCAGTTATTGGCAGAGTGTACCGGAACACGTACCAGTACGCTGCTGTCCGGAGAGTTTGTCGTACCGTACGCTAAACTGCATAGAGTTCATCGTATTGATACGCAAACTGGTACGGTTTCCCAGAATTATGAAAATTTCAAGTCTTCTTGCTATGCTTTTGGACTTTGAGTTATTGGGTTCCAATGGCACAAATAGACTTAAATTGTTATATATAGGGTTGGACCCCAGTTGAATTAGATGATTATAGAACTACGGATTTCATTTGTGGTAATAATTCATACTAAGGAGAATGTTATTGACGTGGTGTCGGATTAAGTGACATCCGTGGGTATTTTCACGGGTTGACGAGTTGTCAACGATTGATAAGGGACCCCCGGATTTTAGGGCATCACAGAGGCTATGCAAGAATGTTTACAATCATGTTAGTACCCAAAACTCGTGTATTTGTGATATGATCATGCAACTCAAGAGATTCATAAAACAATATTTATATTTCTATCAGCTATCCAAATATTGTTTCAATGCCAACTCACCAAGGTTTTCACACTTTGAAAATTAATTATCCTATTACCTTATGCCACTCATAATTACATGTGAGGATCAAATTTATGTAATCAAGACAAATTTTACTTTCATATTTCCAAATAATAAATGGCATTTATCAAATGGAACTGCCTTAGCATAATTTCATGAAAGGAATGTTAAGCGGCAGAAAAATAATGCAATTGGTGTATCTTATAGGCATTAAAACATATACACTCAACCATACCACTTAAAATCAAATAGGGCTTTCAATGGTCTTAGAAGAAGGTTTGAGAAATGAAGGGACTAAGGATTCATAGAATTTATCCCTTAGATATTTTTCGTATTCAACACTTGCATTCTTCTTTTGATGCAACAAGGAACTTATACCTCCCTTCTTTCTTCACAAAGCATTGGCTTTAACATGTTAAAATTTTTCATATTTCTTTTGTCATATCTTTATTTTTCATTATTTTTCTTTTTTCTTTTCATTGTCTTTGTTTCATTTCATGATTGAACCACTTACCGTAACTCCCAACATACATCAAATGAACATATATCTAGGATAACCAAGGTAAGGTATATACTTATTTGCTTGACTTGAATATTTCTTGAGGTAAAGAAATAAAAAATTATCATAGGTCAATCACGGATACAAGAGACAATGAATTGAAAGGCCAAACTTAAGGCTCAAATAACATTCAATGATGGCCTAAGATCATCTTTGAAAAAACTTAGAAAAGTGTTGCTTCTTTTTGAGATAAACCCAACTAACTACTCATATATTCTTTAATCAAATCTAGAAAAATGAGATTATTGAAAAAAAATGTATTTGAAAGGAATAGCATATGAGTAAATGTATGATACCAAGCTAAGAATGCTAAGCACAAAACTCACAGGGTTTATATAAGCATCTCTACTATTGATGTCAAGATTTTTTCAAAACATAAATCTAATCTCATGCATCTCAACAAAAATTCCATGCTTATTGAAAACAAAGTTTGAGTTTCATATAAAACCATCACTATGATATTCAAACATTGACTAAAAGTCTGTAGTGTACAACATACAACCATTTGAGTACCACATAGCATATCTAAATTTCACAAATCTTGATAAACAATAAATATCATCTAAATAGACAATTTTTTTAAATTTTTTTTTTAAAAAAATTCATTCAAACTACCAAAAATACTAAATACTAAATAAAAAGAAACAAGAGCAAAACAATAGTTTAACCTTGCCCCAACTTAAAATCTTCAATGTCCTCAATCCAATGATGATAATGCAATGAGTAAAATGAAAAAGGCTAAAAGAAAATCTAAGTGCAGTTCTGAACTACAACTAACTGCCAAATAATCAAAACAACAAATTAGCATAAAAGAAAATAATAAAACTATCAAAAATGAAAAAGAAGAATTTAACTAATTAAACTACTCTACTATACAAGAGTTATTCATTACACAAATTGAAGGTCCCAATATAGAGGATCCACAAGCTCTTTCACAGTCTCCTCCATTAAGAAACTCTCTAGGAATGGCTTTGATCATGGGCCATTGACCTTAAAGTCTAATAATTCTTACGATTTTCTATGTGTACTACACCATGAGGGTAGGCAATACAGCCCACGAAAGGACCGGCACAATGGAAGCCAAGTTTTTGGGAAAGAGGTGAGATCGAGAGTTGTAAGAGTATCTTTTGTCCTAACTCAAAATTCTTTCTCAAAATTGACTTATTCTAAAAAGCTTTAGTCTTTTCCTTATAATTACGGGTACTCTCATATGGGTCTCTACGAATTTCCTCTAACTCATTCAATTCCAATTTTTCTATCTTCCAGCTCGACCCAAATTGAAATTGAGGGTCCAGGTTGCCCAATAGGCTTGACACTCCATCTCAAATGGCAAGTGATATGCCCTACCATAGACCAACTGATAAAGAGACATACCTAAATTAGTCTTATATGTCGCACGATATGCCCAAAAAAGCATCAATCAACCGAAGTGACCAATCAATTTGATTAGGGTTAATCGTTTTGTCTAAGATATGCTTAATCTCCCTATTGGCCAACTCGGCTTAGCCATTAGTTTGTGGATGGTAGGTAGTAGAGACCTTTGGTGTGGTGTCATATTTATGCATAGGGGTAGCAAATGGTTGGTTACCAAAAATGTAAACCACCATCACTAATAAATACCCTAGTTCTTTAAGAAATTTGATCACATCCTTTGGATCATTGGTCCTATTTGGGATAGCCTCAACCCATTTAGACACATAATCCACATCCAATAAAATATAAAAATAATTGTAAAAAAAAAAGGAAGGGCCCCATGAAATCGATGCCCCAACAATCAAACACCTCTACCACAAAGATGAGATGAGGTGCATCATATTCCGATGGGTCACACTACCTAACCTTTGCCAATTCTCACTACTCTTACAAAATTGGAAGCAATCTTTGAATCCAATAGGAACCACACTACAAGATCTTAGCTGAAGTCTGCTTATACAAGAAGTGATCTCCACATGCCTCACAATAAGTGCTCATTATGGAAACTATTAGGTATAAGAATGTGCTCACACGTGTCATAAAAAACGAGACTTGAAAAATGGTCAGTCACCTCGTTTTCAACTCCCTTCTTGTCTTTAATAATCAAATGAAATTCCTTAAAGAGGATGATCAACCAAATAAGCCTTGGCTTCACATCCTACTTAGAAAACAAATACTTTATGGTAGCATGATTAGTATAAACAATGATAGGTGAACCCATGGTGTATGACCTAAACATCTTAAGAGCAAAAACTATAGCTAGTAATTCTTTTCCAGTTGTCGTGTAATTCTTTTGAGCTTTACTCATTGTTTTACTAGCATAGTAGATGACAAGGGGCTTCTTCTCAATTCGTTGGCCTAGCAAGGCTCCCATTTCATAGTCACTAGCGTCGCACATGAGCTCAAATGGAAGTTCTCAATTAGGTGTTGGAATGATTGGACATGTTATCAAAATGTTTTTCAATTTTTTAAATGCCACCTAACAACGTGACAAACACTAAAAAGGAACATCCTTGACTAAAATTTTGTGTAACGGTCATGACATAGCATTGAATTCCTTTATGAACCGTTTATAAAAGCCGGTGTGTCCTAGAAAAGACCTGACATCTTTCACACATTTAGGGGTAGGCAGATTTGAAATTAATTCTACCTTAGATTTATCTACCTCTATTTCCCACTTTGATACTATGTGTCCCAACACAATACCCTAGGTGACCACAAAATGACACTTCTCTCAGTTTAGCACTAGTTTTTTCAACTCACATCGGACTAAAACCTTTTCTAGATTTTCCAAGCATCCCTCAAAAGAATCACAAAAAATAGAGAAGTCGTCCATAAAGTCCTCCACTATTTTCTCTACCATATCACTTAAGATATTCTTCATACATCATTGGAATGTACCCAAGGCATTACATAAACCAAATGGGATCCTTCAATAGGTGAAAGTTTTGAATAGGCAACTGAATGTTGTTTTCTACTACTCCTCTAGGGTGATCTCAATCTGATTATATCCTAATACCCATCAAGAAAAAAATAGAATCAATGACTTGCTACCCGCTCCAAGAATTAATATTTATAGGTACATGTGTTTAGCTTCCTATAATCTATACACACCCTCCATCCCTGGACAACCTAAGTGGAAATCAATTCATTGTTCTCATTAGTGACCACAGTCACCCTTGAATTTTTAGGTACCACTTGTATGAGACTTACCCATCTACGATAAACAATTGTGTTAATGATTCCCACATGCAGTAGCTACAAGACTTCATACCTAACCACATCTTTCATGATTGGGTTCAACATAAATTGTGGTTGTCAAGATGATTTGATTTCCTCTTCCAAAGAAATTCAATGTGTCCAAGTAAGATGACTAATCCCCTTTAAGTTAACTATATTCCAACCTATTGCTTCTTTATGAGCCTATAATACCTTCAACAACCTTTCTTCTTGTTTTGGTTCAAAAGATTAGCTAATCACCACAAGGTAAGTCTCCTCGCTTCCTAAGTATGCCTTTTTAATTATGGAATGTAGTGTCTTCAATTCTAGCT
This sequence comes from Ilex asprella, assembly GCA_023539305.1. Taxonomy (NCBI): domain Eukaryota; kingdom Viridiplantae; phylum Streptophyta; class Magnoliopsida; order Aquifoliales; family Aquifoliaceae; genus Ilex; species Ilex asprella. Next base: position 18,334,270 of record CM042189.1, on the reverse strand, counting down.
TAGGTGGGTGAATGGAAGATGGAAGTCTCTTTTTCTCCGCAAGTGGAAGTTCTTCAAACTTGGATAACAAATTACCTACTTCGCTGACTTCTTCTACATCTTAATTCTCTTCTAAATGAATTTCCTCAGCATGATCAATACAAGAGTCAGTTACCTATTGTTCTTCAATGGCATCAATCATTTGGAGTATATGGGAGTCCAAATATTTTCAAAGAACAACTTTCTAATGTTGAACATGTTCTGCTCCATCTTCAGATTACCAAATGTAAGCTCCATGATTCCATTCTTGCAATTGATAACAACACTAAACATAAAAAGGAACAGTCTTCCCTGAATAACTATAAGTTGAGAGGTGCGGTGTCTAATACTATAAAATCAATACGAAAATATAACCTATATACCTAAACCAAGATATTTTCCACCATTCCTCTTGATATTTCCACACTCCAGTCCGTCAATTGGAATGTAATTGAAATGGTTTCAATTCTTCCAAGCCTAACTGCTGGTAAACCAAGAAGGGTAGTAGATTCACACTCAAACCGAAGTCCAACAATGCTTGTTCAATCCGACAGTCCTCAATGGTAATAGCAATTGTGAGACAACTATGATCTTTTATACATGGGTGAAGTGTTGGTTTAGAAAATAGTACTTAACTGCCCCATCAGGAATTTTTTTTTCTAAACATGTAACTTGTTCTTGACGGTGCACAAGTTTTTAAATAAACTTTGCATAAGATGTCACCTGCCGTGCTGCATTAAGAAGAGGAATGTTTAATCTTCACCACTTTGAATAAATCAATTATCTCAACATTATTAGCTTTCTTTGAAGGCATTTTAAAATTGTGCGGGTAGGGTTCAGAAATGGGGCACGCAACCTCATTAAACCCAAAAAACTAGGGTAACTCAAGTGACTCACCATCCTTGGAAGTACCATGAGTATATTTTTCTGTAGGCTTAGAAACCTTAGGCAAGATGGTTTTATCTACCTCCTTACCACTCCGAAGAGTGGTGATGGGATTAAGCTGCTCCTCCATATATGCAACATCAGAAATATCAATCTCATGTTGACCGTTGGGATTTTCTTGGGGTTGTGCAAGAAAATTTCTCTCTGCCTGTTGCATCATCCCCATGTTATTGGTCTAATTGGTCATTTGAGACCTTCTATCATTAAAGGCTTAGTTGGTTTTGTTATTCATGGTGGTTTGGTGTTGAGAAGTCAACGCTTCATTATTTTATAGCTTAAGATATTCACTTTAGGTTTGTAAATGTATTAATTCACTATTCTTAGTATAGTTAGCATGCTAAGCATTGATTTATGTGATTCTAGGTAAATTGGGGGCAAAGGTTGAGTTTAAGCATTAATCAGACGGCAAGGGACAAGTTGAAATTGAGTTTGCTCAGGAGAAATGAAGTTGGGAGCCTTAGAAGTATTTTTTAAGAAGAGATATGTTTTAACAATAATAATGAAAAAAAGGAAGGTTCTGCCAGTAGAAAGACAGTTCCATCTGTAGCAAAACTCAAAGTGATTTGCACTTTTTCGTCACAATATTTCTAACTGTAGTTAAACATATTCAACATGTAGAAAAACTTATAGTACTTCTGTTAGATAAAGTCTACCAGAAGCAAAAGCCCTAATACTTTTTGAATTTTTATTAGATAGAGGTTTTATTGGTAGGGTTTACTGTTCAACCGATAGGTCGAGGCTAATCCATTGAGGTCATTCTAATGGGAATGCCAAATTGACTCATTTCATTCAACCAATGTTGTCTCAGTGTTTAATTGATTCGTAAGAAGTGAGGGACTAATGTAGCTATGTTGGGCAAGTATACCCCGTGACAAGTCTACAATGTATCAAAATCCCACAACCACGTCTGCATTCAATCTAGTCAAGCCAAACACTTTACACTACAAGGAAGAATGAAAGAGAGTCAATTTGACATACCCAAGAGGAGTCCCTCATGGGTTTGCCAACTTAAGGTTTAGCAATCCATGCTAAAAGCCAGAACAAACATGAAGTAGATAAACATGGAAGTGAAATCAAACATGAACTTGTAATAATGTAAGAAGGAGATTAAACTACAAGACAAAAGATATTCGTTTCCAAAATTTAAAGCTTGAAGGAAATAAAACCCAAATGTAGAAATGAACTACAAGAAAACATAACTAAATTTCATTACAACATGATTAAAAGTGAATAGAGTGCCAAAGGGAAACATTACAAGTAAAATGGAGCTTACAACAATAAAAATGGTGAAGGAAAATGTAATACCCAGCTTTCTCTCTCTAGAACTTCATCTTCTACATTGGACCTTTTGTTTTTAAAAGTCTATTTGATCTAAAATTGTGTGAAGAAACCTATATTTTCGTCCATGCCCCTCTCTCTTAGCAGGAGTGGCTAACTTAGAGTGATTAGAGAGAGGATGTCCATAAAAGCTTCTAAAATCAGTCCAAGTTTGGTCCCCTATGCTTTTTCCAACCACTTCCTATCTCTACAATGGCCACCCACTCCTCCATGCTTTTGAATTTAGGGGTTAGGAGGCAATGATGGAGTGTTAGAAATGTAAGAACATCGATTAGATATCAAAAGGTGGGCCTTCAAAGTTGGTGAATTCGTTCTGAGAAGGATCTGGGGTTTTCTTGGTTGCTTATACCGGCACCTCGTAATGATGTTCCGGTACTTCGATGGTAGTGAGTTTTAATGACAGCTCAGACCAATTTTTGTAGATTTGTCATAACATTTGATTCCATTATCCGATTGAGTTGAAATTTTGATAAAAGATAGAGGTTATACATATCTACAACTTGAAGTTGTGTATAGTTTTCATACTCGAAATGGATTACAGTTCAATGGGAAATACCAGAGTGCTAGTATCAAATGGTGTTTGTACCAATACTAATATTCCAGAGACTATGGTATTTGTACCTCCTTGATTTCTTTCATTTTTGAAGCTTCCAAAACCTCATAATGTGTCCATCTCTTCACCACTCATCCACACTTAGTCGCAGGGTTCTGAAAACCATCATTTACCCTATTATTACCTGCAACATTAAAAATTTCACATTATTCACTAATTCGACTAACTCCAAGTAATTAAATGCAAAGTTGAGTCAAAATGCACGTATATGCTCATCACACCCCTAACTTAAGCTTTGCTAGGCCCTAGCAAACTAAACATTCAAATTAGGCAAAAATAAAAATAAATCTATACTAATTCCGCTATTACATTTAGCACATGCAACAAGCCTTTAAACACCTCGGTGATCCCTAGTGGACGATTTTTGTCTTGTGAAGGTTCCTACAAACTTATTTTCCATATATCCAACATTTGAAATATATTACCTTACCCTAACTAGCCTTGGGATGTCAAAAATAGCATTTTTCCAATGCACCCGAACTATTCACATATGAATCACATCATTGCCTTAAATGCTATTCTAGAGTATCTACCTACACATTACCTTTTAAAATTCGTGTGCGTGAAATGAATATGCAATTTAAGCCTTTACTCAATATAACCACATTCATTTAGATATCCATATTAACTTTAATGCAATTCTCACAAATGGTTTCTCTAAAAAATGAATAACTCAATGATTATATTGGAATGCTTTTAAAGTGTATATGTGAGATTGAATCTTGTGTACAAATCGAAATATACTCACATAAATTCTAAAAATTACGTGCATGCATAACAATTGAAACCACCTTGAAATAATCTCATGAATGCAATGCTAGGACACTAGGTAGCAAAACCAACTTCTTTTTTCATTTATAGTGTGCTCTGACCAAGCTTTCTCTAGATCATTTCGGGCTTTCATGGGCTATAATGAGGCATTGGGATGATAATTGGACTGAGTGAAATGAAGAGTAGACGGAGACAAAAAGAGCAATTTTGAGGACATGACCTTTGCTACAACTTTAATAATGTAAACCTAAGCGCAAGTCAAACAAAGTAATATATTTCTCGGAAGATCAAGATCGAACCCTTAGGGAATTGTGTAACAGCAACAATTGCACAAATACTATAACAAATTTGTGAAGAAAATTTGTTTAAAAGATCGTTGAGTTGAGAATATTGATTGAAGTAATTAAAAAAGTATAACAAAATACTAGAACATCAGGTACTCCCTCTCAAATTCATATTGTAATGATTAAAGAATTAATTCTTAATGCTAGACAAGAATCAAATGTCGGTTGATTCAAATCATCAAATTTAGCAATAAAACCATAAGAATATCATTATTTATAATCACAAGATTATTCAAGAACTTGAATAATCACCTAATTATATTATTCTGTGAAGTAATGATAACCAACTTAAGCATGGAATAACCAGTAATTTGACTTGCATGGAAATTCAAACAATTAATGTACAAGGCACCATGACTCAAGGATTTTTGCAGAGCAAAAAAAAAACTTTGCTAAGATATCAAAAGTTGAATTATAAAAAATATCACATATCATTAAGCTCAAAAGTCAATAACATTACCATACTTCATTAAGAGGTCCTCCCCTGGCCCTAGCTTAAACTTCTAGCCAAACATCATGAACTAAAACCAAAAAACAAAATATAAAAGGACTCCAAGCAAAAGGTAAGTGCTTTTAAAAAGTCTTCAACTCCAATTTATAAGACTAATGAGAAGAACTTTGAATTGCACTGGGATTCTGTTTTGACATTAGAAGACTCATGACACACGTGCGGACATGTGTCTCTATACTGTCCAGACGCAACTTCTAGTATACTCTTGACTTGATCTGAAATGTGTACACCCAAGTGCAGACAATCAAGTTATAGTAATATTCTGGTTAAGTCCTAAGTCGAATCCATAGGGAACTATAATTAGTGTTTTAAAGTAAGCAGTGAAAAAGACCAAGTAAATAGAAATCTTGGGAGTTTGAAGTTATTGGATTTTTTTGGACAGAATATAAGATTCTTTCCAATAGAGTTTTTGAGACAAAATATATGATAAATTAGCAAATGTAACAGCTACTCTTTAGCTTGAGGATTGTAACATGTAATCATCCAGTTTATTACACTTGTTCTTGATAACTCAATTAACTCATGTTTCAACAACAAGTTAATCAAAAAATAAATATGGTTTGTGAGAATTAAACACATGGTTCTGATGCCTTTCTAGAAGTTTACAAGAATTGTCTGTGCCGAAACTCAACCCGTCTACAAACCAGCAAGTATTTCTACAAGGCATCCAATAATGGTGAAGATTGAAATGTTGTCATGAAGATCTAGCTGAGGTACTTGCCTTGAACTCACGTGTATTTCTATGCTAGAGTCATCTGTGTCATAGAAAGAACCCACAATTGTACAAAGTACCTTAACTTTGCTAGATGCATTCGATCATTCAATAACAAAATGAAATATGAAACATTAAAGCCAAAAGGAAATGCCCAAATATAACTTCTGGATGATCTATACATGTCCATCACCTCTTACAAAAGAGTGAATGAGAAACTACTCACTCTTCATGAATTTTGTAAAACTGGAAAAGTGAGTGATACTCATTCCCCCAAGTAGAGCAGTTACAAAGTGAAACACACTAAACAAGAAGCCGATCTTCCATGATGAATTAGTGAATCACGCTCCCCCTTTCACGGCTTTGGTAAAGCTGTAAAAAGAGGAAAAGTTTCAGTCCTCTAAGAAAGAAGGAAGCTCAATCAAAGGAAGTGAAAGAAAAAAAAATGTAGAAGGAAGCTAATCACTTTTGGAGGGTTTCCTCCTCAACCAAAAGATGAACTATCTCCATTGATACAAGTAAATATAAGATAATTGTACAACTAGCTCTTATGAGTGGAAGTCTAAGACTCCATCAAGCTCTCTCCACTCATCTCCTTTTACTCTCCTACGTTGGGAGTATTTACAAGCAAGGAGGAGAAAACAAGAGGGGGTGAAGGAATAATGCATCGTCACCCAAGTGATGAGCAAACAATATTGCACATTTCATGGCCTCATTACATTCATTATAACTCAACTTTTGCATTTAATTACTTAGTGTTAGCCTATTTTATGAATAATGTTGAATTCTCAATGTTGCATATTTTGATAGCTTAAATGTTGGATTTTAGGACCTTGCAACTATGTTGGATGTGTGGTAATGGCATGGACACAATACATGAAGAATTGGAGGCTTAAAAGTGAAGAAATCAAGGAGGTATTGGTGTTTTGGAACAAAGGCACCAGCTGCCACAGCACTGCCTCGGTTGTCATCCATTTTGACCATGATCTACTCAGAATCTGGAAAAGTTCAAAACATGAAAGTTGTAGATCTGGATGTCTTCTGTATCGTGTCAAAATTTAAGCTCAATCCAATGGTTAGATCAAGAGTTATGCCATTTCTACCGAAGGTAGTCCAGTACAGTAGAAACCCTACCGGCAGACCCAACCAGTAGAGTAACCTACCAGTAGACCCTACTGGTAGGGTTAAGCTACTGGAGTAAACCCTACCGGTAGAGTCTGTCGTTCTGCTCCTCCTTCTGCTGCTCAGACTTCCTACTTTGAGGGTCCCACCAGCACTTCTCCCCCACTCTTCTGACACGCCCACAACACTTTACAACTGCCCTTGGACTTTTGGAGGCTTGACATTAATGAAGCATGGGAGTGAAGTGGGCTGCACATGGGGTTGCAGGCTATCTTGTTAAGAGCCATCACTCAGCCCCTATGGATGGGATGGTCTGCTCTTACATCTTGGGGACCCTCATGGATGAAAATTGAAGACACACACCCCATATATTTCAGCATTTTTCCAGGAGGGGAGTTGGCTACCTAAGCTTAGGAGTAGATATAGAGAGAGAGTTCCAAGGTTGAAGATGATGAATAGTAAATTTTATTTTTGCATTTTCTTCTCCCATTTCACTTGCTATTGTTGTAGTAAGCTTTCATACTCTTGTAATCTTCATTATATTACTTTAATGTCATTTACTTCAAGTATATTTCAAGTTTAGTTGTGTAACTTAGATTTCACCATTTATGCTTTCAAGTTCTTCATTTCTTAGTTTAAAATGGGTATTGTTGATTTCTCTTCTTAGTTTAAGATTTCTTGCATTTAGTTAAGTTTTAATCTCCATTTCATCCTTGTCTCTTTACATTATGAATGTCTTGCTTTTAATATGAGTAGTTAGGATTTAAGTTGGTTAATCCAAGGGAAGACCTCCTCTTGGGGATTCCATTTCAACTCTTCTTCATTTCTCCATTTTGAGTCAAATGGTTTGGTTTGACGGGGTTGAGAGTGGATGAGTTGGTGAGCCTTGATATCGCGTAGGCCTAGTCACAGGTTGTGCTTAGATACTCACCAATCTCGTCCCTAGCTTCCCCCGAATCTATCGTTCATTCATGCTCAATCGGAGGAAGGCTTTGAGTTGATTTGGTATTCCCATTGGAATGAATCCTTCGGATTAGCCAACACTTGTTTTCTTGCATTTTCATTTACAAACCAAACACAAAACTCAAATATAAGATTTTACACTTTCTTTTCACTTTTGCAAAATCACTTTCACAAAACTCCCTTTCCTTCCCTGAGGAGACGACCTTGGAATACTTTCCAAGTAAAACACCGACCATGAAGATTCCTTGCGATTGGGGAGCGCTTTTGTGCACATTCCACATTTTATTTCACACATATTTTGTTCATCCATTTCCCACCATTAACATCCGTTGTTTCCTATCTCTTGCATCATCCCGAGGGAGAGTGACACTCCCTTCACACATAAGCCATACACATTTGAGGGTGGTGTTGAGAGGTAGGGAACGACACTATTTTCAATCAATCATTTTGGCGTCGTTGCCGGGGAAGTCTAAGCGTTGAGTTCGAAGGTGATTTTGGACGGCATGGTAAGTCTCGTGATTTTCATCACGGACCAAGTTATGTCATTTCATTTGTAAATATTTTGTTTTAGTTTGTGTTTTTTTTATGTCTTATAATTTTTATGAAAATGTATCAAATGCCTCTTATTATGAAAATGTGTGTGAGATTTGCAATGAGTATGGGCATGTTACTAGTGAGTGCCTAAGAATGGCCTCTTATTTTGAAAACGTTTGCAAGATTTGTGGTAAATATGGACATATCACTAGTGAGTGCCCTATAAATGCCCCTTATTTTGGAAACGTTTGCGAAATTTGTGGTGAAAATGGACACCTCATTAGTGAATGCCCATTAAATTATTCGGTTCAACCCTTTGAATGCGAAGGTTCAAATTCAAATTTGGCCTTCTAAAATTATTACCCCAACCATTATGTTACACCGAGTCATCCGAGTCATGGTTGGGAGAATGAACCGTATAATTTTTCATCCAATCTCACACAACCAAATGAATTCTCCCACTATCCAACATATGGGGACTCAACCGAACAAACATTGGAAAATACTTTTTATAAGTTTATGCAATACCAAATGGAATTCAATGATGAGAACTAAGGTGGGCCTACTTTTAAAGATCCTTTGCATGTCTAGATGGACCAATTACAAGATCAAGAGCCATGAAGATCAAGGAAGCAATGCAAGGATTGGTGCAATCCACTTGGGATAAAGCTAGCAAGAGCCCAACACTCAAGATGGGTTTGAAAGAAGGAGAACCAATTTTGATCCACTTGATCCATGCTATGGAAGACATGAAGACATGACTTAGAGATAGGGTCTTTTGTTGTTAAGGCTTCCAATTTATTTAAAGGATTATTATTTTTAGAACAAGGAAGCAATGCATGGATCAAGTGGATCAAAATTGGTTCTCCTTCTTTCAAACCCATCTTGAGTGTTGGGCTCTTGCTAGCTTTATCCCAAGTGGATTGCACCAATCCTTGCATTGCTTCCTTGATCTTCATGGCTCTTGATCTTGTAATTGGTCCATCTAGACATGCAAAGGATCTTTAAAAGTAGGCCCACCTTAGTTCTCATCATGTGGGAGGGTCTTTAAAACAATGATTGTCTCCATTCAACTGCAAGT
>CM042189.1:18286874-18310167 GCA_023539305.1 Ilex asprella | reverse complement strand
TGTGGGAGGGTCTTTAAAACAATGATTGTCTCCATTCAACTGCAAGTACAACCACATGGCGTTAAGACTTCAATTATCATATTTTATATCATTTAAAGCTTAAAAGCACACAAAATGAGTTGATTAGCATCTCAGAATATACAAAGTTGTGTGCTAATTACACCCCCCAACTTAAGTTTTGCTAGTCCCTTAGCAAAAATATTCATTTTCTAGCACAATCAAAACAAAAATACCCACCCAATCAATTGAATTCAATCAACCATTCAACCAATTGAAAAGTCAAAATCAAAATGAAATTACAACATAGACAATGAATAAATTATTTGTTTTTGATTTCTCTATTTGATATTCATTGTTCTTGATCTCTCTACTTGATAAATCATTTGTTCTTAACATCAAAACTTGATATTAATTTGTTCTTGATTTCAAAAAATCTAGTGTTTTGTTTGGAACAATAAAACTATATCATTTGATGATCTCTTGCTTATTTCTCTTGAGTTGTTATATGGAAAAATACCAATGCAATTAGGGGTTTTTGAAATACTTATGCTTTGAGAAATTGGTTGGTATTGTATCTCTTGTATGGATGTTTGGATGAACATGGGTGACCGTGAATATCTAGTAGAGAAATGTGTGATAGCATGAGAGTTATTGAGGATTTACGGGTCAGCCTAGCTACATATCTTCTAGAAGGGGAGACAGATCATTGGTGGGATTCTGTGAAAAGGAGGAGGAACACCGATGCTTTTACTTGGGAGGATTTTGATCACATCTTCCAAGACAAGTATTTTTCTGAATCTGTTAGGGATAAAATGAGTGCAGATTTCCTGGCTCTAAGACAAGGTAGCATGACGGTGGTAGATTATGAGAGGAAGTTTGATGAGCTATCCTGTCATGCCACGGAGATTTGAGTAGGGCTTCAGCCCTGTCATTAGGGAGAAACTTGGGGCTCACGAGATCCAAGACTATGGGGATCTTTCGACAGAGTTGCACTGGTGGAGAGAGACACTGAGGACAATCAAAGACAACAGAACTTCGCCAGGGGAGGTCTGCTCAGGATCGGTGCTAACAGCAATGGGGTGCAAAGGGCGGCACCATACTGTCGCCTAGACCAGGCGATTGGACAGAGATTTCAAACAGCTCAAGGAGTTGGAGGTTTATCTGAGAGGATAGGAGTAGACACACGAGCCTACTTTGTATATGGAAGTCTGGGGCATCTTCGAAATTAGTGTCAGGTCTTTCCACCCTAGAAGAATACCCAGACAGCAAGACAAGTGAATACAACCAAGCCACTACATCGAAGACAGTTAGCAGCTATAGCCCCAGGTGGTACCAATCAAGGAAGAGTTTTTGCTTTGACCAACTGGAGGAATGCGTTTTCAATGCAGTTGTGGAAGGTATTGTTCTTCTCTATAATTCTTGGGCACACATTTTATTTGATCCGGGTGCTACTCATTCCTTCTTACGCACTCCATATGCTATTGAGTTGGGATTAGAACTTGAGAATCTAGAACACGCTTTGAGTATTGACATGCCTACGGGAGAAAAGTTGGATACTAGAAGGGCATGTCGAGGTTGTATGCTTCGAATAGGGGCTCCAGAATTGATTGTAGACTTGGTTGCATTAGACATGAAGGGTTATGACATAATTTTTGGGATGTACTTGTTGTCCACTTTTCATGCGGAAATGGATTGTTTCCGTAAATGGATTTCATTTCTATTACCAGGAGGGGTAGTTTTCAGTTTCATGAATGATCGAAATTCTTCCCATTCATTTTCCACTACGGACAATAGATTCTTGAAAGATAAGGTGGGAAGCAATCTGAGTTTCTTGGCTAGCTTAATGGGAGATGATCAGGATAAATTTCATTTTTGAAGTGGTGCTGATAGTGTCAGACTTCTCGGATGTCTTCCCAGATAAACTACCCAGGTTACCCCCACAAAGAGAAATTGAGTTTAGGATCGATTTATATTCGGGTACTGAACCCATATCCATCGCTCCCTATAAAATGACACCTTTGGAGTTAAAGGAGCTAAGAAAGCAGTTAGACCAACTGTTGGTTATTGGGTTTATCTGTTTAAATACTTCACCTTGGGGTGCTCCGGTTCTTTTTGTGAAGAAGCATGATGAAACCCTTAGGTTCTGCACGGACTACCGAAGGTTGAATCGGGTTATAGTGAAAATAATTATCCATTGCCACGAATTGATGATTTATTCGATCAACTGAGGGGTTCTAAGTATTACTCCAAGATTGATCTTCGCATAAGGTACCATCAACTGCGGATCAAGGAGGAGGATATTCCTAAGACATCTTTTTATACCCGGTATGGTCATTTTGAATATACGGTCATGCCGTTCGGATTGACTAATGTTCCTGTAGCCTTCATGGATTTGATACATAGGGTATTCCATTTGTATCTAGATCAATTTATCATTGTGTTTATTGATGGCATATTAATCTATTCACAGACGCAAGGGAAACATGAAAACCATCTTTCGATAGTGCTACAGACCTTAAGAGAAAATAAGTTGTATGCTAAGATGAGTAAATGCAAGTTTTGGATGAAGGAAGTGAAATTCCTTGGCCATGTTGTGTCAAAATAGGTGGTAGATGTTGACCCCGTAAAGATTGAAGTCGTCATGAAATGGGAACCACCAAAAAATGTAACTGAGGTACGTAGTTTCCTGGCTTTGTAGGCTACTACCGGAGATTCGTGGAAGGGTTCTCGAAGCTAGCAATGCCAATGACTCGCCTTACGAAGAAGGGGAAAAGATTTTGGTGGACTCAAGAGTGTGAACTAGCTTTTTGCACATTAAAGGAAAGGTTGACTACCGCTTTTGTCCTCATTATTCCGAGCAGTGGGGAAGGATACGATGTTTATACCGATGCTTCATTACGAGGCTTGGGATGTGTGCTCATACAGAGAGATAAGGTAGTTGCTTATGGCTTGGGACAACTAAAAATTCAGGAGCAGAACTATCCCACTCACGACTTGGAGCTTGCAGTTGTGGTTTTTGCTCTTAAGTTGTGGAGGTGTTACCTGTATGGAGAAAAATTTCAAGTGTTTTCTGATCATAAGAGTCTCAAGTATATCTTTACACAGAAAGACTTGAATCTTTGACAAAGAAGGTGGATTGAATATCTAGAAGACTATAATTTCACACTCAACTACCAACTAGGGAAGGCCAATATAGTAGTAGACGCCCTTAGCAAGAAGTCTTGGGGTGAAATCAATGTACTTGAGGTGAATAGGTGGAAGATGATTGATGCCTTGGAGGAATTTGATCTACAGATGGAAAGATAGAAGACTCAACCATGCTTATTCAATCTTGTAGCTCAACCAATTCTCCGACAAAGGATTGTGGAGTTACAACAATTAGATACAGAGTTGGGAGCTATTTGAGGTAGATTGGAGAGGAATGAGGTTGTTGAGAACTGGTCTATACATGATGATGAGTTACGATTTCGTGGGAGAATATGTGTGCCAAATGATGCCAAGTAAGGGAAGAGGTGTTGAGTGAGTGCCATCGTTCAAAATTCTCCATACATCCAAGTGGTATCAAAATGTATAGAGACATGAAGCGTCACTATTGGTGGAAAGGGATGAGACAATACGTGGCTAAGTATGTCGCCAAGTTCGCGGTGTGTCAACAGGTGAAGGTGGAGCATCAAAAACCCGGAGGATTACTCCAGTGCTTACTTATCCCCGAGTGGAAGTGAGATCACATCACCATGGATTTCGTGTCTGACTTTCCATGGACTTCATGAGGGCATAATGTTGTATGGGTCATTGTAGATAGACTCACCAAGTCAGCTCATTTCTTGAGTATGAAGACCACTGACACTCTAGAGACCTTGAGCAAGTTGTACATCCGTGAGATTGTTAGATTTCATGGGATTCCACTCTCTATTGTATCGGATTGTGATTCTCATTTTGTGGCGCAATTTTGGCAAAGTTACAACGAGCTATGGCGATAGGGTTACACTTCAGCACCGCCTCTCATCCTCAAACGGATGGCCAATCTAGAGGGTGGTACAAATTTTGGAAGACATGTTACGAGCTTACGTATTAGACTTCAAGGGAAGTTAGAGTGATCTTTACCGTTGGTGAAATTTACTTATAATAATAGTTTTAAATCTAGCATTGGCATGTCACCTTATGAGGCGTTGTATGAGAGACCATGTAGGTCACCGACTTGTTGGCTAGAAGCTAGAAAGACTAGCTTGTTTGGGCCAAAAATTGTTCGGGAGACTACAGAGAAAAATTCAACTCATTCAGAAAAACTACGCATAGAACAAAGTAGACAGAAAAGCTATGAGGTTAAAAGACGGAGGCCATTGGAATTCTAAGAGGGGAACTATGTGTTCCTCAAAGTGTCACCCAAGAAGGGACTATTGAGATTTGGCAAGAAGGGAAATTAGCTCTAAGGTACATCAGACCCTTTGAAGTGATCAAAGTGGTGGGCAAAGTGGAGTATCAACTTTGGTTACCAGCCCAGTTGTTAGCGATACATAACGTGTTCCATGTGTCAATGTTAAGGATATGTCAATCAAATACAACACATGTCGTGGATTTGGGGGATATTGATGTTCAAGATGGAGCAACATATGAAAAACAACCGGTGAAGATTCTTGATACCACGGAGAAGGTGTTTCACAATAAAGTCATCCAACTGGTGAAGGTCTTATGGTAACATCTTGGAGTGGAGGAAGCTACCTGGGAATTAGAGCTGGAAATGCAAGAGAAGTACCCTCATTTGTTCTCTATTGAAAGTAAGTTTGGAGGACGAAACTTTCTTTAAGGGGAGTGGATTGTAAACCCCCATATTTTTATTGTTATATAGTAATGTAATTATGTTTTTGAAATGCTAACATATATAATGATGTATACATGAATTATGTGGATTTTAAGAGTATAAATAAAAATTTCAGTTGAGGTAATAGGGTATGTTGTAGAAGTTGGAAGCATTCTGGAGTGAAAGCACATTTAGGGAGAATTTGAATAGGAAGGAGTTTTGATACTGCTCTAATGTTTGGATCATAACTTTTTATTTTGAAGTGCATTTGATCTAAAATTTTGACAGTATATAGAAGACTTCCACAACTACAAACGAGTATTTCATGAAAATTTTTCAAATCAACCTCTAAATAGATAAAAAATTCATTGGAAGTTACAATAGAAATTGGGATGAAGTTCGAACAGAAAAGTACAGTCGAACGACAAACGTTCGAACGTGAAAGTATGCTCAAATGAACGTTCATTCCACTACTCTTGTCTGATGGAAAAACATAAGTATTGGGAGCTTTTCTAAAGAAAATGCAAAAGTAGTGGGAGCAACCAACGTTCGAAATTCAAAGGACATTCGAAAGTAAAACAACAATTTGCACTAGTGACGTCCGAACGCCAAATGACGTTCGAATGTGATCGACAAATCAGAACAGCAAATTGATGTCGGCTGAGATATTTTCTTCCTCTAAAAATACATAAGGCTGCCTCCTTTAGCTTCCATACACCATTTACAACCCAAGAAAGTCTTGAGAAACAAGAAAGAAAGGGGGAGAACACAAGATCAAAGAGAACTCTCATCTTGAAGTGAACCAAAATCTCAAGCTCTTCAAGAATTCTAAGGCAGAAGAAGGTAGGGGTTTTCTTCCAATCTTGTTAATGATGCTAGGACTTATAAAGACATATTTTTTGACTCTTAAATCATATATATTAGTTATGGAATCCTTGTTTGGGATTGTTCTAGCAAATCTTACCATGTTTTGAAGGAAGTATAGATTGATAGCCATAAAACATTTATTCTTGACATCCAAACTCTAGTTTTTCAAGAAGTATGGACTTTTCTACTTGATATTCATTTGTTCTTGATCTCTCTACTTGATAAATCATTTGTTCTTGATTTCTCTACTTGATATTCGTTGTTCTGGATCTCTCTGCTTGATAAATCATTTGTTCTTGATTTCTCTACTTGATATTCATTGTTCTTGATCTCTCTACTTGATAAAGCATTTGTTCTTGATATCAAAACTTGATATTCATTTGTTCTTGATTTCAAAAACTCTAGTGTTTTGTTTGGAACAATAAAACTATATCTTTTGATGATCTCTTACTTATTTCTCTTGAGTTGTTATACGAAAAAATTCCAATGCAATTGGGGGTTTTTGAAATACTTATACTTTGAGAAATTGGTTGGTATTGTATCTCTTGTATGGATGTTTGGATGAACATGGGTGACCGTTGACCGGATATCATAGAGTGGGTTAGATGCATTTCCTACTCCGTACGGGTTTGAAGATGTAACGCCCCAAAATACACCCTGGACGGCATTACATTTAATAACCATTCATACCATGAGAGCACTAAGATAAACCATCAATAAAGAAGACTTCATAACAATACTTCATAACATTTACATCAACATCCCAAAAGAAATATGCCATCTTTGGCCTTTACATTCTCAACGGAAATTTACTATTATAGCGCAGCGAAAATTACAAAAGAAATCTAGACTACACAGGGTTTCAAAATAATATTCTAGTCTAGAACAAAAAGTAAACGACATCTCTAGATGTTCCACTTAGGATATAAGTATCCCTCTAGTGAAGCCTCTCCAAGGTACGGCTCGTTAGCACCGAGCTCATCCTCTGGTCCAACATCTGAAAAAGGTTCAACTGTAGGGGGTGAGCACGAAGCTCTGTAAAAAAATTCTCCCAAACCCATTCAAGGTTTAGAAAAGCATATAAAACGGTCGGTCTCATTTTTAACATAAC
This sequence comes from Ilex asprella, assembly GCA_023539305.1. Classification (NCBI taxonomy): domain Eukaryota; kingdom Viridiplantae; phylum Streptophyta; class Magnoliopsida; order Aquifoliales; family Aquifoliaceae; genus Ilex; species Ilex asprella. The sequence goes on along the minus strand of CM042189.1, from coordinate 18,303,391 downwards.
ATAGATGCATAATTTGAAATAAAGAAGTGACATTTAAAAAGGATCTCAAGTTTATTTCAAAACATTAATTAAATGAATAAACGAGCAATCACACACAAATAATAGTCATTCATGGTTATAAACAATTCCCAATAATTCTTTAGGTAGGTGGCATACTTTGTGGTAACCTCCACCTCCTTTTAGGTCACCTTGGATTCTCAAGCATCCTTACCGCGAACCTCTTGAGAATGGATGAGCGTCCTTATATGGAACCTCTCACCAATCACTACAGTGTTTCCCAAACATCCTTACCGGAAACCTCTTGGGAAGGGGTGAGCATCCTTACAAGGAACCTCTCACTATAACGGACTTATTTCTCAAGCATCCTTACCAGGAACCTCTTGAGAAGGGGTGAGCATCCTTACAAGGAACCTCTCACTCATGTTCGTTCAGACAACCATACAAGAAATACAATACCAACTATTTCCTCAAATACCCAACAATTCCACAAACCCCCAATTTATAAGCAAATTCCAAGTAAAATCCCCAATTCCCACAAGTGATATTTCCAATGGACCAAAGAAAAGGTACAAGAGAGTATCCACAATTTCATTTCAACACTCAACACCAAACCAATTTACACAAATTATAAGAATATCTCAAAATCCCCAAATTGGCATGTGATGGTGAACATCCTTACAAGGAACCTCTCACTCATGTGCATCGCAAATAATCCCAACCAAGTATACAATTCCAACATTTATCTCAATTTACAAGCATCTATCCAAAATCCCCAAAGCACTACTGTTTCGACAACCAACTAAGAAAAATACATGAGATCACAATAACATCATTTTCTACCCAACACAAAGCACTACTGTTTCGAAATTCATAGTAAAGAAAGCATTTAAGAAGGATATACATCACTCTCCAAAATTAGGGATTTAAAACTAGGAAAGAGATTTCATGGGTATTAAACCCTCACTTGGTTCAAAACATGTAATCTATGCAAACAAAACCTAAGAGATGATGTTTCCATAGCATATATATACATACCATTGATAGCTTAAACATACATACATACATATAAAACCCCTACCTCAATGCTCAAGAGTTTTAGCCAAATACCCAAGCTTTTGTGTGTAAAGAACTTGAGCTTTGATCTTCCCCACTTGAAAATCTCCCTTGATTTCTTGTTTCTCCCCTTCCTTCTTCCTCTCTAAGACTCTCTCTATGATAGTATGAATGAAATGGGTTGCAAATGGGAGAGAAAATACCCAAAACCCGTCCCAGACGCGTAGCCCTCAGTTTGGCCCGTCCGGACGCGTGTTTTTACCGTTCGAACGCGTGTTAAGTGCGTCCAGAAGCGTGTCTATTCCCGTCCGGACGCATGTTTCTGCGCCCAAGTTTCTGCCATGCGCGTCCGGACGCATGTCTATTCTCGTCCGGACGTAGGTGACAGAAATACCCTCAACTTCCAGTGTAGTTTTGACCCATTAATTTTCGTGAAATACATTTTTGTAGCCCTTGATGTCTACTATCTACTGTAAAAATTTCAGAACAATTTGACTTAAGGATAAAAAGTTTTGGCTAAAATACTAAGAAGTGTCCAAAATATTTTATACCCGAAATTTACGTAATTTGTGTTTTTATTCTGGAGTACTTCCAAGCTTCCAATGCACCTCATATTACCTCTCCCAAGGTTTTTCGACCTTTTGGATTCAATGGAAACATTATTTTGACCTAAAAACATTTAAAAACTTATCAAATAACTATTTCCAATCGCAAACGCCTTTGAAACTGAAACTTCCCAAATCCATTTGTCTCCCACTTATTCATTTCTAATGTTTTAACCTATGTGATTCATTCTTACATCATTATACATATCCTCATTTTCACTACTATTATCTACCATATAACTATATACATATATAAAAGAAAATGCGATGTGTTACAGAAGATCCCCTATCACTTGTAGTAGGATTAGTGCCTTGCGAGGATAAAATCACTATTCGCTCACGTAGAATCGGGGCTAAGGGTTAGTATACTATTCCTGGGTTGGATTCATCACTGCCAATGCGCTGGTATGCGTCCTTCCTAAAGTTGATATTCTTGCGAGGATGGGTGTGTGTGTGTGTGGGTCTAGATATTCTTAATGTGGGTTTTAATGCAAGATCTTACATAATGCCTGAGATACATATACAATTGGGGATATGGATATATATATATTGTGGGTTATTGTTTATCGTTGTGAAAATGGTTGATTGTGGCTAATGGTAAATTATTTCTATAAGAATTTGTTGGAAGTATGGGATTCCACCAGAATTTGTTGGAAATGGTTCGTCATCATAAATGACTTATTATTTGTAACTTGGTTTTACTCTTCATTTAATTTATTGTTTTTGCGTTAACTTGAGATCTGCTTAAATGTCACTGTTTTATTTCAAAGTTATATACGATATTTTGGAAAGTGAGACCGAACTCTTTTATATACTTTTAAAACTTGTTCGATTTTGGGAGGATGTTGCTACAGAGATTAGTGTCCATCCCTTACAAACAATATTTATTCTCAGATTTTGATTTCGAGGAAGAACTCAGAGTCGATGAGCAGGTAGCTTGGAAAGCTCAATTGGATGGAAGTCGTGATCCCTAGGGGATGGTTTAGAATTACTCTCTTTATGTCATATACTAGGAGATGCATTTTGAGATAATGCATGAATAATATTATGTTTATTCTGCTGCAAGATAATACTTAATTTTTGGGATGTAATTGTCATAGTTTGGCATATTCTTTTGGATGTTAATGTAGATGTTATGTGTGATGATTGAAACTCTCTGTATTTATGAATTTTATTAGTTGTTCTCATGATGTGAATGACTTAAATAGTAATGTCATCCGACATGGATTTTGGGGTGTTACACCTAAACCACTCAATCCTTCAAAGATCTTAAAAGCCACATCCAAAAGTTGACCCAGTCCATGAGCACACATGAAAAGGGCAAGTTTCCTGCCCAACCCAAACCTCCGCAAGGCCAATTTCATGTGAGAAATCCTTCAATCATGGAAAACCCACAAGATCGAGCCCAATTTGTCACTACACTTAGAAGTAGCAAGGTGATTGACAAGACCATCACAGTCATGCTAATTCCAAAGCCAAGACCTGAGTCAATCCTGATCATCTCATCATTTGAGCCTAAACTTATAGTTGAAGAAGAACCTGAGCCTATGATTGAACAAGATCCGGAGCCTTCTGATTAGAACAAAATATTGTATGATTCAATGTGCTAATCATTGATTAATTGAGTAATTTTTGTGATTAAATGATAGGAGTTTGGCTAAATGTTTTCTTAACTATGGTAGTTGATGTTTGCAGGTAAAGGATGTGCAAAATAGCCTTCTTAAGGCCCCCCAACCCAGTTGAGTGGAAAAAGGATAAAAAAGCTAGCTTGGAGATAGCTCAGGAGAGGAGAAGAACAGAAAATCAAAAAATCAGTTAAACCGTACCGGTATGCGTACCGATACGCTTATGCTACTGGTGTTGACCGTACCGGTACGATCACCTACTGGAGTTCACCGTACCGATACGCTAAACCTATTGGAGTTCGCCGTACTAGTACGCATACCAGTACGCTCCGCCTGACAGACCCAAAATTTTGTAGATCTTTTCCAGCTGCTTTGTGGACCCCACCATACTTCATCCTGCCTTTCTCCTGCACGCCCACAACACTATTCATTGTGTTCACACCTTCTCTTGGACTTTGGATGCATTAATCATTAATGCCAAGAGAGAGAAGAGGGGTTGTTGGGGGAGGAAGACAGCTCTGCTATGCCCCTATCCAGCCCACCTTAATTTGTGCTACTATGATGGGAATCACATCAAGGATTTGACAGGGGGTCTTGAGGCACGTTTTTGCTAGGGAGAGGGCCTGGATGGATGATTTATTATGTATTGCATTGTATGGAATATTATGTATTGCATTTGTGCTACTATGATTCATGTGTTCTTCATTGCATTGGCTTGTAATCTCTTGTAAGGATCTTTAGAACATTATTTGATGTCATTAATGCTAGTTTCTTTATATTGGTTCTTAGTTTAATGCTCTCATTAATGCTTCACCATTAATGTTTCAAGTTCTTCATTTTCTATAGATCTAAAAATGATTTTGCATCTCTTTCATTCCTAGATTATGAGTTATTGCATTTAGTTACTTTAGATCTTCATTTCATTACAATTCACTTCCATTTCATTGTTATTTCCATTTTAAGTATGAGTAACTAACTTTGTTTGTTAGCAAAACCAAGGGGAACCTCTTCTTGGGTATATGATTTCAAATCATTTTTATTCCTCTCTTTAAAGACCAATGGTTCGGTTTGACTGGGTTGAAGGTGGATGATTCGGTGAGTCTTTGATAAACTGTAGGCCTAGTCATGGATTATGCTTAGATACTCACCGGCCTCATCCTCGACTTCTAACAAATCAATCGTTCATTCATACTCGATCGGAGGAATGGTTTGAGTTGAGATTGTATACCAAGTGGAGTAACCTCTTGGGTTTTCCAACATTTGTTTCTCATTGCATTTTTTACCAAAACTAACTCCACCAAATAACTTTCAAACAAAAGATTTTACACTTTCTCTTTTTTGACAAAATCACCTTCACACACTTGAACTTTCCTTCCCTGAGGAGACGACCTTGGAATACTCTTCCAAATAAAACAACGACATACAAGAGACTCCTTGCGATTGGGGAGCACTTTTGTTCGCACACTTACATATTTCATAAATTTTGTACATTTCATTTCCACCATTCTGTTGCCCTATCTCTTGCATGAATCTGAGTGAGAGTGACACTCACCCACACACATAAGCCATATACATATTTGAGGGTTCATGTAAGGAGCTTAGGAACAACAACGTTTTCAATCAATCACCTTCTGAGGAAAGAGAACCTTCGTGTTCCATTCCTGCTCATTTCCCTCATAAACTCAAAACCACACAAAAGTTGAATAATCAACCTAAAATTTATGAGCTTTTTAAGCAAGTAAAAATCAACATCCCTCTTCCGGATGCAATCAAACAAGTTTCGTCTTCTACCAAGTTTTTAAAAGACTTGTGCACAGTCAAGAGAAGCCAGAATGTCCAAAAAAGAGTCTTCTTGACAGAACAAGTCAGTGCCCTACTTCAACACAAAACCCCTCCAAAATACAAGGATCTAGGATGTCCTACGGTGTCATGTGTCATTGAAAACTTCAAAATAGACCAAGCACAATTAGATCTCGGAGCCAGTGTCAATCTACTTCCTTTCTAGGTTTACCAACAATTGGGTCTCGGTGAACTCAAACCCACTTGTGTCACACTCAAGTTGGCCGACAGATCTGTCAAAATCCCTAGGGGCATTGTTGAAGATGTATTTGTCCAAGTAGATAATTTTTTCTTCCCAATTGACTTTATTATTCTCGATACTCAGCCAGCAATACCTTCAGAGAACCAAATTCTCATCATTCTTGGTCGACCCTTCCTAGCAACTTCCAATGCACTAATCAATTGCAGGAATAGAGTCTTGAAATTAACTTTTGGGAATATGACTCTCAAGCTGAATATTTTCAATATTGCCAAACACCAAGGGGAGGACAAGGAAGAAAGGGAAATAAACTCCCTTGAATATTTAATTTAGGAACATTTAAACGACTCATTTTGTGAGAGTCCTACTGAATCATCTCCGTTGAAGCCTCTCACCTCTGAATTGACAAATGAATGCCCCACTCATACTATTAGGGCATGGGCCCCCAAATTCGAGGAACTTTCATCAAGTGGCACAAAGTCACTATCATCAAGTGACAATCCACCAAAGAATCAACTAAATCCTCTCCCATCTGACCTCAAATATGCATTCTTAGGAGAGGACGAGTCATACCCAGTAGTAATTTTCTCTATGCTCACAGACTTGCTAGAGTCTAAACTGATTGAAGTTCTTAAAAGCCATAAAGCAATATTGGGTGGACCATCGCTGACTTGAAAGGTATAAGCCCATTAATCTGCAACCATGCTATATACCTTGAAAAGGATTCAAAACCCTATCGTCAAATGCAGTGACGACTGAATCGTCGCATGAAGGAAGTTATGATAACTGAGGTACTCAAACTCTTAGGTGCAGAGATAATTTTTTCCTTCTCCGATAGCAAATGGGTTAGTCTAACCCAAGTTTTACCAAAGAAGTCAAGGGTCACAGTGGTAAAAAAATGAAGCAAATGAACTAGTACCAACTTGAGTCGTCATAGGATGGCGGATGTGTATTGATTACCAAAAACTCAATTTGGTAACGAGGAAAGACTATTTTCCTTTTCCCTTTCTTGAACAGGTTCTAGAAAGAATTGGAGGCCATGAATTTTACTGTTTCCTGGATGGGTATTCCAAGTACAATCAAATTAAGATAGTATTAAATGACCAGGAGAAAACCACATTCACATGTCCCTTTGGCACCTTTGCATTCAAAAGGATGTCATTTGGACTTTCTAATATTCCTGCAACATTCCAAATATACATGCTAAGCTTGTTCCGTGACATGGTTAAGAAAATTTTGGAAGTGTTCATGGATAACTTCTGTTTTTATGGTGACTAATTTGATTTGTGTTGGGCATATCTGATTAGCACAAAACTTTGTATATTTTTATGTGCTAATCATCTTATTTTAATTTCTTTTGGGAGTTAAATGATGGGAATTGCATGGATTGAGCTCTAAATAAAGATATTTGATGTTTGCAAAAAAAAAAAAGTGTTGAAAGAGGTTTCTTAAGGCCTTCCCAAATGTATTGAGATGATTGAGAATGAAAGAAAGGCTAGAGGAAAGCTCAAGAGGTGAAAAATAAAAAAATAGAAAGAAATAGTACCGGTATGCAGTACCGGTACGCTGAGGCTACTAGAGTTCGAGGTACTGGTACGCAGTACCGGTATTGTTTGCTGAGTTTGCTTTTAATCTCTGCATCTCAAGCTCTGCTGCCTTGAGGGTCCCACCAACAGATCTCCCAAGCTCCCTTCACACGTCCACAACACTATTCATCTCTTTCACACTTCTCTTTGGACTTTGGAGCCATGTTTATCAATAAGGAAAGAGACGAGAAGAGTTATTGGGTGTGCAGACAGGGTCTGTACTCCCTGATTAACCCTAATTAATGTGTAAATTAGAATGATTAAGTAATCACTTTTATAAGATAAAATAAATAAATATTATGAATTATGTTTTGGGTGTGAATTAAAGTTTTTAATATCTTATGTTTGAAAGTATAGGGTCAAATGTAGAAATATCAGAAAATACAGGACTATTTTGCAAAGCTTGAAACTATGAAGGACTAAAGTGCGATAAAGAAACTTGGACCAATCAGGAGATGACATATGGACCAATAAAAACACAACAAATGGACCAATGAGGAAACAACATTTGGCACACTCATAACATCACACTTGGACCAATCAGGCAACAACACTTGGCGCATCAGGAGGACGACACATGGCAGACCAAGAAGGCGACACCTAGCACCACTACAAGCCACCACCATTCTGGAAGGTAGTGGTAGCATTCCTAAACCCTCCTTGGCCTTCCTAAAGGCCCCTTGGCCATCCACCTCCTCCCCCCCCCAATAAATAGGGGCTTTCTCCTCCTTCTTCATTCATATTCTACACCAACACCACACTTTCTCTCCAAATCACTCCAAGACAAGCTTTTCTTCTTTTCTTCCTTTCATTCACCAACATACACATAACCTTTCCACAAGACCAGCCCCTTACTCTCCAAAACCAGCCGTCCTCCAAGTTCCAAATAGAGAAAAGAAAAGAAAGAAAGAGAGAAAAGAGAAAGAAATAGTCGGTGGGTGTGATACCATTTCTATATTTCTACATTTCTGTGGTAATCTTTCTATTCCGATAGTTGAACTACTTCTACTTTAGTGTATTGATTGATAATAAAGGTGGTTGTGTTTCAATTGTTCCTTGTGAAAGAAGTTTTACAGTTTACCATTTAATTTCAGTTGTAATGAATACTACATGCACTTCATGCTTGTCTATAGCAATGGAGCATGAGTAGTGGTTTTATAACCTTCAAACTAGGGTAAACATATGTATAATATTGGTTAAGTTTTGGAAATGCTGATATTTTATTTATATGTTTATTTATATATGTAATATATGTTTAATGCGTGATACATTGATGTACGTAATTTTGGTCCTGTGCCTGAAATTATGTAATTAGTGTATCATAAGACCCGTTAGTTAAAGATTTACGGTGTTCCTACCTGTATGGTTTGTCCTCCATCAGAACGCTGAGGATTTTCTACTGATGTGTGGTACAAAACCTAAATGATCCTCACGGGTTATTAGGGTTGTTTAATTTATTTATAACTATAACGACAGTCTAACAACCACAGCATTCCTACCGATGTGGCTTGTCCTCCATTGGAATGCTGAGGATGTTTAACTGGCATATATATATCACAAATGACCTATTGGGTAATTCAAGTGTTCCTCATGAGTTGGCTCTACCTTCTGGTTCACTTGAATTAGTCACTTGGAACATCTATAATCAGCTTTCCTAAGAAGTTGTTTTATGATATAGTACCACCAGTTAGCCTAAGAAGCGGTTGTGTTATGGTTTATTATATATGCACTTACAATCATAACATCAAGGGAATAACTCAAGTATTCCTCATGAATGGCTCTGCCTTCTAGTTTGTTTGGATTAACCAATTGACGTGGATATAACCAGACCTGTCGATTGACTTTCTAGTAAAATGAAGGTTAATTGTTGTGAGGTAGCATTTTCAGAAATTAAACAATATGAAGCATATGGATCCCTAAACTGAAGGGTATTTTTTAAATTCCTATCATTAATTTGCTTTACTTACGCACTAGATTTTCGCATTTTGTTTAAATTAAAACTAGTTGTTAAACTAAGCTCACATCACAAGCTATCAAAACATCACACTACTTCAAACAACAACTTTACTATTTTTATTTTTTATTTTTATTTAATTTTTTTTACAATCTAAATTACTGAAATCTCTTCGTGGGATCGATACTTGGACTTAAAACAGAAAAAACTACAATTCGACCACTTATACTTTGGTATATAATATAATATAATTCAGACACACTAAAAAATGTGAATCATGTATTTTGGCGCCACTGCCGGGGAGTAAAAGTAATTTGAAAAAATAATAGTAAAAATAAAAAATATATAATTTTTTTTTAAAAAAATATTTTATTTTATATGTTTATATTTTGTTCATTTGTTTTCAATAGTCTGTCTGTTCATTCATCAGTAGGTTCTGTAAATCAGTTAACTCATTCATCTTCATCAGTTTCATCATCAAAATCTACAAAAGAATCCATCGACTTAAGTATGACTTAAAACGTACCTAGCGAACAAGAAGCCCGAGAACAGGAAGTAGTTCAAAATACTTGACCATTAAAAGAATATCTACACCCTACAAGAACTAATGTCCCGTCATGTTTTATTTTTCCTGCAGACACTCCAAATATTAATATTAAGCTAGCAACCATACAATTACTACCACAATTTCATGGTTTAGAAGATGAAAACCCTTATGTTCATATAAAAGAATATGAAGAAGTTTATGAAACTTTGCAAGATAATTCAGAAATAATCAAATTAAGATTTTTTCAGTTTTCTTTGAAAGATAAAGCTAAACTATGGCTTAACACTTTATGAGCAAATTATATCAATAGTTGACAAGTTTTACAAACTGAGTTCTTTAAAAAGTTTTTTCCTGTACGTCGTATTAATACATTAAGACATCAAATAATGAATTTTACTGTAAAAGAAAAATTTTTTTTTATCAATGTTGGGAAAGATTTAAAGATCTTCTCCAAGCTTGTCTCCATCATGCATTTGAAAACTGGACTTTAGTTGGTTTCTTTTATAATGCTCTTCCATCCGCAATGCGACAATTTGTTAAAATGATGACTCAAGGAGAATTTAGGAATAAAATCCTTGAAGAAGCATTTCAATTTTTTAATACTATTTCTGAGAGTTCCCAGATATGGGACTCAACTTCTTCAAATATTGTGAAAAATAAGCCATCTACATCCTAAAAATAAAAATATGTATTAAAAGATGATGATGATTTTAGAGCTAAAATGGCTAGTTTATCTCAAAAATTAGTAGCCTTAGAAATGAAAAAACTTAAGCAAGTAAATGTTGTTTCTTCTACTGATCAAGTGTGTGAAATTTGTGCGTTGTTAGGACATCCTACTGGGGAATGTCCAACTATACCTGTATTTAAAGAAGTTTTAATTGAAAAATCAAATGTTGTTTCAACTTATAATAAACCTTATTCAAATCCACATTCTAAAACTTATAATCCAGGATGGAGAAATCATCTGAATTTTAATTGGAGAAATACACAGCCTACAAATCTAACACAAGGTCCCCACAACAACAAAATCAACAACAGTACCAACCATATCTACCTCCTCAGAAAAGAACTCTGGAATACACTATGAATCCATTTATTCAAAGTCAAATGAATTTTAATAGTCAATCAACTCAAGCTTTCAATGAATTTAAATCTCAAATTTTCCAGAGTATTGAAGATATCAAAAGTCATCTTGCTAAGTTGACTCAGTCCATAAGTATTTTAGAGAAAGGAAAGTTTTCATCTCAACCTAAACTTCCACAAAGTCAGAACCAAACTAACGTTGTGTCATCAGAAGCCTCACCAAGTCAAGTACAAGCAATCACAACACTAAGAAGTGGTAAGAAAATTGATAAAACCCTTAAACCCAAAATTCCAAAGAAGATACGTGAGTCAATTCCTATAAATGAACCACTTGAATTTGAACCTTTAATCAAAAAGCAACTAGGAATACAAAGTGAAAAAGATCCTCCATGTCCTATTCCATTACATTTTCCTCAAAGAGTCAAGCAACTTCAAACTGAAAAGGATCAATCTGACATTCTTGAACTCTTTAAACAAGTAAAAATTAATATTCTTTTATTGGATGCAATAAAAAGAGTTCCAGTTTATGCTAAATTCTTAAAAGATATGTGCACAATAAAAAGAAGAACTAATGTACCAAAGGAAGCATTCTCAACGGAACAAGTTAATACTATAATACAACAGGAGATGCTTCTCAAATATAAAGATCTAGGTAGCCCTACAGTCTCATGTCTCATTGAAAATTTTAGAATTGAACAAGCACTGCTAGACCTTGGATCCAATTGTAATTTAATGTCATATTAAGTATACACACAACTAGGATTAAGCGAGCTAAAACCTTCTAATGTTAAATTGCAATTACTAGACCGATCAATAAAAACTCCACAAGGAATTGTGGAAGACGTTATTGTCCAAGTTGATCAATTCTATTTTTCAGCACATTTTATTGTTATAGACACAGAACCAAAGTGTCAAATGTATGCATCTCAATACTTACCTCTTATTTTGGGTCGACCATTCCTAGCTACATCAAAAGCATTGATTAACTATAGGAATGGAGTCATGAAAATTTCATTTGGAAATATGACTTTAGAAGTAAATATTTTTAAAGGTACAAAACGACCTAGAGCAGATGAGGAAGAAGAACCGTATGAAGTAAATTGTGTTGAAATATTAACTCAAACTTTCTATGAATTTTTTTTTCTAAAAAAAGAGTTATGTGAATTGGAATTTATATCTGATATTGAATCTGAAAATACATCCATAAAGAATACACAATGTGAAGAATTGTTACCTAAACTTGTAGAATCGAATGTCAAATTTTTTAAACAAGAATTAAAACCTTTACCAACCAATCTGAAATATGTCTTTCTAGAAGAGAATGAAATTCATCTAGTAATAATATCATCAAAGTTATCTAAAATTCAGGAAAAAGAATTAACAAAAATTCTAAAAAATCACCAAAGTATTATTGGATGGACAATAGCAAATATAAAAGGTATAAGTCCACTTCTATGTACTCACTGTATTTATTTAGAAGAAGATGCTAAACCATCTCGTCAAATGCATCCACACTTAAAAGAAGTAGATCGCATGGAAGTACTGAAATTATTAGATGCTAATATCATCTATCCTATATCTGATAGTAAATGGGTCAGTCCTACACAAGTAGTCCCAAATAAATCTGGCGTTACTGTAATCAAAAATCAAGAAAATGAATTAATTTCAATGTGTACAGTCACAGGATGACGTGTATGTATTGACTATCAAAAACTAAATTCCCTCACCAAAAAGAACCACTTTCTGTTACCATTCCTGGATCAAGTATTGGAATATTCTGGATATAATCAGATTGAAATTGGAATAGATGATCAAGAAAAAACTACATTTACATGTCCATTTGGAACTTTGGCTTATAAAAGGATGCCTTTTGGGTTATGTAATGCCCCAACTACCTTTCAGCGTTGTATGTTAAAAATATTTAGTGATATGGTAGAACGACATCTAGAAGTCTTTATGGACGACTTTTAAGATTGATTAGCACAAAATATTGCATATTTATATGTGCTAACCATCCATGAATTAACGGTTTTTATGATGATAATGAGGGAAGTTATATTTATCAAGTTATTAATGATGACATTTTGTATTTGCAGTAAAAAGGTGCTAAATAAGACTCTCTTTAGCATTTCAACAAGGATGGAGACAAAAGGGGATGAAAGAATGAGAATTAGAAAGCCTAACGGTGGCGGATGCAGCAGAAACAGCAGATACTGTACTGGTACGCAAAGGCTACTGAAGTTCGAGGTACCAGTACGGTATGTCCTTTTCTTCCCCAAAATCTCGTAGTAGGAGCTATGTCACTTTGAGGACCCCACCATCAGCACTCCCCTACTCCCCTGACATGCCCACAATACTATTCACCTTGTTCACACCGTGGATTGGATGTTTGGAGCTTGGATTATCAATAAAAAGAGAGAGTGAGGAAGGAGCTGGGTGTGCAGACAAGCTCCGCACACCCCTGTTCAGCCCATGCTCTCTGCAACCTATGGAGGGGATGGATAACCCAGGCTACTCCAGAGCTGGGAGGCACGTTTTTTAGCCAAAAGAACCAAGGAGTTTAGCATGTTATTGGGTGGTAGAAGAATATAGAAAACAGCTTCTGGGTAGAAGACGATGAACAGTGTTTTTAGATAGATAAATTGATTTTTCTGCATTTTCTTCATTACATTGCCGTGTAACCTATTGTAAGGATCTTAGAACTTCATTGAATGTCATTAATGTTGATTTCCTTCATGTTTCTTGTTGGTTTAATGTGCATTTAAAGACTTACCATTAATGAGCCTAGTATTTCATTTTCTTAGTAGTAAAATGGGTTTAAAATGCTTTCACTCTTAGCCTTTAATTCCTTGCACATAGTTACTCTAAATCTTCATAGTTTTGCATGCACTCTCATTACATTGTTTATTTCATTTCAAGCATGAGTAACTAAATCATTAAGTTGGCAAATCCAAGGGAAACCTCCACTTGGGTAAACCACTCCAACTCATTCTCCTCCCTCTTTTATGAGTTCTATGGTTCGATTTGACCTGGTTGAGAGTGGATGAGTTGGTGAGTCTTTGATATTCTGTAGACATAGTAACGAATTATGCTTAGATCCTCACCAATCTTATCCCTAGCTTCCAGCGAATCAATCGTTCATTCATGCTCTATCGGAGGAGGGATTTGAGTTGTGATGGTATCCCCATTGGAGTAATCTCTTGGGTTTGCCAACATTTGTTTTCTCATTACATTCTCATTGATACAGACTCCACCAAATAACTTTCAACCACAAAAATTTTTACACTATCATTTTCATCAAATCACCTTCGCATTGGTTTACTTCCTTCCCTGTGGAATCGACCTTGGAATACCTCCAAGTAAAACACAACCCACGAAAGTCTCCTTGCGATTGGGGAGCATTTTTGTGCATTTACATCTCATATTTACATCATCCCATTTCCATTCCTCCTTGCCCTTTCTTTTGACACTATCCCAAGGGAGAGAAATACTTCCCTTCATTCGTACATTGCCTAGTCTAAGGGATAGTATTTAGGGGTTAACAGCGGTGAGGTTTTACAAACAATCAGTGATTCATTTGACAAATGTTTAGAAAAACTGGAAAGAGTACTTACTCGATGTGAAGAAACAAACCTTGTCTTAAATTGGAAAAATGTCATTTCATGGTTATAAAAGGTATTGTTTTAGGTCACATAGTTTCTAAAAAAAATTTGAAGTCGATAAATTCAAAATTGACTTAATAGCTAATCTTCCTTCACCAAAAATCGTAAAAGATGTTCGGTCTTTTTTAGGTCACACTGGGTTTTATCGAAGATTTATCAAAAACTTTAGTTCAATATCAAAACCAATTTGTAATCTTTTATGTCAGGATATAATATTTGAATGGAATGATGCATATCAATCAACATTTGATAAATTAAAAAATATGCTTATTTCGGCACCTATCATGCAACCTCTTGACTGGTCTTTGCCTTTTGAACCAATGTGTGATGCAAGTGATTATGTAGTAGGAGCTGTATTAGGCCAAAGGAAGGATAAAAAATCCTATGTTATATATTATGCAAGCAAAACTCTAAATGATGCACAAATGAATTATTCAACCACAGAAAAAGAACTACTTGTTGTTGTTTTTGCATTAGATAAATTTCGATCATATTTGGTTGGGTCGTCAATTGTGGTATTTATGGATCATTCAGCTCTAAAATATTTGCTTACTAAGATAGATGTGAAACCACGTCTCCTATGATGGATTTTATTACTTCAGGAATTTGATCTTATAATTAAAGATAAAAAATGAGTAAAAAATGTGGTAGCAGATCACTTGTCAAGATTAAATTACGATACAAAGGAAGAACCAATTTCGATTAGAGAAACTTTTCCAGATGAACAACTCTTAGCCATAATCAAAGTACCATGGAATGCAGATGTAATAAATTATTTAGCTACTGGTATTATTCCTTCTAATTATACCTGTATTGATAGAAATAAGTTCCTAAGCGAGGTACATAATTTTTTCTGGGAAGATCCGTATCTATTTAAATATTGTAAGGACCAAATAATAAGACGATATGTACCTAATCATGAAATCAGTCAGGTAATTCAATTTTGTCACTCTAAAGCTTGAGGAGGTCATTTTGCTTCAAAGAAAACCACTGCTAAAATTTTACAGTGTGGATTTTATTGGCCAACTCTTTTCAAAGATGTTCATATCTTTTCTTTAAACTGTGACAGATGTCAAAGAATGAGAAGTATTTCGAAAAGAAATATGATGTCTTTAAACCCAATTTTAGTTATTGAAATTTTTTACTGTTAGGGCATCGATTTTGTGGGACCATTTCCTTCATCCTTTGGATATCTGTATATTTTGGTTGTAGTTCACTATGTTTCTAAATGGGTAGAGGCAATTTCATGTAAAAAAAATGATCACAGAATAGTAATCAAGTTTTTAAAAGAAAATATTTTATCTAGATTTGGGATACCTCGAATCATTATCAGTGATGGTGGATTACATTTTTGTAATAAAATTTTTGAAAACTTGATGAAAATATACATGATTTCACATAAAATATCAACTCTGTACCATCCACAGAGAAGTGGACAAGCAGAATTAGCTAATAGGGAGATAAAGTACATTTTAGAAAAAACTGTAAATCCGGATTGTAAGGATTGGTCTTTAAGATTAACCGATGCGTTTTGGGCTTGCCGTACTGCGTATAAGACTATTCTAAGAATGTCTTCTTATCGGTTAGTTTATGGTAAACCATGTCACCTGCCTGTAGAATTAGAACATAGAGCATATTGGGCAATCAAAATGATGAATTTTGATATGGATCAAGTTAGAATGTCTCGCAAACTACAAATTAATGAATTAGAAGAATTAAGAAATGAGGCTTATAAAAACGCTAAAATTGCTAAATCAAGAACAAAAAATTTTCATGAGAAATTTTTTTGAACCTTCTCAAAAAGTTCTGTTATATAATGCAAAGCTTCGTTTATTTCCTAGAAAGCTAAGATGTAGATGGACATGTCCTTATATTGTTAAGCAAGTCTTCGACCATGGGACAGTTGAAATTGAAAATCCAGTAAGTGGAAATATTTTCAAAGTAAATGGGCAAAGACTTAAACCATATTATAATAGTTTAAAACAATATATAACTTATGTGCAACTTTTTGATCCAGTTTATGTATAAAATAATAGTTTTTTTTGATTATTAATTACTTGTAATTTATTTGACAGCTTCAAACCTCTTGAATAAAAGCCAGATATCCCAATCGTAGAAAGACAACAAACTCCTGATTTTTATTTTTATTTTTATTATCAATGCTGGCTATTTTTGTCTTTTCATTTCAGATAATATTTAATTTAAGATGGGTACATGTGACTGTGAATTTAAGTTTCGTGTTAAAAATAATAATTGCAATTTAAACACTCTGTTCGTCTTTGTGCTAGGTAGACGTTGAAGAACCAGATAGTGAGTTAATTTTCAATAATTTTTTGAGTCATTTTTAAATTTTGTGAAAAAGTT
>CM042189.1:18270625-18286864 GCA_023539305.1 Ilex asprella | reverse complement strand
TATTTTGGTTAAGTTTAATTTTACTACGTCATCTTCCAAAAGATATACTTATGTTGATCATGCAAAAAGCTAAGTATGTTAAAAATTTAGAAAATTTTGAAATCCAAGCATGACCTTTGTGTGAAAAAAGTACATATGATAAACACCAAAGAGCAAACCGTCTTTGTGCTTGTGTACGATGTGGTCGTACAGAACATCTGAGACGATATAATAAGTGTGCGGAACTAATTTCAGCACGAGTGTTTGATCGTTTACGGTGGATTAGAGATTGGTAGAGTAAGGGATACCCTGAGATGCCATCTTTTTCTACCCCAATGTTAAATAGATTCGTGAGAACTAAAATTAACCGTGTCTGTAAAACCCGAGAAAATTTAAACTTTTTTTCGAAAAAGGGTAAAATGGTAATTTGTCACTATAATGTGAAAATTAAAATACGTGTTTTTTAGACCTCGTATGACACAACGGACTTCCCTGTTGGACTAGTATCATGGAATATAGTCATCCTGTGAAATTTCGTCGAATTTTGAGGTAAGTCAGATTTTTTGCACGTTGTTCGAGGCGAGTGGGTGGCGGATGACCTCACCAAGGCCCCTAAAAATGAGAAAATTAAAATTTAATTATAATTGATTAAAATTTCAAATAATATTAATTTGAACTTAACCTGTAATGTAATAAATCATTTCGGGACGAAAACTGACCTAAATAAGCAAGTGACGTGTGGCGCGATTAGAGCCAAATATTTAAAATTATAAATAGGAGCTAAAATCATAATTTTAGCACGAATATCTTCATTTCAGCCCCATTTGGCTGGCCATAGAGTGAGAAGAGAGACAATAGAGAAAAAATAGCTTTTCAAACTTCTTCTTCGATTTTCTGGAGTTCCGTCGGTCGGAATCCGTCGAGCCAAGAACCAAAGTTCATCTCATCGACGAGGGCTACGTGTACGTACCAAGAATGAAGGATTTTACCGAAGATCCAAAGATTTTTTTTTTTGGAGAAATCAAGTTCTTGGGCTTTGATTGGTATTCTTGAAGTTCTACACTTCAAGTGAGCTAGGGTTCTTCCTACTTTGGTGTATTTCTAACCTTTGATGTCCATAGGAAAAAGGGTTAGATGTATACATGACCTATAACTTGTATATAGTTATGGAACTTACTTAGGCTAACTTTTAGCTTGAGTTTGATGCATGGTAGTTACTTAAGTAATCTCTTGTAACTTGGTGATTATGTGGGCAATTTTGGACTGTTTTATGGACTGATTATGGGGCTGTTTTTATGGACAATTTTGGACTGTTTTATGGCTACATTGTGGGCTGTTTAGTGACTAAAATTGTGACTGTTTTATGAACTGATTTGGGACTACATTTTGGACTGTTTTATGGATTGATTTGGGACTGCATGTTGGACTGTTTTAAGGACTGATTTGGGGCCGCATTTTGAACTATTTTATGGCATGTTATGGGGCTATTTTGTGCACTGTTAAGGGACTTTCATGGACTATTTTTGTGCACTTTCATGGGCTGAATTTGTGTACTTACATGGACTGTTTTTGTGCACGTTCATGGGCTGAATTTGTGCACTTACATGGACTGTTCTTGTGCACTTTCATGGGCTAAATTTTTGACCATTATGTAACATGCTTGCGAATTGTATGATATAAATGTTAATACATGTTAGTTGATGTTTTTACGTTGTTATGGATTTTTGGAGATTATATGCATATGATATAATTCTCCATGATACATATTAAAATGTATGGTTTAATTGGTTCATATGACACTCATTCCATATGGTTTATTACATTGCATATGTACGGAGGCATCACATTCATGGGCTTAGGCATAAGTGTGAGTGTGTGTATGCATGGTTAATCAAACACCATTCTTGGTGATTGACATGTGGAATCGATAAAGTTGGATCGAAGATTCCATTGAGTCGCATGTTGCATGAAAAACTTGTGTAGGGTATAGCAAGAAGGGGTAGATTCCCCCTTGAGTGAAAGACCCGACGACTTGGTTATACACTCCCCTATGGTGAAATTCCGGAAAAGTGTAGTTTGGTATACGGAACCGGCGGTATAAAATCCAAAATTCAATGCCCAACAAGACACAAGATTTTGATTTAGAAAAGTACTCATTCAATGAGTAACACCCATCAATGGTTGGGTTTTATAATAAAAAAACTTTTATTTTCAAGTGATAATTGGGTGAATTTTTCGTCGAATGACGGTTACACTGCACGAGTGCTTTGCATTGTGTTGTGGGAGTCGGTGAGGACTCGGGTCATGATGCATGTGTGAGTTTCATCTCATTTCATAGCATGGCATGGTAGAATTTCAACCTAGAATTGCCTATTCTTACTTGGAATGTTGACTTGAATATGAAATGATGTATGTGAACATTGCATGTGCACTTAGGTGGGGAGTAGCCTCGGTAGGAAATTACTCTACGGGGCGTTGCTCACCCTATAAGGGAAAAATTTTCAAGTGGGAGAAATACACCGGCGTATGACTCCAATTTGGACCCTCATGTTTGAAGAAAGCCAAATGTGGCTTTATTTTGTGTTAATGTACAACACTTGTGAAAATTATATTTTGGGCATGTAATTCTTTGCAAATGATTGTAATAAAACATATATGAACCATTGTTAAAGTAACCTTGCATGTTTTGATATAATTATGGATAATTGGACCCGGTTTGGCCAATGTTTACTTATAAATGGACTCGGTGAGGTCAATGTTTTATATTGGGCCTCGGATGGGTCATGTAAAGATATATTGCACAGGTTGGATTTTGCGTAGAGCTCCCCGTACAAAGAAGAATCTGCCCGAATTTTTTTAAATTATGAACCCCGGTAAATGGGGCATAACGACGCGATATTGAGTTACTCGGTATCCATGAATATTCCTCAGATTGATAGAAAATCAACGAAACCCCGGATTTTGGGGTGTCATGACTTGATCTGAAATGTGTACACCCAAGTGCAAGCGGTCAAGTTGTTGTAATAATCCACTTTGAGTTCAAAGTCGAATCCACAGGGAACTTGTTTGTGTTGGTGTTTCAAAGTAATCAGTAAAGGAAACCAATAGATTGTAACCTTGAGATTTTAAAATTGTGAGATGTGGGTGATTTCCTGAACAGAATATCAAATTCTCTCCAAGAAAGTTTACAAGCTATATTCGAATGGAAATAAAGTCACACTTTAGTTCAGGGATCTGGACATGTATTCAATTATCCGGTTCATTATAATTATGCTTGATAACTCAATTAACTCCTGTGTCAGCGACAAGTTAATCGGAAGATCAAGATGGGCTGTAAGAATTAAGGCCATGGTTCTGATGTCTTACTAGAAGTTTACAAGAATTGCTTGTGCTGAGACTCAACCCATCAACAGACAAGCAAGTGTTCCTACAAGAAGTCCAACTATGGCTTTAATGTTCCATCCTTATAAATGAAGCTCAATAATGGGGATGATTAAAGGGTAGTCATGAAGATCTAGCCGGGGTACTTGCCTTGTAATGAAGAATCTTTCCATGCAAGAGTCATCCATGTCATAGAAAGATTCTCGATTATACAAAGTACCTTAGCTTTGCTAGATGCAATCAATCATCCAATAAGCAAGGGGATATAAACATTAAGCATTAGAACAAAGCATAATATAACTTTCGGATAATCAATACATGTCCTTCACCTCTTACTAAAGAGTGAATGAGAAACTACTCACTCTTCATAGCTTTGGTAAAGCTAGAAAAGTGAGTGATGTTCATCCCTCTAAGTATAGGACTTCGCAAAGTAAAAGTACCATTAACAAGAAGCTAATCTTCAACGTAGAATTAGTGAATCACGTTCCATCCTTCACGACTTTGGTAAAGCTCTAGAAAAGTGGAAGAGTTTCACTCCTCTAAGCAAGAAGGGAGCTCAAATAATGAAAGTGCAAGAAATAAATAAAAGCGTGTTTGTAAGAGCATAAATGTAAAGACTAGAAGTAAATAGAGACATAAATGTAAAGACTAAAATTAAATCAAGAACATAAATTTAAAGACTTGAAGTAATTAAATAAACTACACCTTTTAAGCAAATGTAAATGTAAACATTAATGTAAAGAAAATGAGTGGGAATCTCAACTTCCCAACTCTTCTAGCAAAGAGAAAAACTAAAACAAGAATTAGAAGAGCTATATGTGATGAATGCCAAGTGATGAATCCCTCAAGTGATTCCCCTGATGAGTGATCCCCTTTCTCTCCACAAACCAGGTATATTTATAGGCAAGGAGAAGGCAGGGATAGGGGTAAAAGAATAGAGCTGGGTGCCAAAGTGAAAGTGAAAAGCCAACTACTCGGCAGGCAGTCTGTTAAGGCCGTTCGAACAGTTAGGGCATTCGAACAGTTTCTTTGCCTTTGCTCTGCATTGTTCAAACGTCAGATGTTGTCAGTGCCTGTCAGATGGCCCTCTGGTCTTCTGTGAAAATCTCCCTCTACACTCCATGTTGCAACACCCACGTGCTCTAGTCAGTATTTGGTTTAATCTGGTTCAAGTGGATGTTCGAACTATGGACATGGCGTTTGAACGGTTTCTCTGTTCCTCAGGGCTTTGGTTCTTGGCTGCAACACAGTTCATAACAGCTGGCCTGGTTTCTCATGACTGTTCGAACGGGATGTTGAGTTCGAGCGTTGCTTCCTTGTTCCAAGCTTTTACAATTTGTTCCCTAATGTGCTGTTGTTGCATTCTATTATACTTTTTGTTGCCCTTGAACCCTTGTTTACTTTAAGACCTAAAACATTATCACTTAAACTCTATCAAAGTACAATTAGTCTGAAAAGGGTATAATAATATGTTATATTTGAGTACTAATAACCCTCCCAACCTAGATATTGCTAGTCCTTAGTAATACAACAATAATTGAATGTAAATCTATTTTCTAACACCTTTTTCGTAGGTTATCTAGTTGCATTTAGCTTATGCAACACGCCGTTAAACCTCTAGGTTTACCCTAGTGGACGAGTGTTGTCTCGTGAGGGTTTCCACTGAAGCTACCCAAAAACTTCGGTCGAACAAATGTATATGTGAGATTGCTGATTAAAGTAAATTATCATCATGGTCATTGAGACACCTATCCCTCAATTTTGACTTTTTATCCCATACGCTTTTTACCATTGGTACCATCCCTATGCAAAAATTAGCACCCATTACATTAGCATTTGAAATTTCCTTTGTAGTAGGATGGTCATTCTACAAACAAGAATTGGTATATAACAAACATTCCAATTTTACCAGTCTCCATGGACAGTTTTGATTTCACAAATCTCTCATAGGAACACTCTCAGCAAAAGATTCACTCCGAAGATGGTGACTTGTTTCTCACTGAGCATGTAATCAGAGGATGGCCAATCAGAAATTGCATGCACAATTTAGTAAAGGAGTGAAACTTTTTAGCAAATAGACTTATCATGTTCTTGGCATAACCTCATGGAAGAATATTGATGCAAATAATGAAATGCTATATAACATACCCCAACTTTTGATTGACAACATGCATATGCATCAGACTTGAGATCAATTAGGGCTTTCATATGTTGTAATGTGGCTAGAGGTCAGTGGCTAACAAAATTACGTCAATGGAGTTTCAAAAACGCTATCTCTTTTATGCATTTTAGCACACCTCTGTTTGGCTTTTCGACATTTTTTCTGGGAATGAGATTTTTTTCTTTCATTTTTTCCTTTTTTCACTTTCTTGGCAATTCCCTGTCATTCTATCTCTTTTCTTTTTTCGGTTGTTTTCACCGATTTTCTTTTCTTTCACGGAACAGTAATCACCATTATCTTTTCTATTTTCCTTGCTTTTTTTTTTTTTGTTATTCTGATTTATATGAGGGTGCAAGAAAATTAGATAGCAAGGTAAGTCAAGTATATTTCCTTATGGCTTGGTCATCATATGGGATTTTTGGGCAAGAATTCATACATTAAAGGCTCAATCATGGCTGACTAGAGTCATTCTTTTGTGAAAGGATTAGCTAAGGCTCAAAGTTGATCCAAAGATAGCCTAAGATCCTTTCTCAAGTATGTGCATATGTATGTGTCGTCTTGCCTGTATTTCTTGTGGGATATATCAATAGATCACATTAGTTGTATCAATCTAAACAAAATTAATGAGATTATTGAAAGATGGGTGGTGAAAAAAAACTTTCTTGAGTAAATGTTGATTTTCTCTCTGAAGCATCGCAAGGCTCGAAACTAACCATGATATTCTTTGTTATCTCCACTAATTAAGTCAGGTTTTTCTGGGAATGTCGGTTATATACCGATTCCATTTTCGTGTTTGATCATCGTGTACCTTGAGAAAAACAAATACTAATGTACATTTGATAAATAAGCATAGAGAAAATACCAATTTCCAAGAGATTTTGTTTTAAATCTCGATTGATGAGTCGTGTGTCAAACTGATCATGTGATTAGTTACTTCAACTAGCAATCTTAACATCCACATGTGTTCTTTTTAACAAAAATTACTAAAGTGCTAATTCTAAAAATGCCTTTAAATAGATAAAAATGATAAACCGAATCATTCCATTTACAAAATATGATCATTCGATACACCAATCATTAATGATCCAATCTATCCAAAAGAAGTAACATAAACAAAACACACAAACAAACTAAACAAACAAACAAAAGAACAAACATCCATAACCACACAAAAGCGAATATCTCCTCTCAATTTCCTCTAGCTCCAGCAGCTCCACTAGCTCCACCCCTAAGATAGCCAAAAATCTCCTCCTGTTCTTTGAGGATCTCAGCTTGCTGTCGAAGAATCGCAGCTTGATTGGTCTCAATCCCAATCATGACATCCCTAAGTGATCTCCGAGTACTAGAGCTAGGTCTTGGGGATTTTGAAATGAATCAGATGTTCAGGCTTTTATACTCCGCGTCGCACCTTTCGAACGATGGAAACATTCGAACGTGAAATGAAGAATTTTAAAATATCATTCGAACGGTCAAGGGTCTTTCGAACGGTGCTAGCTCTCAGTACTTTGTGTTTTCAACAGTGCTTTCAGCAGAGAAGTCATCCGAGGCAAAGTACTGCAAGCGTCACACGTTCGAACGGACCTCAACGTTTGAACGTTAAACCAAAAATAAAATGTTTCTCTATTACACTATACACAATTAGAGAAGGCTAAACATCACAAGTTCAAAACAAAAATTCATGGCGTCCTAGGATAAATCCCTACCCACACTTGAAGTTGGCATCTTGGGATGTTCCTTTACTGGGCCCATATGTTCATTGTAGCAATTTAAAAGCAGAAAAGTATGTACATAAATAAAAAGGATTTTCACACTATTCACAAAAAATTCGGACCATTGGCTTTCATTTCTCAAAACACAATTTTTCACAGTTTGTTGGAAAATAATCTAATCCGAGCCATCATCTGTGTAGTTCGAACAACCAGTGACTCTTCCAATCTCTTGTCGCACAAACCGGTTAAGCAAAGTACCGGAATAGGATGGCATGTCTAGATAATTCTTACTCTATCCATTCACTATCCAGTCTAATCGATCAAGTGCGCGACCAAAAATTGGTTCAGAACATTGTTTGTATCTTTTATCATGAAATGTTCGGCCACACTGTTTACAGGCACCAAGTCTCTTGGCACGACGGCGTTTAGCAAAAGTGCTTTTGCCGTTGAGTGGTTTTGCTTGCTGTTCTCGGATCTCATTTTTCCTTACCAGTCTTGCTTTTCTCATGATTACCATATGCACATCCGATGGAAAAGTGAGTAGAACTCCTAGACTAAACCAAAAAAGTTTAACATCTATGATTGCTAAGCTTTAAGCCTCACTATCTGATTCTTTAATGTCTGCCAGTCACAAAGACAGTTTACACTGACCCACAGATATACAATAAACAAGACACATTACACAATAAAACCAGAACAACAACAACAACACAAATAACAACAAAAATTTAAAATTTTATGGTACGTGTACAAAAACAAAATACAGACAAAATATGAACTGCAGGTTCTCACACCCCCAACCTAAACTGAACATTATCCCCAATGTTTCAAATTTACCAGTATAGATTTTAGAAATGAGATTGACAGGCAGTGGTGACCTGTGCTTCTTCAGATACCTACAAATCAAATACAACGATTAATCCTTTCCGTTCAGATCTTGGCCACGGTTAGGCTTGTAAGGCTTGTATGTGATTTCGAAAGGCAGCAATATACCCATAAACAACTGGAGTAAAATAATATTAAATATGAGAATAGTGATTTGATCTTCGGGATACATGGACATGATTTCACTTGGGTATGGTCGAATTTGCATAAAAAATGAATAGAAAAACTAAGAAGAAGAAAGAACGAAGCAGAATAGAAAGCGACGAAGAAGAAGAAGAAGAAAAAGAAGAAAGAAAGAAGGAAAAAGGCAGTGGGGGGGGGCTCAATGGAGACAGATGGGAAAGGATAGAAAAAGTGGTGGGGGTCTCATGATGGTGTCTCCTCGGGTCGGGTGTTTACCTGATCCGACCCTCTTGAGTGTCAACAGGTGCGATTCTCGGATGGATATTCAGGTTCTATTAAAATAATGATTTTCACATTTTTAGCAAAATCCTCCAAAAATGGTTTCAACCTCTGGCCCTTAACAGTAAGGGTATTACCGTTTAATGGGTTCTCCACTTCTATTGCTCCATGATCAAACACCTTTTTGACAATGTAAGGCCCAGTCCATCTTGATTTTAACTTACCAGGAAAAAGATGGAGTCTTGAATTAAACAATAGGACCTTCTGGGAAGGTTCAAAGGATTTTCGTATAATGTTCTTGTCATGGAAAGTTTTCATTATGTTTTTAGCAATCTTAGCATTCTCATAAGCTTCATTACTCAATTCTTCCAATTCATTTGTCTAAAGTTTTCATGAAAGTCCAGCATTGTCTAGGTTAAAATTCATTGCTTTAATGGCCCAGTATGCCCTATGTTCCAATTCCACTAGTAGGTGACAAGGTTTTCCATTGACTAATCGATAGGGAGACATGCCCAAAATTATTTTAAAAGCAGTACGATATGCCCAGAGTGCATCAATAAATCTTGACGACCAATATTTGTCATCTAGGTTTACCGTTTTTTCTAAAATTAATTTGATCTCCTGATTAGCTAATTCAGCCTGTGCACTAGTCTGTGGGTGATAAGAGGTTGCAATTTTGTGAAAAATCAGATAATTTTTTATCAAATTTCATAAAGGACGATTGAAAAAATGAGAACCCCCATCACTTATGATTGATTTAGGAATTTCAAATCGGGACAAAATATTTTCTTTTTAAATTTTTATCACCGTTTGGTGATCATTATTTCGGCATGGAATTGCCTCAACCCATTTGGATACGTAGTCTACTGCCACTAAAATGTATAGATAGCCAAAGGAATGTGGGAATGGTCCCATAAAATCGATGCCCCAGCTGTCAAAATTTTCAATCACCAGAATTGGTTTTAAGGGCATCATGTTTCTTTTTGAAATATTTCTCAACTTTAGTAAAATGTTTCCCCTTCTCTCAGCTAAAAAATCATAATTTGCCTTTTGAGTGTGCTGGTCCGATGTAAGGAAATTTTCTTTTGGAAAATTCATTTTGAAAGATCTGCCAGGTAGGCATGGAAAGATATTTTAAAGAATTTAGCCATTGTTTAGCTTTGTCCTTGAGAGAGAAAGAAAAAAGTTTCATCTTGGCAAGTTCCGAATTGTCTTGAAATGTTCCACACACTTCCTCAAAATCTTTCATATGCAGATTCGGGTTCTCCGTATCCAACCCATGGAAAACAGGTAACAATTGTGCAGTTCCTAGCTTTACAATAAAATGGGGTGCATCTGGAGGAAATACAAAACATGAGGGGACACTATTTCTTATGGGATTTAAGTAATCCCTCAAAGTTTGAATGTTAGGCACCTCATCTTCCCTCATGGGAACTTCTTCATTTCTATCAATAATTGTCATAATACTCTCACAAGAGTCTGCTATTGATCTAGGTGAATTTGGTTCATATTGGTTCACAAATCCAAAAGATTCTGCCGACAAATTTTTATAGTGAGGAAAGTTCTCAGACATCAAATTAGTGGAAACAAAAAAAATTATTTACAGTAAACTGAAGAATATATACAGAAAAGAAAGGTATTTTTACCTTTTACTTTAAAACATTGTTACTAAAGTCCCCGGCAACGGCGCTAAAAACTTGACTTGATTCGAAATGTGTACACCCAAGTGCACGCGGTCAAGTTGTAGTAATAATCCGGTTTGAGTCCGGAGTTGAATCCACAGGGAACTTGTTTGTGTTGGTGTTTCAAAGTAATCAGTAAAGGAGACCACTTGATTGTAACTTTGAGATTTTAAAGTTGTGAGATGTGGGTGATTTCCTGAACAAAATATCAAATTCTCTCCCAGAAAGTTTACAAGCTAAATTCGAATGGAAATAAAGTCACTCTTTAGTTCAAGGATCTGAACATGTATTCAATTATCCGATTCATTATAATTATGCTTGATAACTCAATTAACTCCCGTATCAACGACAAGTTAATAAGAAGATCAAGATGGGCTGTGAGAATTGAGGTCATGGTTTAACTCAATTAACTCCCATGTACCAAGACTTATCCCGTCTGCAAACAATCAAGTGTTTCTGCAAGAAGTCCAACCATGGCTTTAATGTTCCATCCTTTTAAATGAAGCTCAATAATGAGGATGATTAAAGGATAGTCAAGAACATTTATCTGGGGTACTTGCCTTGAAACGAAGAATCTTTCCATGAAAGAGTCATCCGTGTCATCGAAAGATTCTCGATTATATAAAGTACTTTAGCTTTGCTAGATGCAATCAATCATCCGATAAGCAAGGGGATATAAACATTAAGCATTAGAACAAAGCATAATATAACTTTCGGATAATCAATACATGTCCTTCACCTCTTACTAAAGAGTGAATGAGAAACTACTCATTCTTCATAGCTTTGGTAAAGCTAGAAAAGTGAGTGATGCTCATCCCTCTAAGTAGATGACTTCGCAAAGTAAAAGTACAATTAACAAGGAGCTAATCCTCAATTAAAATTAAGTGAATCACGTTCTACCATTCACGGCTTTGGTAAAGCTCTAGAAAAGTGGAAGAGTTTCACTCCTCTAAGCAAGAAGGGAGCTCAAATAATGAAAGTGCAAGACATAAATAAAAGCATGTATGTAAGAGCATAAATGTAAAGACTAGAAGTAAATAGAGGCATAAATGTAAAGACTAAAATTAAATAATGAACATAAATTTAAAGACTTAAAGTAATTAAAGAAACTACAACTCTTAAGCAAATGTAAATGTAAACATTAATGTAAAGAAAATGAGTGGGAATCTAAACTTCCCAACTCTTCTAGCAAAGAGAAAAACTAAGACAAGAATTATAAGAGGTATATGTGAAGAATGTCAAGTGATGAATCCCTCAAGTGATTCCGCTGATGAGTGATCCCCTTTCTCTCCACAAACCTAGTATATTTATAGGCAAGGAGAAGGTAGGGAGAGGGGTAAAAAAATAGAGTTGGGCGCCAAAATCAAATTCAAAAGCCAAAGTCTATCAAGGCCATTCGAACGGTTAGGGCATTCGAATGGTTTCTCTAGCTTTGCTCTACATCGTTCAAACATCAGATGTTGTTAGTGTCTGTCAGATGGCCCACTGGTCTTCTGTGAAAATCTCCCTCTACACTCCATGTTGCAACACCCATGTGCTCTAGTCAGTATTTGGTCTAATCTGGTTCAAGTGGACGTTCGAACTGTGGACATGGCGTTCAAACGGTTTCTCTATTCCTCAGGGCTTTGGTTCTTGGCTGCAACACAGTCTATAATAGCTGGCTTGGTTTCTCATGACCGTTCGACCGGGATTTTTGATTGTTGAAAAATGTTGTTGTTCCTAAGTTCCTAACATGAACCTTCAAATATGTATATGGCTTATGTGTGTGGGTGAGTGTCACTCTCACTCGGAATCATGCAAGAGAAAGGGCAACGAAATTGTGGTATAAAATAGAATGAACAAAATGTGTGAAATGTGAACAAAAGTGCCTCCCAATTGCAAGGAGACTTTCGTGGGTCATGTTTTACTTGGAGGTATTCCAAGGTCGTCTCCTCAGGGAAGGAAAGTTCAAGTGTGTGAAGGTGATTTTGTCAAAAATAGAAAGTGTAAAATCTTTGGTTTGTGTTTTGGACAGTGAAGTTTTGAGGAAAATGAAATAAAACAAGTGTTGGCTAATCCAAAGAGGTGATTCCAATGGGAATCCCAAATCAAATCGAAACCTTTCTCTGAGGGTTTATAGATGAACAATTGATTCGTAGGAAGCTCGGGACAAATGGAAATGAGGATCTAAGGATAAACCGTGATAAGTCCACGGAATATCAAAGACTCACAACCAAATGGAGGTGAGGATCCAAGCATATCCCATGACAAATGCCTACGAGATATCAAAGACTCACCACCACATCCACACTCAACCCAGTCAAACCAAACCACCGTACACTGAGTGGAGGAAAGAAGAAGAGTTGAAATAGAATCCACAAGGGGAGGTGTCCCTTGGATTAGCTAACTTAAAAGCTAGCTACTCATGCATAAAGGAAAGATAAGCATAATTTAAATGGACTTAATGAGGAAATAAAGCATGGAAGTTAACTTAAAGCAAGAAAACTTGAACTACAAAGAAAAATATGCAATACCCAATTGAAAAGCTTGAAATGTAAAACTTGAAACAACAATGATTGAAACTAGAACATGTAATTAAACTTGTACTAAACTTGAAATAAATGACATTGAAAGTAATAAAGGAAGCTTACAAAAGTCTTACTGAAGATTACAAGAGAAATGGGTGAAGACAATGCAAAAATATTAACTTCTATCACTATTCATCTTCTTCCTGACTAAAACTACTCCTAAGCTTATGTAGCCACCCTTGAAATATTGAATAATGTTATATATATGGAGTGTATGTCTTCTATTTTGGTCCATGAGGGTCCCAGGTCTGTGTGAAGGGCCTCCCATCCATAGGAGGCTGAGTTGATGCATTGCACAGGCTAGGACAAGCCAAGCCTGCAACACACAATGGCAGCCCCCTTCTTTCCCATCCCCATTAATGCCATTTCCTCCAAAGTTTTCAAGCATGGTGTAGGAGACATGTAGATGTGTAAGGAAAGTCAAAGGGCAAGTGGGAGAATCAATGGTGGGACCTCCAAGCAAGTGGAGCATGATTTGCAGGCATTTGGGGCTGCTTCAGGAGGGCGTACTGGTATGCGTACCGGTACGGTTTAGCTACTGGAGTTTGGCATACCGGTACGTGTTAGCTACTGGAGTTCTATGTATTGGTACGCGTTAGCTACTGGAGTTATGCGTACTGGTACGTGTACCGGTACGGTTCATTCTCTACTGTGGACCACTTTTATTAGAATCGACATAACTTTTGATCCAATTGTTGGATTGTGCTGAAATTTTGACACGATACAGAAGACATCTAGATCTACAACTTTCATGTTTTGAACGTTTCCAAATTTGAAGTGGATCATGGTCAGAATGGAGGAAATCCAAGGCTCTGCTTCTAAAAGATGTGGCAGCAAGTGCCTTTGTTCCCAAACACCAAAACCTCCTTGATTTTTTTACTTTTAAGCCTCCAAATCTCCATGTATTGTGTCCATGCCTTCACCCACACATCTATCATAGTTGAAAGATCTTAAAATCAATGATTTATGCTATAAAAACATGCAACATCGAAATATCAACATTATTCATTAAATTGGCTAACTCTAAATACTTAGATGCCAAAAGTTAAGTTAAAATGCATGTAATGAGGCCTTTACATATGCAATATTATGGGCTCATCACACCCCCCAACTTAAGCTTTGCTAGTTCCTAGCTAACAAAATGTAAAAATAAAGCATACAAAATAATATATACTAATTCCGCTATTGCATTTAGCATATGCAACAAGCCTTTAAACCCCTAAGTGATCCCTAGTGGACGAGTTTTGTCTCATGAAGGTTTTCAATGAAGGTACCTACAAACTTCCTTTCCTAGTATCCAATATTTAAAGCATATTTCCTTACCCTAACTAGCAATGGGATTTCAATAACAACTTGATCCGAACACCCGAACCAATCACACATGGGACATATCATAGCCGTAAATGCTATTCTAGAGTATCCACATACACATTCATTTTCAAACTCATGTTTGTGTGAAATGAACATATAATTTAAACATTTACACAACGGAGTTCACATTCACTTTGTCTATCCAAATTAAGCTTTGATGCAAAACTCATCAAGGGTGTCTCTCACAATGAATAATGATTGACATCAATTAATTGTAAATTAGAAGTATACAAAAAAAAGTCGAATTAGTAGAATAACCGCACTAAAAATAGTAATTAAAGTGAATTAGGGTTAGTGCGGGAATTATTCGTTTTAACAGTTTTTATGTAAAAATTGCAGGCTTAATGTGGAAATATTACAAGATACCAAGAGCAATGTCAGGAAGATGAAAAGAAAGGAGGTCAAAGTGTAATATTTCAACATGAAGAGTCAGCACTTTAGCAAGTTGCAAATTCACTTGCACCACCGTCTGGACGGCACTGCCACCGTCCGGACGGTCCTCCAAAGGCGGCCATGCAAATCACTTTCTCTCCTGCTTTCATTTATGCCTATAAATAGGCCCTTCTCCTCCTCTGCAAAGAGGCCGGAGCAGCGAGAGAAACTTTCTTCAGAAATTCTTCCACTCCAAGATACAATACAAAGAGAGAAAAAGAGATACCAAGTGAAAACACGTTCCGGTCCGTGTTATAGTGTAGTTCTGGTCCGTGTTATTTTTGTAATGACAACTGCTATCACTCCTTACTCATCTATAGCAATAGAGCGTGAGTAGTTCTGTATATCCTCCAGTGTGAGGGGAACATATGTACAATATTGGTTTGTTTATGGAATTGCTGATGTTTTATCTATACGTTTATTATATATATAAGACATGCCAGCTGGAATAACCCCGGAGATCCTATCGGTATGGCTTTGTTTTCACTGGAACGCTGACGAAGTTCCATTGACGCATGATATTACTATATATAATAATATTGTCTGCTAGAATAATCCCGGTGATCCTATCGATATGGCTAGTCCTCCATTGGAGCGCTGAGGAAGTTCTACTGTCAATATATATATTCCAAGATGATCTATTGAATAATTCAAGTATTCCGTTTGAGTGGCTTGACTTTTCGGGTGACATATCTAAATACAGCTAACCTGACAAGTTGCTGTATTATGATTAACTACCACCAGCTGACCTGACAAGTTGCTGGAAGATCGTCTATACCACAAGCGGGTTTTACTCGAATTAGTCAATTGGAACATCTATAATCCAGCGTAGCCTAATAAGCAGCTGTGTTATAATATATTACCTTCACAATAGCCTAATAAGCTATTGTGTGCTGAATTATGTACATCAGACCTACCGATTGACTTTCCAGTAAAATAGAAGTTGATTGCTGTGTAGTGGCAATTCCATAACAACTCCAATATAAAGCATATGAGATCCTTAAACTGAAGGATATATTTTATATTTCTGTCAATTAATCTGCTTTATTTACGCACTTTATTATAAATGCACTTTAATTCCGTCTGTTGAATAAATTAAAACCAGTTAATTAGACTAAGCTCACACCAAAAGCAATCAAACATCAAACTACTCCAAATAAACCACTTTACTGTTTTTGATAGTTTATTTTTATTTATTTATTATTTTTTTAAAGAATTACTTAACTCTTTGTGGGATCGATACTTGGACTTAAAAATCGAGAAAACTAAAATTCGACCACCTATACTTGGGTGTAATATTATAATATAATTCAGACACACAAAAAGTGCGAATCAAGTTTTTGGCGCCATTGCCGGGGAGTTATAGTAAGCAAAAAAATAAAAAAAAAATAAAATTTTGAAAAAACATATATAATATTATCTTTTATATATTTGTTTCTTTAATATGTTTCTAGTTTGTTTTTATTTGTTTATTTTCAATAGTCTATGTCTGTGCATTCATCAGTAGGTTCTGTAAATCAATCAACTCCTTCATCTTCCTCATCTAAATCTACACAAGAATCATTCGACATAAGTATGGCTCAAAACATACCTAGGGAGCAAGAAGCCCGAGAACAGGAAGTAGTTCAAAATACTCGACCATTAAAAGAATATCTACATCCTACAAGAAC
>CM042189.1:18175866-18260625 GCA_023539305.1 Ilex asprella | reverse complement strand
AAGAGTGGTCAGTAAAAGTTTTTGTAGAATGTATAAAATATATCTAACTTTGTATATTGCAGGAAATTGAAAACAAAAGAAGAAGAAGCAGTATACAAAAACAAAAAACCAGTAACATACAGACGGTGGTCCCTTTTATAAAAACTAGCCTCCATGAAAAAACCGTTCAGTTCGTCGTTTGCACCCCCAAAACCTTCGGCCAACCTAGAAAAATCCTTCAAATCCACTACATTCCACCAATTTCAATCAAAAGTGTTCCGATTATTCTTTTACCCATCACATTTAGAGCATATTTACCGATTGAAATTGACCAAATCAAAGAATCCAAGAAAAAATCAAGGAATCCATGGATTTGAGGCAAAGCTCAAGAAGATCTTCGAGACGGACACAAAGGGAGCAACCCGAGCAACAAGAAGCTCCACAACAGCAACTAGGACCAGGAAACATCTTCGACCAGGTGATGTTTGAAAATTTTGATCAACAAAGCTAGTATGATGAAAAATTTATGATGAAAACCATTATTGTTGAAAGACCGGTTGTGATTGGAGATTTTGACAACATAGGAATTAGACAAATTCTTGCTGCTAGAGGTTGGCTTGATTATGTTCAATTATCTGTTCCTACATATGACTGTCTAGTCCGTGAATTCTATAGTAATGCTCAGATAATTGAACCGAGACATTTACGTGCATTTGTACGGGATACAATTTTTCATGTTACACCGGCTGTGATAGCAGAATTTTTTCAACCCATGCGGAGAGAAGAAAACACGTAATACCCGTACACTGCGGAGACATTGTCAAACATAAATGTCCTAGGAAGAGAGGTGACCGGCAATCCAGAATTTGGTTGGGGCAGACCAAATAAGTATATCAAGCAGGGAGACTTAACTGATAAATACCACATTCTGAATTTAATCACTGTGAATAGCTTGCTACCTAGAGCTCAAAAAAATCAAGTCTACACTGAGCAAGCTTACTTTCTATATGCATTCGGGATGGGACATACCATTGACTTGCCCAATCTGATTATAGATCAAATGATACTGACAGTAGAGGATAAAAAGCTCTCACTGCCCTATGCCATGCTAGTCTCTCAACTTTGCAGGAACAATGGGGTGATAGTTGATCCAACTTGGAAGACCGTCGACCAATATGGACCTATCGATAAGATATCATTGAAGAAAAGTCATGGAGCACAACCCGAGGCACAACCAAATGCACCACCAGTAGCCCAACAAGAAGTACCACCTGAACCTCAAGAACAACCATTCCAACATCCTGAAGAATTCATTCCACCAGAACAGTAGCCACCAGAAGATCTACCTTACGTTCCAAAGGATGACAGGACAGACAGACAGATTCTGATGGGAATGGAGACCACAATGAACCAGATGCAGACCACCATTACTCAGATTGGCACCAGCTTAAACCAGATGAATCAGCGCATGACTGATTATAAACAAAACCAGGCTGAGTTGTTGAGGCTATGGAGCCAACATTTTGAAGGAGGACCATCTATTCCATGAAGGCTGGGAATTCTACATAAAGACTTTACTCTCTTTCACTCAACTTTTTAAATTATGCACTTTTATATTATGCAGTTAGACTCTAAACTATCTTTGCACTTGTTTATTTGTTTACTTGTTTGAACCTAGAATATTTTGAACTTGTTAAGTTTGAATTTAGGAATGTTTAAGTTTATGTTTGTTAAAATTAAAGCCTATATTGAAAAAGTTAGGAAGCCTAATTTATATGATTCAAAGTAAAATTAAGCTAGTATTTTTAGTACATTGCAAGAATTGTCTTAATATGATCACTGAGATTTTCACATTTTAATGGGACATTATCTCAATATTTTTATTGAAACTTAGTTTTAGAAGCACAAAAGGATATCTTTATTTTGTGAAATATTACAATCTTTCTACCAATAGTGGAGATGTGAAACCCAATGCAGATTTTGAACCTATCTTTCTTGGAGAGCTATTCAACATCTACTCAAATGAGAACCTCCAATTCAGCGGTAACTTTTCTTTGAATAATCTCATTATTTTTGCTTTGATTAACACTTGTTAAATTATATTGTTAGCACTATCCTTAAATTGTTAGCTAGAAAGAATACAAACATATGATTTCTGGAAAATGATCTTAGGCCATGTTTCATCAATCTTGAGCTTTGACCATTTCTTTTACAAAACTATATCCCTAGTCAGCCAAGATTGAGCCTGAAAATTATAAATTCTTTTCTTGAAAAACAAAAATATACCCAAACCTAATAAAAATATATTTCAACCTACCATTGCTATTTAATTTTCTTGTACCTTCTTTGAATTCAACAAAATACAGAATAACAAAAGAAGAAGAAAAGGTAGAAAAGAAACAAGAAAGACGAGATGGAGCGTAAAACGCACTCGTACCAGAAAAAGCGAGAGGGAGCGTAAAACGCACTCGCTCAATAGGAAGTGAGATGGAGCATAAAATGCACTCACCAAAAAAAAGGGAAAATAGAAAAGAAAATCAAGAGAAAAATTGAGGTGTGCCATAATATTAAAGATAGCAATTTGAAACCCAATGACGTCGTTTTATAAACCTCAACCCCACAAGCCCATTACAACCCTAATAAAGCCCTTTTTGATTCCAGAAATCATATATTTGAGTTCAGTCTATTAATCTAAAAAGGAAAATGTTAATAATATAATTAATATAGTGTTAATATTCTTTCATGATATTATGTCAATTACCTCTTTATTCAGTAAACCGCTCCTTTAAATACTTACATGTGAAATTATTTGCTTTGTTTACAATATTCCAATCACATGTAAAACTAAGAGAGTAGTCACTATAACGTATATTATTTGTTGAGCGTATTCCAGGAAAGGATCGACATCAAAACTACTACGGAAGAGGGTAATATTTCTCAAGTGCTTTTTAAAAATAAAAATATCACTACACACACACACAAGTTTTTATAAAAATATAGCTATAATGTTACCATTAACCTGAGTTACTCTTATAAGTGATCAGAAAAAAGATATATTTTAGCTATGCACAAAAATAACAATTTAATTTTACATATAAACCATATAGATTATGCATCCCTAACTATTGAAGTTTGTACCTAGCTTCACTGGAAACCTCCACGAGACACAACTCGTCCACTAGGAATCACCTAGAGGTTTAACGGCTTATTGCATATGCTAAATGCAATCGTAAAAAAATCTACGAAAATGATTTTACCCCTACTAGTATTATATTTTTATGTTTTACTAGGGACTAGTAAAATTTTAGTTGGGGAGTGTGATTGACATCAATTAATTGTAAATTAGAAGTATACAAAAAAAAGTCGAATTAGTAGAATAACCGCACTAAAAAAATAGTAATTAAAGTGAA
Source organism: Ilex asprella (assembly GCA_023539305.1). Lineage (NCBI taxonomy): Eukaryota > Viridiplantae > Streptophyta > Magnoliopsida > Aquifoliales > Aquifoliaceae > Ilex > Ilex asprella. Next base: position 18,257,236 of record CM042189.1, on the reverse strand, counting down.
TTAGGGTTAGTGCGGGAATTATTCGTTTTAACAGTTTTTATGTAAAAATTGCAGGCTTAATGCGAAAATATTACAAGATACCAAGAGCAATGTCAGGAAGATGAAAAGAAAGGAGGTCAAAGTGTAATATTCCAACATGAAGAGTCAGCACTTCAGCAAGTTGCAAATCCACTTGCACCACCGTTTGGACGACACTGCCACTGTCCGGACGGTCCTGCAAAGGCGGCCATGCAAATCACTTTCTCTCCTGCTTCCATTTATGCCTATAAATAGGCCCTTCTCCTCCTCTGCAAAGAGGCCGAGCAGCGAGAGAAACTCTCTTCAGAAATTCTTCTACTGCAAGATATTGTGAGCTCCCAAGATACAATACAAAGAGAGAAAAAGAGATACCAAGTGAAAACACGTTCCGGTCCGTGTTATAGTGTAGTCCAAAACCAGTACTTTTATTTTTGTAATGACAATTGCTATCACTCCTTGCTCGTCTATAGCAATGGAGCGTGAGTAGTTCCGTATATCCTCCAGTGCGAGGGGAACATATGTACAATATTGGTTTGTTTATGAAATTGCTGATGTTTTATCTATACGTTTATTATATATATAAGACATGCCAGCTGGAATAATCCCGGTGATCCTATCGGTATGGCTTTGCTTCCACTGGAACGCTGAAGAAGTTCCACTGGCGCATGATATTACTATATATAATTATATTGCCTGCTAGAATAACCCCGGTAATCCTATCGGTATGGCTAGTCCACTACTGGAATGCTGAGGAAGTTCTACTGTCAATATATATATTCAAAGATGATCTATTGAATAATTCAAGTATTCCGTTTGAGTGGCTTGACTTTCCAGGTAACATATCTAAATACAGCTAACCTGAGAAGTTGCTGTATTATGATTAACTACTACCAGCTGACCTAACAAGTTGCTGGAAGATCGTCTATACCACCAGCGGATTTTATTCGAATTAGTCAATTGGAACATCTATAATCTAGCGTAGCCTAATAAGCAAATGTGTTATAATATATTACCTTCACAATAGCCTAATAAGCTACTGTGTGTTGAATTATGTACATCAGACCTACCGATTGACTTTCCAATAAAATGAAAGTTGATTGCTGTGTGGTGGCAATTCCGTAACAATACCAATATAAAGCATATGAGATCCTTAAATTGAAGGATATATTTTATATTTCTGCCAATTAATCTGCTTTATTTACGCACTTTATTATAATTGTACTTTAATTCCGTCTGTTGAATAAATTAAAACCAGTTAATTAGACTAAGCTCACACCACAAGCAATCAAACATCAAACTACTCCAAATAAACCACTTTACTGTTTTTGATAGTTTATTTTTATTTATTTATTATTTTTTTAAAGAATTACTTAACTCTTCGTGGGATCGATACTTGGACTTAAAAACCGAGAAAACTACAATTCGACCACCTATACTTGGGCGTAATATTATAATATAATTCAGACACACAAAAAGTGCGAATCAAATAACACTATAATTATCTTGCCATGCTCTCCATGTGTATATGTGAGATAGAATATTGTGCTCAAAACGAAGTATGCTCACATATAATCCAAAAATGAAGTATGCATAGAAATGAAATAACCTTGGCATAATCTCATGAAAGGAATGCTAGGGCATTAGATAGCAAGATCAACTTCTCTTTTTCTTTAAAAGTGTGTCTTCCTCATGCTTCTTTAGATCATTTAGGACTTTCAAGGGTTATAATGGGGCCTTGGGGTGATATTGAGATAAGTGAAATGAAGGATATAGGATAACAAAGAGGGTTGCTCTTAGTGAATGACCTTTATTTCAAAAAGATCTCCCTTTTTATGGGATTTCTAGGTTAGCACCATCACTTCCACCCTTTGTTTCTTTTTTCTTCTTTTCCTTAACATTTTCCTTTTCTTTTTCACTTTCTTTTCTTCTTTCACCCTTTTTCTTCCTTTTCTTGGAGTTTCATTCTTTTTCCATTGAACTCTTTGAGTTCCAACAACATTCATCCCTTTTGTTTGAGTTTCCACACCATACTTCCTTCTCTTTTATTATCACTCATATTCAACTCTTAGGAACAACCAAGGTGAGATAAATTTTTGTCATTTTCATTGACTTGGTAACATGTGTGGCATGGAAATGAATTTTCAGTAAGGCTCAAACATGGCACTAGGGATAGAATTTTTTAAGAAAAAGGCTTAGGCTCAATGTATTTCAAAGATGGCCTAAGATCATTTCTAGATAAGCATGGGGGAGCATTGTACATATCAAGACAAAGTCAATTAACTACCCAAATGCACCTAACCAAAACAAGCATAATGAAATTATTGAACAAATTTGGAATTTGAAAAATTGTTCCTTGAGTAAATGTAAGTTCCCTCAAACAAAGATTGGCATTAAAGCTCACATGGGTTTTTACTCATCTCCACTATTCATGTCAAGCACTAAAATGTGAACTTAATCCGTAAATTGTCAAAATTACAAGTTCATGGTGCACATATGGTTGAGTTCAAAAGCAAACAAGTATGTGATACTCTTAACAATAGGATAAACTTCTATAATGTGTTCATGTATTCAAAATTAAAAAAAGAAGATCAACTAATCACAAATCCCATAACCATTAGGATATGTGAATATAGTTCAATATTGGAACCAAAATTTTTAAAATTTTCAAATTTTTCATTATTCTATACAAAAAGTGGTGGAACATGTGAATAGTGCACCTCACCCCCCAACTTAAACTATACATTGTCTTCAATGCACGAGGAATCATGCAATAAGAAAAATGAAAGTAAAATGGGAAATGTGATACCCCATTTTTTTTCATTCTTTTTTTTTCATTTTTTTATATTATATACAACAAAAAAAAAACACACACAAAAAAAAACTTGTTTACACCCTCCAACTTAGACTAGAACATGGTACTCAATAAGATTTTCTACAATGATGCTAAAGTGAAATGGGTCCAAATTAGGAAGAGGTAAACAACCTTCATGCTAAAATCTACACTACAACATTGAAAATGAAAATATAACAATAAAATAAATCTAACTAATATGTACATAGAAAAAAAACAAAAAAAAAACTCATGTCAATCCGGCTTCAATTCGGATATGAGCTTGCGCCCATTGATTTTTTTGGTTTTAACATTTTTTTGTTGTATAAATGCCCTTCCTAAACCATCTATCCAAACATAGAAATGATTATGTTTGAAAAATCTCAACCAAATAGATGTGTAGGCAAGTTTATGCAATGCAACAAATGGAATATACAATTTCTCTTGAAGAGTTTCAACACTTATCTCCATTTCAATGCCCTTTCCAAATTGAGAAATGTGAATCTCAACACCACTCATAGATGGCAAAATGACTTTGGGCTCATTAGCCTCATGTGAGATAAGAACTTCATTAAACTTTTCACAATCTAGAGTGGTGGGAGATTCAACATTAATGTAAATTTTATTGTGATAATCATCGTTAATACATTCACTATGCTCAAGATGTTGTTCTTCATGCATAACAATTATAGCATTAGTCAATGTATCAAGTTGTTGGGTTATTTTGGCATTGAATTCCATTTGATATTGCATAAAATCGCACAAAATATTTTCCAATTCTTCTTCGGTTGAGTTTCCATATGTTGGATAGTTGCAAAATTCATTTGGTGGTGTGAGATTAGATGAAATATTATATGGTTCATTCTCCCAACCATAACTCAGATAATTCGGTGTAACATAATGGTTGGGGTAAAATTTTCGGAGGCCAAAAATGAATTAGAATCTTCGCATGTAAAATCTTGAACCGGATAATTTATTGGAAAATCACTAGTGAAGTGTCCATACTCACCACAAATTTTGCAAATGTTTCCAAAATAAGGGGCATTTATTGGGCACTCACTAGTGATGTGTCCATAGTCACCATAAATCTTGCAAACATTTTCAAAACAAGGGGCATTGATAGGGCACTCACTAGTGATGTGCCCATACTCATCACAAATCTCACACACATTTTCATAATATAGGGCATTTAATACATTATCATAAAAATTGTAAGACATTAAATAAAACACAAACTATTTACAACCTATTTACAAATGAGACGACATACCTTGGCCCATAATGAAAATCACGAGACTTGCCTATGCCGTCCAAAATCACCTTTTTGAACTTGACGCATAACCTTCCCCGGCAACAGCGCCAAAAATAATCGTGGAAAAACGTTGTTCCTAAGCTCCTAACATGAACCCTCAAATATGTATATGGCTTATGTGTGTGGGTGAGTGTCACTCTCACTCGGATTCATGCAAGAGAAAGGGCAACGAAATGGTGGTATGAAATGGAATGAACAAAATGTGTGAAATGTGAAATGTGAACAAAAGTGCTCCCCAATCGCAAGGAGACTTTCATGGGTCGTGTTTTACTTGGAGGTATTCCAAGGTCGTCTCCTCAGGGAAGGAAAGTTCAAGTTGTGAAGGTGATTTTGTCAAAAATAGAAAGTGTACAATCTTTGGTTTGTGTTTTGGACAGTGAAGTTTTGAGGAAAATGAAATAAAACAAGTGTTGGCTAATCCAAAGAGGTGATTCCAATGGGAATCCCAAATCAACTCGAAACCTCCCCCCGAGGGTTTATAGATGAACGATTGATTCGTGGGAAGCTCGGGACATATGGAAATGATGATCTAAGGATAAACCGTGACAAGTCTACGGAATATCAAAGACTCACAACCAAATTGAGGTGAGGATCCAAGCATATCCCGTGACAAATGCCAACGGGATATCAAAGACTCACCACCACATCCACACTCAAGCCAGCAAACTGAACCACTATACACCGAGTGGAGGAAAGAAGAAGAGTTAAAATGGAATCCACAAGGGGAGGTTTCCCTTAGATTAGCTAACTTAAAAGCTAGCTACTTATGCATAAAGGAAAGATAAGCATAATTTAAATGGACTTAATGAGGAAATAAAGCATGGAAGTTAACTTAAAGCAAGAAAACTTGAACTACAAAGAAAAATATGCAATACCCAATTGAAAAGCTTGAAATGTAAAACTTGAAATAACAATGGTAGAAACTAGAACATGCAATTAAAATTGAACTAAACTTGAAATAAATGACATTGAAAGTAATAAAGGAAGCTTACAAAAGTCTTACTGAAGATTACAAGAGAAATGGGAGAAGACAATGCAAAAATATTAACTTCTAGCACTATTCATTTTCTTCCTTACCAAAACTACTCCTAAGCTTAGGTAGACACCCTTAAAATGCTGAATAATGTTGTATATATGGAGTGTATGTTTTCTATTTTCGTCCATGAGGGTCCTAAGTCTGTGTGAAGGGCCTCCCATCCATAAGAGGCTGAGTTGATGCATTGCATAGGCTAGGACAAGCCAAGCCTGCGACACACAATGGCAACCCCCTTCTTTCCCATCCCCATTAATGTCATTGCCTCCAAAATCTTCAATCATGGTGTAGGAGACATGTAGATGTGTTAGGAAAGTCAGAGGACAAGTGGGAGAATCAATGGTGGAACCCACAAGCAAGTGGAGCATGACTTGCACGCATTCGGGGCTGCTTCTAGAGGGCGTACCGGTATGCGTACCGGTATGGTTTAGCTGCGGGAGTTTGGCGTACCAATACACGTTAGCTACTGCAGTTCTGCGTACCGGTACACGTTAGCTACTGAAGTTCTGTGTACTGGTACACGTACTGTTAAGGTTCATTCTCTACTCTGGACCACTTTTTTTAGAATCGGCATAACTTTTGATCCAACCGTTGGATTGAGCTAAAATTTTGATACGATATAGAAGACATCCAGATCTACAAATTTTATGTTTTGAAAATTTTCAGATTGAAAGTGGATCATGGTCAAAATGGAGGAAACCCGAGGCTCTGCTTCTAAAAGATGTGGCAGTTGGTGCCTTTGTTCTCAAACACCAAAACCTCCTTGATTTCTTCACTTTTAAGCCTCCAAATCTTCATGTATTGTGTCCATGCCTTCACCACACATCCATCATAGTTGAAAGGTCCTAAAATCAATGATTTAAGCTATAAAAACTTGCAACATCGAAATATCAACATTATTCATAAAATCGGCTAACTCTAAGTACTTAGATGCCAAAAGTTGAGTTAAAATGCATGTAATGAGGCCTTTGCATATGCAATATTATGCGCTCATCAATGTTGCGTTCGAACGTTGCTTCCTTGTTTCAAGCTTTTACAATTTGTTCCCTAATGTGCTGTTGTTGCATTCAAATGTACTTTTTGTTGCCCTTGAACCCTTGTTCACTTTAAGACCTGAAACATCGTCACTTAAACTCCATCAAAGTACAATTAGTCTAAAAAGGGTATAATAATATGTTATATTTGAGTACTAATCATGTCACAATGTCACTTATGTTACCGAACCTGATAGTTTTGATACAGACTAGACATGACCGACGAAATATATACTTTTGGAAATAAATAATTGTAAATAAATATAAATAGCTAAAGAGTAGATAGGAAATCAGTAAATACAAAATAACAAATAATAAAAATAATAAACCCCCCATTTTTGAAGAGAAAAAAGAGTGGTTAGTAAAGTTTCGTAGAATAAAACTACATCTAATGTTGTAAACTGCAGGAATTTGAAAGGAAATGAGCACTAGTGCAGAATTTGAAAGAAACAGTTTGTAGTTACAAATCAAGAACCGGTCAAAAACACGAATTTAAGACAACAAACAAGAAGATCTTCAAGCCGAGCCCAAAGGTATCAATCTTTGCAATCTAAGACATCTCCACAACAACCTCACCTGAAAAATTTCTTCAATGAGGTGATGTTTGAAGATTTTCAAAAATAGCTCTGGTATGAGACTAATTTTCTAACTAAAAATATTATTTCTGAAAGGATAGTAATATATGAAGATTTTGAGAATATAAGAGTAAGACAAATTCTCCATGCAAGAGGTTGGTTGCAGTATGTTAAGTAATTTGTTCCTGCTTATGACTGTTTAGTTAGGGAATTATACAGTAATGCTAAAATTAAATGAAAAAGACAATTGCGTATATTTGTTCGGGGAATAGTTTTTCAAGTTACACCAGACACTATAGCCAAAAATTTTCGGCCCATGCAAAAACAATCCCAACCACAATATCCTTACACTGAACTACCTAGTTTGACTGAAGTAGGAAGAGAACTGACAGGAAATCTAGAATTTATTTAGGGACGCCCAAATAATTACATTAAGCAAGGAAACTAACAGATAAATACCACATCCTAAGTATGATAACAGTGTACTACCTCGAGCCCTAAAGAATCAATTTTTTATTGACCATGCTAATTTCTTATGTGCATTTGGAATGGGACACACAATTGACCTGCCAAACTTAATTATAGACCAAATAATAATCATTGTGGATAAAAATAAACTCACGCTCCCATATGCTATGCTAGTTTCTCAGTTGAACAGGGGTGAGGGTGTAGTCATTGATCCGACATGGACGACAATAAATCATATTGGACCATTGGATAAAACTTCATTGAAGGAGTTTCTTGGACGACAATTGGAAAACCAACAACGAATATCTTCATCACAAGAAGAGGAACCATTTTGGGTACCTTACGAATTCATACCACAAGAGCATCAACCACAAAAGGATCAACCGTACATCCCAGTGGATGACAAAACTGATAGACAGATCCTATTAGAAATGGAGGCCAGTATTACTCAGATTAATCAATGCATGGATGAAAATGAACAAAATCAAGCTAAATGGTTTCAAGATCGTTGCAGAGGAGAATCTTCAACTTCCTAAAGAGACTGGAGATTTTACGAAAAGAATTTTACTATCTTTTACTCAGCCTTTACTTTATGCACTTGAACTTTAAATTATTTTATGTTTTGAACATATTGTGTGTTTTAAATTTGTTTGTGTTTTAAACTGGTTTTTATATATGGAATTGATATTTTAAGTTAGGAGAATTATTTCATATAATTTGCAGTTAAATTATATTGATATTCTTATGCTTTGTGAAAATAACCTTAATCTGATCACGCGAGATTTTCATATTGTAGTTATATATTATCTTAATATTTTTGTTAAAACTTACTCTTATAAGCACGAACAGATTTCTTTTATTTCTAAAACCTTGTGAAATATTACATTCTTTGCATATATAGTGGAGATGTATAATCAATTGAAGAATTTGAGCCAATCTTTCTTGGAGAGAAATTCTACATCTACTCGAGTAAACATCTTCGCTTCTACGGTAAATTTTCTTTGAATAATCTCAATAATTTTGTTTTGATTAACGCTTGTTAGATTATATGATTAACATTTTCCTTGAAAATCTTTTATAGGAATTATAGTGATATATGATTTCTAGAAAATTATCTTAGGTCATTTTTCATTATCTTTGAGCCTTGACCATTTATTTTACACAATTATCCTTAGACAGCCATGATTGAGCCCGAAAAAAAAAAATTCTTTTCATGAAACTTGAAAAATACCCAAGCCATAAAAATTATATCAAACCTACCTTTGCTACATAATTTTCTTGCACCCTCTTTTACATTAGTAGGATACAGAAAAATAGAAGAAGGTGGAAAAGAAAAGGGTATTGGTTGTTCAAAGAAAAGAAAAACCCATGACAAGGCTGAAAAAAGGAAAAAAGAAAAGGATATTGGCTATGAAAAGAATTTAAACAAAAAGGAAAAAAGCCAAGAAAGTGAAAAATGAAAAAAATAAATATAAAGTTTTGGAAAAATAAAAAGAGGTGTGCCGCAACATAAAGGCTAGCTCTTGAATCCGATAGACGTCATTTCTTAAACTCTAAACCAATGACCACATTACAACCTGAAGAAAGTCCTTTTTTATTCTAGAAATCATGCATCTGTATTTGTCCTATCTATCTATAAAAGGAGAATGTTAATAATATATCTAATATAGTGTTGATATCCAGTCATGAGATTATGTCAAATTCTAATTTTATTTAAATATCCATTGATTCAGATATTACATGTGATATTATGTGTTTTGTCTACAATATTCCAATCACATGTAATCACTAAGGGAGTAGTCACTATAACGTATATAAATTCTTTTCTGGGTGTACTTCAGGAAAGGATTGACGTCAAGACTAACATGAAAGATGGTAATATTTCTTGAGTGATTTTTGAAACTAAAGAAATCATCACACACATACAAGTTTTTATAAAAATATATAGATAATGTTATAACTAACGTGTGTTACTTTTATAGTGATCAGAAAAAGCAAGTATTGTAACAATACATATGAATATTGGTTTAATTTTACTTGTGAAAAATATGACTTATAAACTCCTAACCACTGAAGTTTGCAAGTACCTTCACTGAAAACCTTCATGAGACAAAACTTGTTCACTAGGGATCATCTAGGGGTTCAACGGCTTATTGCATATACTAAATGCAATCATGAAAAAATCTACGAAAATGATTTTACTCATGTTTATGTTTTATTGTTATAATTTTTAAAGTTTATGTTTACTAGGGACTAGTAAAGTTTAAGTTGGGGGTGTGATTAACCCTAATTAGTGTGTAAATAGAATGATTAAGTAATCACTTTTGTACGATAAAATAAATAAATATTATGAATTATGTTTTGGGTGTGAATTAAAGTTTTAAATATCTTATGTTTGAAAGTATAGGGTTAAATGCCAAAATATCAGAGAATACAGGACTATTTGCAAAGCTTGAAACTACGAAGGACTAAAGTGCGATAAAGAAACTTGGACCAATCAGGTGGTGACATATGGACCAATAAAAACCCAACACATGGACCAATGAGGAGACAACATTTGGCACACTCAGAGCATGACACTTGGACCAATCAAGCAACAACATTTGGCGCATCAGGAAGACGACAACTGGCGGACCAAGAAAGCGACACCTAGCACCACTGCAAGCTGCCACCATTCTGGAAGGTGGTGGTAGCATTCCTAAACCCTCCTTGACCTTCCTAAAGGCCCCTTGGCCATCCACCTCCTCCCCCCTCAATAAATAGGGGCTTTCTCCTCCTTCATTCATATTCTACACCAACACCACACTTTCTTGCCAAATCACTCTAAGACAAGCTTTTCTTCTTTTCTTTTCTTCCTTTCATTCACCAACATACACATATTCTTTCCACAAGACCAGCCCCTTACTCTCCAAAACCATCCGGCCTCCAGTTCCAAAGAGAGAAAAGAAAAGAAAGAAAGAGAGAAAAGAGAAAGAAATAGCCCGTGGGTGTGATACCATTTCTATAATTTTACATTTCTGTTGTAATATTTCTATTCGTATAGTTGAACTACCGCCACTTTTGTGTCTTGAATGATAATAAAGGTGGTTGTGTTTCAATTGTTCCTTATGAAAGAAGTTTTACAGTTTACCATTTAATTTCAGTTGTAATGAATACTACCCTCACTTCTTGTTAGTCTATAGCAATGGAACGTGAGTAGTCGTTTTATACCCTTCAAACTAGGGTAAACATATGTATAATATTGGTTAAGTTCTGGAAATGCTGATGTTTTATTTATATGTTTATTTATATATGTGATATATGTTTAATGCGTGATACAGTGATGTATGTAACTTTCGATGTTGTGTCTGGAATTATGTCATTAGTATATCATAAGACCCGTTAGTGAAAGATCTACGGTGTTCCTATCGGTATGACTTATCCTCTATCGGATTTTCTACTGATGTGTGGTACAAAACCCAAATGATCCTCACGGGTTATTAGGGTTGTTTAATTTATATCTATATCGACAGTCTAACAACCACGACGTTCCAACCGGTATGGCTTGTCCTCCACTGGAATGCTGAGGATGTTTAACTGGCATATATATATCACAGATGACCTATTGGGTAATTCAAGCATTCCTCATGAGTTGGCTCTGCCTTCTAGTTCACTTGAATTAGTCACTTGGAACATCTATAACTAGTTTTCCTAAGAAGTAGCTATGCTATGATATAGTACCACCAGTTAGCCTAAGAAGCGGTTGTGTTATATTTTTTTATATACGCACTTACAATCATAACATCAAGGGAATAACTCAAGTATTCCTCATGAATGGCTCTGTCTTCTGGTTTGCTTGGATTAATCAATTGATGTGGATATAACCAGCTTTTCTAGGAAGTTGCTGAGATATGATTTATTACCACCAGCTAGCATAAGAAGCGGTTGTGTTATGATTTATATACATCAGACATGCCGATTGACTTTCTAGTAAAATGGAGGTTAATTGTTGTGAGGTAGCATTTCCAGAAATTAAACAATATGAAGCAGATGGATCCCTAAACTGAAGGGTATTTTTTAAATTCCTATCATTAATCTGCTTTACTTAGGCACTTTATTATCTACGCATTTGATTTCCGCATTTTGTTTAAATTAAAACTAGTTGTAAACTAAGCTCACATCACAAGCTATCAAACATCACACTACTTCGAACAACAACTTTACTATTTTTTATTTTTATTTTATTTATTTAATTTTTTTTCAAATCTAAATTAGTAAAAACTCTTTGTGGGATCGATACTTGGAATTAAAATCGAGAAAACTACAATTCAACCACTTACACTTGGGTGTATAATATAATATAATTCAAACACACTAAAAAGTGCGAATCACTCCCCTGTCCAGGCCATTCCTCCTGCAGCCTATTGATGGAGATCACATCTCCAGGCTAGGGCATGACTCCAGGGCACGTTTTTGGCAAGATGAGGCTTCATCATTGGGCATTAGACACATTACAGAGATATAGAGAGAGAGGGTCTGGTAGAAGATGATGAATAGTGTCTAGTAAGAGAAATTTGAGATTTTTTCATTTCTTTCAATACAATATCATGTAATCCCTGGTATGAGTCTTTAGAACTTCATTTAATGTCATGAATTTTATTTTACTTAAAGTTCAATGCAAGTTTAATGCTCTCTTAAAGCTTTTACCATTAATGCACCAAAGTTCTTCATTTTCTTAGATATAAAATGGGTATTCATTTCTTTCACTTTGAGCTTATGATTTCTTGTATTTAGTTACTCTAGAACTTCATATCTTTGTAATGCACTCTCATTACATTGTCTATTTCATTTTAAGCATGAGTAGCTAAATCTTTTAGTTGGCAAAATCTAGGAAAACCTCCACTTGGGAATATCTGTAACACCCCAAAAACCCCCTTGGACGACATTACATTCTAAACATCATTCGTTGCATGAGAGCACTAAATAACTCCATAAATAAGAAAGTTTCATTCATCAACCATTGATATTTTAACAAAATTCGAGCAGAGTCTCCTTTGTACAAGGAGCCCTACCCAAAACACAACCTATACAATTATACTACAATTGACCGCACCGGGTCCACATATGCATAGCTATTAACTACACCGGGTTCATTTATCAATCATAAAATAAACTTCCATTCACCGTATATCATATCCACACTATCATCCCAAAAGAATTGGCCAAGCAATGACATTTACATTCCAAAAGAATTACACTTAAACATAGCAGTGGAATAAACAAAATACTAGGCCATACATAATCGTAAATACATTCCCTAGTCTAGCACAAAATAAACTACATCTCTAGATGTCCCACTCGGGATCTAAGTATCCCTCTAAGGAAACCTCTCCATGGTCTGGCTCGTAAACACCGAGCTCCTCCTTTGGCACATAATCTGAAAAATGTTTAGCAGTAGGGGATGAGCTCGAAGCTCTGTAGAAAAATCCTTCCAACCCAAACAAAGTTTAAGAAAACATATAAAAACGGTCGGTCTCATTTCAAAAATAAAATATATAATTTTTGAAATAAAACAAGGACATTTTAAATAGATCTCAAGTTTAGGTAGCAATAGTAATTTACTGAATAAATGGAAATAATATACAATTAATAATACATTCCACCATAAACCGTTTCTCACAAGTTCTTGCGGAATCCCTTACTTCCCAAAACTCTTATAGAAACCGTATCTAGTAGAATGAACACATACCAACCACTATATTTGTATCAGCATTATAAACATGTATCTCCACTATGATGTAAGGCAATCGATATGAATCGACATATTGAGTAATATCTAGGCCCATACACACACAAATCCTCACAAGGACATCAAACTTCGGGAAGGGCGTCTACCGACTACATTGTCCCATACCAATGCATCAATAATAACGAATCCAACCCAGACATAGTATACTAATCCCCATACACGGCACCCATAAGCAAATAGTAGTTTGGTCATCGCAAGGCACCAATCCCACTATGAGTGGTAAGGAAAAGGTCAGCCCACATAGAGCAAGCACAACATCTATCCACCCTACGATATCTCCTCAAAGGCCACTCATGGTCATCCCATATTCATAAGAGATACAATACCAAACCCATTTCCTCCATTTACAAGCCAAAATCCCCAATTTAACATATGACAATTCCAATAACAATTTAAGAAAAATACAAGAGATCACAACCACCTCATTTTGATACCCCACACAAAGCACTTCATGAGAAATCAATATTAAATGAGAAATTTAAAAAGAACATTCATCACTCTCCAAAAAATAGGATTTTCAAGCAAGTAAATAGATTTCATGTGCATTCAACCTTAACTTTATGTAAAACATGATAATATTTGCAAGAGAACCAAGAATTAAAGAACCCATAGCAAATACATATGATTAGGAGTCCAAAACATAAATATATAATAACCCTAGCCTCAATGTAAGTGAATGGAAGGAAACCCCTACTTTTTTGTTCTGGAATTCTAGGGCTTGAATCTTGAATAACCCTTAGATCTTGTGTTTTTCCCCTTTGATCTTGAGTTTCTCTCTTCTTTTATTTCTCTCTAAGTGTTTCTAGGGTTAGGAGTGGAGTAATAAGGATAAAAGAGGCGTGCTTAAGTATTTATGGTGGGAGAAATAGCCCCTGTGCGCGATTCTAGAAAGTAGAATCCGTAACTAACGTTCGAACGTCGTTCGAATGTCTTTGACTTTCGAACATTGATTGCTCTCAGTACTTTTACATCTTTAGCAGAGCTCTGCAGAAACTAAAGTACTGGGACTCACTTATGTTCGAACGTTCAAATGTTCATCCTAGTTTCTGCTGAAACTTCCAGTAAAGTTTTGGCCTGTCTAGAAGTCGATTTGCAAAATTTGTATGAAATACTAATTTGTAGCCCTAGAAGTCTAATATCTACTGTAAAGATTTCAGATCAAAATGGTGTCAAAATAAAAATTTATGATCAAAACACTAGGGCAATATCCCAAAATTTTTTTTTACCCAAATTCTCTCTAAAGTGTGTTTTAACTCCGGAATACCCCTAAACTTTTACAACATACGCTATTACCTCAAATAACATTTTTATTTCTACTCTTGCTACTTAGTTCTTGCATACATCATTACATATATTAGCATATCAAAACATAACCACGTTAATATATAGCGATACGAATGTGGGGGTTTACAATATCACTTAAACTCATTCTCCTCTCTACTTTTAGAGTTTTAGTTTGACTGGGTTGAAGGTAGATAAGTTGGCAAGTCTTTGATATTTCGTAGGCCTAGTCACGGTTTATGCTTAGATACTCAATAATCTTATACCTAGCTTCCCACAAATTAATTGTTCATTCATGCTCTATTGGAGGAGGGATTTGAGTTGAGTTGATAGTTCTATTGGAATGACCTCTTGGATTTGCCAATATTTGTTTCACATTTCATTTATACCAAAACACACCTCACCAAACAACTTTTAAACCATAAAGATTTTACACTTTATTTTACTCAAAATCACATTCCCCTCGGTTTACTTCCTTCCCAGTGGAAACGACCTTGGAATATGACCAAGTAAAACACGACCCGCAAAAGTCTCATTGCCATTGGGGAGCACTTTTGTTCATTGCACATCATATTTACACCATCTCATTTTTCTTTCTCCTTGCACTTTCTTTTGACACTATCCCAAGGGAGAGTGACACTCCCCTTCGAACCATACACTTCACATGCTAAGGGATAGTATTTAGGGGTTAGGAAACAACAAGGAATTTTGACAATCAATATTGCACTGCTTTTAAAATAATTTTGGGCATGTCTCCTTATCGATTAGTCTATGGCAAGCTATGTTACCTACTTGTGGAATTGGATCATAGGGGCTATTAAAGAAATGAACGTTGACCTAGACAAGGTCGGGCTCTCAAGGAAACTTTAGATAAATGACCTAGAGAAACTGAGAAATGAAGCATATGAGAATGTTAAGATTACTAAAACCAAGATTAAAATTTTTTATGTCAAGAACATTGTGCCGAAGTTTTTTGAACCATCTCAAAAAGTTTTGTTGTTTAATTCAAGACTTCGCCTCTTCCCTGGTAAGTTGAAATCAAGATGGACTAGACCTTATATGGTGAAAAAAGTTTTTGGACATGGAGCAGTAGAAGTGGAAAACTCATCAAACATTAATATCTTTATTGTCAATGGTCAACGGTTGAAACCATTTTTGGAGGACTTTGCTAAAAAAGTGGAGACTATTCTCTTAATGGATCTAGAATATTCCTCCGAGATTCGTGCTTGCCGAAACTCAAATGAATCGGGTCAGGAGAAATCCAACCCTACTTGACCCAAGGGGACGCCTTTATAAGGCCCCCAATACTTTTTTCCCCTTTCCCCTTGTCCACCGTTGTTGGCCCCCCTCTCTCTTATTCTTTCTTCTTCTTCTTCTTCCTCTTCTTCTACTTTTTGTTCTATGTTGCCTGTAAAAATGTGCTTGGTTATTTTTGTTCTATTCCCTTAACTGCTAAATATCACCCTTTAGAATGTATACTCTATGGATGAAGGGGAGTGTCACTCTCCCTTGGGATAGTGTCAAAAGAAAGGGCAAGAAAATGGAGAAAATGAAATGATGTTAATATAATGTGAGAATGCAAAAAAATGCTCCCCAAGCGCAAGAAGACTTTTGCGGGTCATGTTTTTCTTGATGGTATTCCAAGGTCGTTTCCACAGGGAAGGAAGTAAACCAAGGAAGAGGTGATTTTGAGTAAACGAAAGTGTAATATCTTTGTTCTTGAAAGTAGTTTGGTGAAGTGTGTGTTAATGAAAATGAATTGATAAAAACAAATGTTGTCAAATCCAAGAGGTCACTCCAATATGAATACCATCTCAACTCGAATGACTCCTCTAATAGATCACGAATGAACAATTGATTCGTCGGAAGCTAGGGATAAAATGGGTGAGTATCTAAGCATAAATCGTAACTAGGACTACGGAATATCAAAAACTCGCCAACTTATCCACCCTCAACCGAGTCAAACCAAACCATTGAAATCTAAGAAAAAGGAGGAGAATGAGTTGAAATTGTATACCCAATAGGAGGTTCCCTTAGGATTTGCCAACTAAAAGATGTAGCTACTCATGCTTAAGTTGAAACTAACAATGTAATGAAAATGCATTGCAAAGAAGTAAAGTTCTTGAATAACTAAATACAAGAAAACATAAGTTATAAATAAAAGTATGGAATACCCATTTCAAAACTAAGAAAATGAAGAATCGAATTAATGAGGAAAGAATTAAAAGGAGATTAAACTTGGAATGAACTTGTAGGCAATAGCATTAAAGGCATTCAATGAAGCTTAAAAGATTCTTCCAAGTGATTACAAGAAAATCTATTGAAAGAAATGCAAAAATCTCAATTTATCTCCCTAGAACACAAGTGATTACAAGAAAAGCTCTAGTGATCATCTTCTACCTAGAGCTTCTCTCATCTTTTCTCTCATGTATGGTATATTGGATAATTCAGACTTGGCATCCTAAAAAACGTGCATGGAGAGGTCGTCTAGACTTCAGAAGTGACCTCCATCTATAGGAGTGCAAGAGGAATGGGCTGGATAGAGGGGTTGTAGAGCTTGTCTGCACACTCAGCTTCTTTTCTCTTCTCTCTTCTCATTTATCACCATGGCTCCCAAAAGTCCAAAGAGAAGTGTGAAAGGGGTGAATAATGTTGTAGACGTGTCATAGAAGAGTGGGAGACTTGATGGTGGGACCCTAAAAATGGCAGACATGAGTTGCAAAGATTGAAAAAGATTCAGCAAAGCGTAACGGTATGTGATTGATGGAAAATATTATTGTTCCTAAGCTCCTAACATGAACCCTCAAATATGTATATGGCTTATGTGTATGGGTGAGTGTCACTCTCACTCGGATTCATGCAAGAGAAAGGGCAACGAAATGGTGGTATGAAATGGAATGAACAAAATGTGTAAAATGTGAACTGTGAACAAAAGTGCTCCCCAATTGCAAGGAGTCTTTTGAATGTCGGTGTTTTACTTGAAAAAGTATTCCAAGTTTATCTCCTCAGGGAAGGAAAGTTTAAGTGTGTGAATGTGATTTTGTCAAAAAGAGAAAGTGTAAAATCTTTGAGGTTGACTTTTTGGTGTTTTGTGTTCTTAAGGAAAATGCAAGAAAACAAGTGTTGGCTAATTCAAGAGGTCACTCCAATGAGAATGCCCAATCAACTCGAAACCTTCCTTCGAGGGTTTATAGATGAACGATTGATTCATGGGAAGCTAGGGATGAAATGGTGATGATCCAAGCATAAACCATGACTAGGCTGATTAGCACACAACTTTGTATATTTTAAGATGCTAATCAACTTAATTCACTTGCTTTTGAGCCGTAAATAATATAAGTTATGATGATTGAAGTCTTAACGTCAATTTGATGTGTTTGCAGTTGAATGGAGATAAATATGACTTTGAAAGACCCTTCCATACCACTTGAGATGAAAGGAGTTCAAAAGATAGTTTGAAGGTAGCTCGGGAATAAAAAAATCAAGAAATTCGGATAAGAAACCAAACAGTACCGGTATCCTGTACCCGGTACTGATTAATCTTGATTAATGCATGATTTAATTAAGTTAATAGGTCAGTTGTGTTAGTTAAACAAAGTTAAACTAATCAAAATTGACCTATTACGGTTAGTGTGTGAATTAGAGATAATGCATTAATTGTTGTTATTTTCAGGGTTTTATGCCTCAAAGCTACAAACTATTGGGGAGCAAATTGTGAATTCTAAGATGACAATTATTAAAGCCCTATACAAAAAGAGATTAAAGTAATCCAAATGTAATCTTTTGGAAGCTTGTGAATGACAACTTTTGGAAGCTTGTGGAATGACAACTTTTGGAAGCTTGTGGAATGATAACTTTTGGAAGCTTGTGAATGACAACATTTGGAAGATTGTGAATGTTATCCCTTGGGGTTTGTAAAGGCTTGGCCTATAAATACCACCCCTTTGTGGCTTGTAAGACATAAGTTTTTTGCTTGACATAAGTCTTTTGAGAGAAATAAGTTTTTGTTAGATAAAAGTTTTTGCTAGAGTTCTTGGTTGTGGAAATCCCTCCAAGTTGTTATTGCTTTCTTTCTTCCCTTAGAGGAGTGAAACTCTTCCACTTTTCTAGAGCTTTACCGAAGCCGTGAAGGGTGGAACGTGATTCACTCATTCTTTGTCGAAGATCGTTTATATTAATGCATTTCGTTTATTGCTTTCTTTGTATTGTTACTTTTTTTTTATGATATTATCATCTCTTGGTTGTGGAATACCCACCAATTAATTATTGCTTTCTTTTACTGTGTTATTATCTCTTGGTTGTGGAATACCCACCAAGTAGTATTGTTTGGTTGTGGAATACCCACCAATTAATTATTGCTTTCTTTAAATTTAAGTCTTATTTTATTTTGATGCATTTCATTTATGCTTAGTTCTAACATTTATTTCTTTATAATGTCTTCCCATTTAATTATTGTCTTTACTTTAACTATGAGTAGCTAAGCTTTTAGTTGGCTAATCTAAGGGAGACCTCCTCTTGGGTATGTCATTTCAACTCGTTGTCTTTCCTCCCTTTAGAGTCAAATGGTTCGGTTTGACGGGGTTGAGAGTGGATGAGTTGGTGAGCCTTTGATATTCCGTAGGCCTAGTCACGGTTTATGCTTAGATACTCACCAATCTCATCCCTAGCTTCCCCCGAATCAATCGTTCATTCATGCTCAATCGGAGGAAGGTTTTGAGTTGATTTGGTATTCCCATTGGAATGAATCCTTTGGATTAGCCAACACTTGTTTTTATTTTATTATCACAACTTAAACCACCATCAAATTCCAAAACAAAAAATGATTTTGCCATTTTCTTTAATAAAAATCACTTTCATGATGGTTCACTTCCTTCCCTGAGGAGACGACCTTGGAATACTTTTTCAAGTAAAACACCGGCACACAAAAGACTCCTTGCGATTGGGGAGCACTTTTGTTCACACACACACATTTCATTCATTCCATTTCCCTTGCCTCATTGCCCTTTCTTTTGACACTATCCCTAGGGGAAGAAATCTTTTCTCCCCCAGCCATACATTGCATCATTTGAGGGAGAGTAATTAGGGGTTATTTGAGGTAAGTTTTATTGGACAATCAGGTACCGATACCCAAAACCTACTGGAATTGGGGTACCGAGTTTCTGATGTGCCCAAATTCTGCAGATTTGCTCTGCCGTCTTGAGGGCCCCACCATTGCGACTCCACCACTTTTTTGACACACCCAGAATACTGATCAGCGTGCCCTCTCCTTCCTTTGAACACTGGAGCTACAACATTTAATGAGGAGTGAGAAATAAGGGTGCAAAACAGCCCCTGACATGGGCCTGGCCCTAGCTGCCTCCCTGACCCCTATTGTTGACTGTCACCTCCAGAGGGGTCAGCCATGCTCCCTTGCACGTTTTTGGAAGGGGGTAGCTTACTTGTCCAGGGAGAGGGGTTGGAAAGAGAGAGAGTTGGCTACCTAAGCTTAGGAGTAGTTTTAGTTTAGCTCCAAGGAGAAAGAAGATGAATAGTGACGTTTTTGCATTTTTTTCTCCATTCAAGTTGTAGAAAGCTTGTTAATCTCTTGTAAGGATCTTCTAAGTTTAATTTATTGTCTTTAATCTCATTCCTTTCAAGTTATTGCAAGTTTATTTCCATGTTCTAGCTTTCATCATTTATGTTTTCAAGCTTTCTTCAATTCTTAGTTTAAAATGGGTATTGTTGATTTCTCCTCTTAGTTTAAGATTTCTTGCATTTAGTTAAGTTTTAATCTCCATTTCATCCTTTTCTCTTTACATTATGAATGTCTTGCTTTTAATATGAGTAGTTAAGATTTAAGTTGGTTAATCCAGGGGAAGACCTCCTCTTGGGGATTCCATTTCAACTCTTCTTCATTCCTCCCTTTTGAGTCAAATGGTTCGGTTTGACGGGGTTGAGAGTGGATGAGTTGGTGAGCCTTTTATATCCCGTAGGCCTAGTCACGGGTTATGCTTAGATACTCATCAATTTCGTCCCTAGCTTCCCCTGAATCAATCGTTCATTCATGCTCAATCGGAGGAAGGCTTTGACTTGATTTGGTATTCCCATTGGAATGAATCCTTTGGATTAGCCAACACTTGTTTTCTTGCATTTTCATTTACAAACACAACCCCAAAACATAAACAAAAGATTTTACATTTTCTTTACCTCTTTGCAAAATCACTTTCACAAAACTCCCTTTCCTTCCCTGAGGAGACGACCTTGGAATACTTTCCAAGTAAAACACCGACAACAAAAGACTCCTTGCGATTGGGGAGCACTTTTGTGCACATTTCACTTTTCATTTCACACATATTTTATTCATCCATTTCCCACCATTCACATTCCGTTGTTTCCTATCTCTTGTATCATCCCGAGGGAGAGTGACACTCCCTTCACACATAAGCCATACACATTTGAGAGTGGTGTTGAGAGGTAAGGAACAACAGCCGTTATCAATCAATCATTTTGGCGCCGTTGCCGGGGAAGTCTAAGCGTTGAGTTCGAAGGTGATTTTGGAACGGCATAAGGTAAGTCTCGTGATTTTCATCATGGGCCAAGGTATGTCATCTAACTTGTAAATATTATGTTTTAGTTTGTTTTGTGTTATGTCTTATAATTTTTATGAAAATGTATATAATGCTCCATATTATGAAAATGTGTGTGAGATTTGTGATGACTATGGGCTCACCTCTTGTATGTGCCAAATAAATTATCCAGTTCAAGACTTTGCATGTGAAAACTGTTACCCCAACCATTATGTTTCACCGAGTTATCCGAGTTATGGTTGGGAGAATGAACCGTATAATTTTCCATCCAATCTCACACCACCAAATGAATTCTCCCACTATCCAACATATGAGGACTCAACCGAACAAGCATTGGAAAACACTTTTTATGATTTTATGCAATACCAAATGGAATTCAATGCCCAAGTAGCCCAACAAATTTCTGAAATTGGAGATCAACTTAATACATTGACCAATGCTATAATTATAAATGATGAACAACATTTTGAGCATAGTCAATGTATTGAGTGTGATCCCCCCAATGAAATATATATGGATGTTGAATCTCCCACCACTCTTGATTGTAAAAATTTTAATAAAGTTATCATCCCACATGAGGCTAATGTGCCCAAGGTCATTTTGCCATCTTTGAGTGGTGTTGAGATTCACGTTTCTCAACTTGGGGAGGGCATTGAAATGGAGTCAAGTGTTTTTAATGAGAAATTGTATTTTCCATTTGTTGCATTGCATAAACTCACATACATCTTGGTTTGGTTGAGACATTTTAATAATTATCCCTTGTATTGTTGGATAGATGGTCTAGGAAGGGCATTGATGCAACAAAAAAATTTTAAAATCAAAAAAACCCATGGGCGCAAGCTCATATCCGAATTGACATGAGCCCTTGTTGTTTTGTTTCCATGTACATAGTAGTTAAATATATTTTATTGTTATAGTTTTATTTTTCAATGTTGTAGTGTAGACTTTAGCATGGAAGTTGTTTATCTCTCCTTAATTTGGACTCATTTCATTTTGAGTATTATCATAGACAAACTCATTGAATATCATGTGAGAGTCTAAGTTGGGGGGTGTAAATAAGCTTTGTGTGTTTTATTTTCTCTTTTATGTTAATAAAAAAAAAACAGCAGAAACAGTACCGGTACCCCGTACCGGTACACAAAACCTACTGAAAACAAGGTACCGGTACTCTTTTCTTGACATGCCCAAATTTTGCAGAGAAAAAAAAAGGGGGGGGTATCTCATTTCTTATTTTACCTTCATTGTTTTCATTGCATGACTCTTTGTGCATTGAGGACAATGCATGGTTTAAGTTGGGGGGTGAGGTGCACCATTCACATGTTCCACCACTTTTTGTATAGAATAATGAAAAATGTGAAAATTTTGAAAATTTTGGTTCCAATATTGAACTATATTCCCCTATCCTAATGGTTATGGGATTTGTGATTACTTGATCTTCATTTTGAACTTTGAATACATGAGCACATTATAGAAATTTATCCTATTGCCTAGAGTATCACATATGTGTTTTCTTTCAAACTCAACCATTGTACACCTAGAATGTGTAATTTGGACAATTTATGGATTGAGTTCACCTTTGAGTGCTTGACATGAATAGTGGAGATGAGTAAAAACCCTTGTGAGCTTTAATGTCAATTCTTATTTGGAGGGAACTCACATTTACTCAAGGAACAAATTTTCAATTTCCAAATTTTTCAATAATCTCATTATGCTTACTTTGGTTAGGTGCATTTAGGTAGTTAATTGACTTTGTCTTGATATATACAATGTTCTCCCATGCTTATTTAGAAATGATCTTAGGCCATCTTTGAATGCGTTGAGCCTTTTCCTAGTGCCATGATTGAGCCTTACTTGAATTCGTTTTTATGCCATACATTTAACCAAGCCAATGAAAATGACAAATATCTACCTTACCTTGGTTGTTCCTAGTGCTAAGTATGAGTGATGATAAAAGAGAAGGAAGTATGGAATGGAAATTCAAACAAAAGGGATGAATGATGTTGAAACTCAAAAGAGTTCAAAGGAAGAGAATGAAAATCCAAGGAAAGGAGAAAAAGGGGTGAATGAATGAAAGAGTGATCAAAAGAAAAAGAAAAAAAAAAGGAGGAAAAAAAGAAAAGAAATAAAGGGTGTTGTGATGGTGTGAAAATCAAAATCCCATTAAAAGGGAAGTGTTTGTCTAATTCCATTAAAAGGGAAAATGCAAGAAAACAAGTGTTGGCTAATTCAAGAGGTCACTCCAATGAGAATGCCCAATCAACTCGAAACCTTCCTCCGAGGGTTTATAGATGAACGATTGATTCATGGGAAGCTAGGGATGAAATGGTGAGGATCCAAGCATAAACAATGACTAGGCCTATGGAATATCAAAGACTCACCACCACATCCACTCTCAACCCAGTCACACTGAACCACCGTACACAGAGAGAAGAAAGAAAAAGAGTTGAAATAGAATCCTCAAAGGGAGGTCTCCCTTGGATTATCCAACTTAAAATCTAACTACTCATGATAAAATGAAAGACCAGCATAATGTAAATGGACATAATGAAGAAATGAAGCATGAAACATAACTAAATGCAAGAAAACATAAACTAAGAAGAAAAATATTCAATACCCATTTTAAGCTTGAAAAGAAGATCTTAAATGCAACAATGGTGAAAGCTAGAGTAAAGGAAGAAAATTGAAATGAACTTGCAGTAAATAACATTAAAGATGTTAAACAAAGATTATAATATCCTACAAGAGATTACAAGACAATGGAATGAAGAAAATGCAAAAATATTAACTTTTGACACTATTCATCTTCTTCTATATTGAGCCAAAACTAAGCTTAGGTAGCCACACTTTGTAATGTTCTTCAATGTTGAATTTAATGGAGTGTATGCCTTCAATTTTCGTGCATGCTGGTCCCCCAAGAAAGTGTGCAGGTTCCTATCAAGAGGGGGCTGAATGGATGGGCTTTGACAGACTAGGAAAGCCTTAGCCTGCAACCCTTCGTGCTGTCCCCTTCTCTCCCTCTTTCATTGAATGCCAAACCTCCAAAAGTTTTTAACTAGGGTGTGTAGGGGATGTTCATGTGTAAGTAGTATTAGGGAACAAGTGGGAAGAGTGTTGGTGGGACCTCCAAGCAAGTGGAGAAGAGTTTGCAGGTGTTCTGGGCTTTTCTGGGAGCATACCTGTAACGCCCCAAGAACCACCCTGGACGGCATTACATTCTAAAACCATTTACATAATGGGAGCACTAAGATAATATATCAATAAATAAATTCCATTCATTATATATATATAAATGTCTACTACATTGTCTCTAAAAGAATAGGCACATCTAAGCCCTTACATTTCAACCAAAATCAACTAATGCAACGCAGCGGAATATAACAAAAATAAACTAGGCTTTACATCATTTTCAAAAAAATGTCCTAGTCTAGTGCACAAGAATGTGGTGCTCTAAGAGTTCACCTAGGGATCCACACTAATGTCTAACGGAGTCTCGTAGTATACCGACTCTTCTACTCCCAACTCCTCCTCTAGCACAAAATCTGAAAATATGTAATTGTAGGGGATGAACACGAAGCTTTGTAGCAAAATCTTCCCAAACTCCAACAAGGTTTAGAAATATGTAAAACAGGCCGGTCTTGTTTAGTAAAATAACATATATAGCTTTTGAAATAAAACAAGGACATTTAAATAGACCTCAAGTTTACACCACAACAATAATTTAAATGGAAACATTAAAAGCATTTCTCAAAAGAACCCATTCGCAAATGGTTCAGAAAAGTGTCTGTCGTTGCATTGTCCCATACCAATGCACCATCCCTGACTTAATCCAATCCATGTTCTCATCTAGATATATAGATATATATTGGTTCAACCCATACCATGTATGTTTATTGTTTCTCAAGAATCTGCCGAACGACTCTATCTAGTTCACCTATCATAATCAAATCACAAGCACTCTGGGAAAGGGCGTCTACCATACCAATGGCAGTGACGAGTCCCTTCCCAGGACAGGTATACTAACCCTAGTTCGAACTCCAGTAAACGATAGTGGTCTCATTACCAAATGACAACCCACTACAAGTGTTAGGAAACCATCTCACCCCCACTGGGGTAGACTAACCTCTAACACTCTACGACATCTTTCGATGATAATTCAAGTCCCTCACAAACAACCATACAATAAGAAAACCAACATATTCTCAATTAATTACAAATTCCAAAGTATTGACAAAATCTCCAAATTCATCATGGGACAATTTCAATAACCAAGTAAGAAAAATGCAAGAGATCACAACAACATCATTTTATTACTCAACACAAGTTCTATAGTTTCAATTTCAATAATAAAATAAGAATTTAAGAAGAAAATTCATCCCTCTCCATAATCTAGGATTTTTCAAACAAAAGAGAAATTTCATGGGTATTCAACCCCAACATTGTTAAAATCATGTAATCTTTGCCCAAAAGATTAAGAGATGATGATTTGATACCATATATATAGAATTTAGAGCAAAACATATATATGTACATAAACCCTAATCTCAATGAAAGAGAACGAGAAGAAATTCCCTACCTTGACTCTTGAAATCTAGGTTTTGATCTTGAATAACTCCTTTAAACTCTTATTTTTCTCTTCCTTTCTTCCTCTCTTCTCTTCCTTTCTTTCTCTCTTAGAGTTTCTAAGGTTGGAGGGGCGGAAATGGAGCCAAAAGAGGTGACATGATGTATTTATAGGGCGAAAATCGGACAAAGATCGCAACATTTAAGTTTTAGAATTCTTTCGGCCGTACCGGTGCGTAGTAGCGGTACGGTACAGTACCGGTACGCTGTATCAGTACGTCAAACTCTTTGGACCAAATTGCTCTGGAACGCAGTACCGATACGCTTCAGTACCGGTACGGTTTTTCCCAGTTTTTTTTTGCCTTTTTCACCGTTTTTTATTTCCAATCCATTCCTAAGCCAACCAAATCCATCCCAAACCTCTCCAACACATATTTCTACACCAAACCTATTTAATACAAGTTCTAGGACCTAAAATTTCATATTTTTCACTTTATTAAATATAAAATTCAATTATTATTTTCACTAGCATTCTGAATCTCTACTTTTCAAAATCTACCAAATTCAAACATACATCACTGCACATATCTACATTTTTATAACAATTATTTACTATATATCTATATACATATATGAAAAGAAAATGCAAGGTGTTACAATACTGGTAGGGTTAAGCTATTGGTGTTCGGGTTACCGGTATGTAGTTCCGGAAGGGTACCCTACCGATATGGTTTTCTGCTCTGGACCAGTTCTGGTAGAATACGCATAACCTTTGATCCAACTATTCGTTTGAGCTAAAATTGTGCCACAATACCGAAAATATCCAGATCTACAACTTTCATGTTTTGTACTTTTTCAGATTCGAATTAGATCATGGTCAAAATGGATGACAACCGAGGCTCTACTTTCGAATGATGTGGCAGTTGGTGCCTTTATTCCCAAGCACCAATACCTCCTTGATTTCTTCGCTTTTAAGCCTCCAAATCTTCAGGTATTGTGTCCATGCCTTCAAAACACATCCATTATAGTAGCAAGGTCCAAAATTTATTGATTTAAGCAATAAAAACATGCAACATCGAAATTGTAATATTATTCATAATTTCGGCTAACTCTAAGTACTTTGATGCAAAAGTTGAGTTAAAATGCATGTAATGAGGTCCTTGCATATGCAATATTATGTGATCATCAGTACGTCGAACTCCAGTAGTATGACCATACTGGTACTGCATACCGGTACGCTATGTTCCAGTGGCCAAACCGTACCAGCACTGCGTATCGGTACGCTTCTGCTTCCTTGTCTAATTTTGCTGCATTCTTCACTCATGAGGTTTCTTCTAGTCATCCTCATTCACCTCAACTCACTTGGGAAGGCATTAGGAAGCCTTATTTAGCACTTTTTAACTGCAAACACTAAATATCATCGTTAAGAACTTAATTAACACAACTCCCATCATTTAATCTCCAAAAGCATTTAAAATAGGATGATTAGCACGTAAAAATACACAAAATTTTGTGCTAATCAAACCCCCCAACTTGGGTTTCGCTAGTCCCATAGCAAAATTTATTTTCCAAACCAGATAATGAGAACCATATACACTAATCCGTTTAAACAACCAATTCGATCAATTAATCAAAAAGCAAAAATCTTAATGCAATTAACAAAATAACATAGGCACAATTGAACAAGAACTTGTGGTTTTTCATTAATGTGTCTTGAAGTTGGAGTACTTGAGGTAGGCCAGCAAAACAAACAAAATAGCCTACGACTCCACGACCTTACCCTCATTGTGTACAATCCAACACCCATAAAACCTACTACACATCTCCCTCTCCCTCATCATCGTCAATATAGTCTTCATCCTCCCCAGATTCTTCAATTTCTTCATCATCATCATCCTCCTCTTTCTCAACTGCTTTAGAGGCAGAGGGGGCAGAAGTAGAGGGAGTAGTGGCTGGTGCAATGGGGACTTCTGCGATGAGCCTCCCAGAAAAGGTATGCATGAATATCTCTCGCACCATGGCCATCATCCCTTACATTGATGCCTCTATTGTATCAAGACGTCAGGCAATTGAGCGTGCTGGTGCAGTTGTGGATGGCCCAGTGGATGAGGATGGGCCAGGAGCCTCAGAATCAGATCCCAATGTCCTAGGCCGCTCCCCCTTACTCATTGCTTTTCAATTTTTACTATTGGTCTTACCAATAGCCCCGATCTCTGGAGGAGTGATTTTGTCGAATGTGTATTCATTGACCTTGAAGTGTTTGCACATCCAGGTTACCAAACTCCTGAATGGCAAATTGGTCATTGGCTTCTTGGTCACCGCAAAATCTTTTATCACGCCCCATATGAAGAGGGCAAAGTTGATCATTTCTCCTGACACAACGGCATCAAACAGGGCTAAATTCTCCATATTCGGCTTCTTTTTTGAAGCCCTTGGGAGTAGATTGTAATGGAGAAGTTTGTTCAGAAGCCTATACACGTTCTTCAACCTCCACTTCTGAAAAGTCCTTGAATTTAGTGGGGTCCTCATACATTAGAGCCACGAACTCCTCTCTAGTCTTGGCTCTAGTGATGTTATGCCGGTAGATAGGCAAGAAGGGTGGTGGCCTCTTGTATCCTCCATGAAGAGTGGCAGTGATGTCGGGGGTCACGTCGAACATCTTGCCCTGCACATTTGTTCTTAACACCTCCTCTTCGTTCACCTCAACCACCCGGAACAATTGGTAGAAACTCCTAACCATTGACAAATTATATCCCTCGACTTGCTTGAACCAAAACCTCATGCCATGCCCCTCAATGATTTTAATAGCAACATGCAATGGGGTGAGTGAGAAACAGTCAAGGTGTCGCTCACAAGTGACACTCCTCCCCCAAATACACTTGTGTCATGCCTCCCCTAGCCTTCTTTCTTTGCACATGTGGGTCCTCACTTGACCCTTCACCACTTCTCTTACAGCTAGTGGGATCCTTGGGTGGAGGGGAACTGGCCAAGGTCCAGGTCTCTTGGTTTGAGCCATGCAAAGCAACAGTGCCCTTATCAAGAAGAATGCAAGGAGAAACCTAAGAAGACCTTCAATCGGGACTACGTCCTTAAGAAAAACCTCTAAATGATGAGCCATTAGGGATTCCTTAGAAAGATTTGAAAGTTTTAGAAGATTGGAGAAATTTGGCACCCAGGGTTCAAAGGTGTCGAATGCACAAAATTAAGTCTTAAAGAGAGTGGGTTTATGAATTGAAAGAAGGAAGAAGAGATATGGGGGGCTGGGATGTCTTCGAGTGAGAGGGAGAGGTTTAGGGTTCGAATTAGAGGTGGGAAATGAAAGGTTTCGCGAAAGATTTAAATTTAAAGCCCTTTTTTTTCGTTTCAGCAGACTGTACCGATACGCAGTACCGGTACACTGAACTCCAGATGCAGAACCGTACTGGTACTGCGTACCGATACGCTATGCTCCGATGGCTAAACCGTACTGGTATGCTTCTGCTTTGTTTGCCAAAATAATGCTGTTAAGCATACCTCTCCACTCCATTCCAACTCAGGCTCTCCCAAGACATTCTACCACACTACTTATGACCTCTGCTCCATCCCAAAAAATGTACTCCACTTATGAACCATAATTTGAACCATCATGCCTAAATTATTACTAAAATTGCACAGTGATTTATACCTTTGATGCTTTCAACGTGCAAGGGATGAATTTATATTCTTAACTATCAAAATGAACACCCAAAATGCTAATCACATAATTAACAACATGGGCATTCCTCATTCATTTGAAATATCAAAAACTTGAGCAATATTCCCCTATTCTACAAGCATGAGTCTATCTAACACATTTCTCAGATGATTAAGCTAAGCACACATGAGCCATACCATAGTCTTAAACACTAGTCTAAAGCATGCACCTACAAATTTATTTTTTAACTAGTGTTTGCTGTGAACTTAACAAGTAATTTGAGCATGTACGTAACAGAATTCACATTCGAACAGCTAGCCAAATTCAATTTCAATGCTAAACTCACCAAGGGTCACTCTTAAGTAGTGAAATACACTCAAGTTGTCCTGGTATGCACTCCTCGTGTACATGTGAGATAGAATCTTGTGTTCAAAACAAAGTGTGCTCACATGTAATCCCAAAATGAAGTTCATAAAAGAAAATGGAGTGATCTTGGCATAGTCTCTTGAACAGAATGCTAGGGCATTTGGGTAGTTAGATCACTTAGGACTTTAAAGGGTTATAATGGTGCCTTGGAGTGATATTGAGGTAAAAGAAATGAAGGTTATAGGACAGCAAATATGGTTGCTTCAAGTGAAAGACTTTTATTTCAACAACATCTCCATTTTTATGGGATTTTCATTCTTTACACCATCAACACACCATCATCTCCTTTGCATTTTCTTCTTCTTTTGATTATTCTTTCTTTTTCTCACCCTTTTTTTTCCTTTTCTTAAATTTTCTCTCTTTTTTTTTTGTTGGGTTTCAACACCCATCATCCCTTGCTTGAATTTTCACGCCACACTTCCTTTTCTTATGCAATCACTCAATTTCAGCTTTAGGAACAACCAATGTAAGGTAGATATTTTTCATTTGCATTGGTTTGGTCAAATATGTGGCATATAAATGAATTTCAATTAGGCTCAATCACAACACTAGGGATAAATTTTCACAAGAGACAGGCTAAGGCTCAAAGCATTCAAAAATGGCCTAAGATCATCTCTAGATACCCATAGGGAAGCATTATACATATCAAGACAAAATCAATTAACTACCGAAATGCACCTAACTAAAACAAGCGTAATGAGACTATTGAACAAATTTGACATTGAAAAATTATTCTTTGAGTAAATGTAAGTTCCCTCCCAAAACGGGTTGGCAGTAAAGCTCTCATAGGTCCTTACTCATCTCACTACTTATGTCAAACTTAAAACATGAATTCAATCCATAAATTGCTAAAATTACACATTCAAGAGTTACATACAGTTGGGTTTAAAAATCAATACATATGTAATTCTCATGCATAAGATCAATTTCCTTAGTATGTTCATGTGCACAAAGTTCACAACAAAGATAAATATGTCATCCAACTCACACACTCTTCACAAGGGGATACAGATCAACTTTGAGATATTTTTCATCAAAAATTTTCAAAATTTTTACATATTTTCACTAATGCAAGCAAAAATCTGTAAAGCAAAGATTTCACACAAGTGTCCCGACAAACTTGGTGTATCATGCAAATGGTGCACCTCACCCCCCAACTTGAATCATGCATTGTCCTTAATGCAACAAAAGATATGATATGCAATGAAGGACAGTATAAAGATCAGTAGGGTTAGAGAACACCTTGCAATTGAGCTTTTGACAAAAACACCAAGATCTGGATCTAAGAAAAATAATGATATACAACCAAAGAAAGTAAGTGACATGAACTAAAAATAACATAAGTAAATGAAAGTAATTGTACACTTAAAAAGCATAAACACTAGCTAGTCCTCTACCAAATCTGGATATACGGGATCCATCAACTCTTCCTCCACAACCTTCCCTTTAAAACCCTCAAAGAATGACTTCAGTCTTTGGCCATTGACCTTAAATGTCTGGCCATTCTTTGGGTTTGTCACCCCAACAACTCCGCTGGGGTAGGCCACCGTGACAAGATAGGGAACATCCCAATGAGATCAGAGTTTACCTTAGAAAATTGAGAGGCGAGAATAGTATCAGAGAACTTTTGCCCGGGCTCAAATGATTTTTGTATGATGGAATTATCATGAAAGATTTTAGCCCATTCCTATGAAATTTTGGAGCTCTTGTATGCATCTAGTCGAATCTCTTCCAGCTTATTCAGCTCTAACTTCCTATGATCACCGAACATTCTCAAATTAAAATTTAAAGTCTTAATGGCCTAGTAGGCTTTGTGTTCAATTTCGAATAGTAGATGGAAAGCCTTTCCATAGACAAGCCGGTAGAGAGACATGCCTAAAACATTCTTATAGGAAGTATGGTATGCCCATAAGGCATCGGTTAATCTATAAGATTAAACCTTCCTACTAGGGTTAACCATTTTTTTTAAAATGCTCTTGATCTCCATATTGGGTAGCTCGACTTGACCATTTGTTTGTGGGTGATAAGCGGTGGATAATTTGTGAGTGACGCCATATTTGAACATTAGAGATGCAAATGACCTATAAAGAAGTGGGATCCACCATCACTGATCATTGCTTGGGACATTTCAAATCTCGAAAAGATATTCTCTTTGAGAAACTTGACTACGACCCAGTAGTCATTAGTCATAGTCGGGATAGCCTCCACCCACTAGGACTCATAGTCCACTGCCAGAAGGATGTACAAATAACCGAATGACATAGGGAACGGGCCCATGAAGTCGATGCCCAAATAGTCGAATATTTCTATGACAAGCACAGGGGAGAAGGGCATCTTGCTTCTCCGGGTCACACTACCCAATCATTGGCATCTATCGCATTCCTTACAGAACGAAACACAATCTTTGATAAGAGAGGACCAGTAAAACCCTGATCGAAAAATTTTAACGGAAGTCTTCTTTGCTAAAAAATATCCGCCGCAAGCTTGTGAATGGCAAAATGCAAGGATGTCTCGCTGTTCGTTCTTAGGTACACATCTCCTCATGTCCTGATCAGGACAATACATGAACTTGTATGAGTTGTCGAAGTAGAAGTACTTCACATTAGCCATGAATCATCTTTTATCTTCTGGGCTCCATTGCGGCGGTATCTATCTTGTTACAGGATAGTTAAATGTATCAGCATACCAAGGACGTACAAAATTAATTGAAAACAAATGTTTGTCTGGGAAAGAGTTAGGGATAGGAATATGCTCATCGACTTTTTGTACCACAAGCCGGGATAAAAGATCCGCTACCACAGTTTCAACTCTTTTCTTTTCCTTAATTGTCAAATTGAATTCTTGTAGAAGGAGTATCCACCTAAAGAGTCTCGGTTTCGCATCGTGCTTAGACAACAAATACTTTAAAGCAGAATGATCAGTAAAGACAACAATAAGTGAACCAATGATGTATGAACATAATTTATCTAAGGCTAACACTACTACTAGCAACTCTTTCTCTATGGTGGTGTAATTCATTTGAGCATCATTGAGTGTTTTGTTAGCATAGTGTATCACATACGACCTATTTCCACCCTTTGACCAAGCATTACGCCGACCGCATAATCACTCGCGTCGCACATGAGCTAAAAATGTAGATCCCACCTGAGTGGTCTCATGATAGAAGGTGTGACTAGCATGCTATTAAGTTTCTTAAAAGATGTCTCACAATCATCTGATCACTCAAAGGGGGCCTTCTTAGATAATAAGTTGGTCAAGGGTCGGGCCAAAGCACTGAAGTTTTTTATAAACTGGTGATAAAAACCTGCATGGCCCAAAAACGACTGGATGCCCTTGATGGCTCTCGGAGTGGGGAAGTTGGAGATGACCTCCACCTTGGATTTGTTGACTTCAATGCCCCTTGCCGAAGCTATAAGGCCAAGCACAATTTCTTTTGTCACCATAGTGACACTTTTCCCAATTCAACACTAGATTCTTATCCTCACATCTTGTTAGAACTTTTTCCAACTTTGTCAACCATCCGTCGAATGAATCCCCAAACACTAAAAATTCATCCATTGAATGAATCCATTATCTTCTCCACCATGTCACTGAAAATCCCCATCATGCAGCATTGAAACTTGCCTGGAGCATTGCATAGTCCAAGCAACATGCGACGGTAGGCGAAGGTACCATAGGGCATGTGAAGGTGGTCTTCTCCTGATCTTCCAATGCGATCTCTATTTGATTATAGCCAGAGTACCCATCTATAAAGCAATAGAATAGGTGCTCTGCTACTCTTTCCAAAACTTGATCAAGAAATGGCATTGGGAAGTGGTCTTTTCTAGTGCATGAGTTCAACTTCTGATAATCAATGCATACCTTCCATCCGGTGATCACTCTAGTAGGTATAAGCTCATTCTCATCATTTTCCACCACCATGACCCCAGATTTCTTTGGCACTACTTGCGTGGGGCTAACCCAAATACTGTCTGTCGACTATTGAAAAAGTGATCCCCACATTAAGTAGTTTTAGAACCTCATCCCTCACCACCTCTTTTATGATGGGGTTCAACCGTCTTTGTGGTTGTTAAGAAGGTTTGGAATCCTCCTCAAGATATATGTGGTGGGTGCAAATGAGAGGGCTTATCCCCTTGATATCTGCAATGGTCCACCCAATTGCTCCTTTATGTTTTCTCAATACCTCCACAAGTTCAAATAGGAGGGTAACAGCTTCAATTCCATGTTTGGCTTTTGTTCATCCGACCAAAAAATTTTCTTTTCTTGTTGGGGTAACTCCTCAAATGTAGGGATCCAACTTCCCATCCCTTTCAAATCTTCTACCTCCTCTTGCTCATCCAACTCCTCAAGATCAATGATTTTTTCAGCTCTTTGAATTCAACATCATTCATCCATTTTGTTTGAGTTTGCACACTATACTTCTCTTTTATGATCACTTATAATCAGCTCTAGGAACAACCAAGGTGAGGTCAATTTTTATCCTTTTGTAGTGGTTTGGTCAAATGTGTGGCATGGAAACAAATTTACAATTATGGTTCAATCACAGCACTAGGGATAAATTTTCCACATGAGAAAGGCAAAGGCTGAGTGCATTTCAAAGATGGCCTAAGATCATTTTTAAATAAGCATGGGGGAGCATTGTACATATCAAGACAAAGTCAATTAACCACCCAAATGCACCTAACCAGAACAAGCATAATGAGATTATTAAAAAAAATTGAAATTTGAAAAAAAAAATCTTGAGTTAATGTAAGTTCCCTCCAAACAAGGATTGGCATTAATGCTCACATGGGTTCTTACTCATCACCACTATTCATGTCAAGCACTAAATGTAGACCCAATCCGTAAATTGCCAAAATTATAAGTTCATGTTGCACTATGGTTGAGTTCAAAAGCAAACAAGTGTTTGATACTCTTAGCAATAGGATAAACTTGTATGGTGTACTCATGTGTTCAACGTTCATAATGAAGATCAAGTAATCACAAATCTCATGACCATTAGGATAGGGGAATATAGCTCAATATTAGATATTTTTCACAAAAAAATTGTTCAAAATTTTCAAAATTTTTACATTTCCAACTATTATATACAAAAAGTGGTGGAACATGTAAATGACGCACCTCACCCCCCAACTTGAACTATGCATTGTCCTCAATGCACAAGAAATCATGCAATGGAAAAAATAACAGTAAAATGGGAAATGAGATACTCCTTTTTTCTTCTTCTTCTTTTTTTTTTATATACATTAACACAAAAAATAAAACGCAAAAAGCTTGTTTACACCCCCAACTCAGACTAGAACATGATACCCAATCAGATTTTCTACAATGATGCTCAAGTGAAATGAGTCCAAATTAGGAATGGGTAAGTAGCCTTCTTGCTAAATCTGCACTACAACATTATGAAGTCAAATATATAACAATAAAAGAAATTTAACTACTATGTACATGGAAACAAAACAAAAAGGGCACATGTTAATCCGACTTCAATTCGGATATGAACTTGCGTCCATTGATTTTTTTGATTTTTTTTTTGTATAAATGCCCTTTCTAACAAATCTATCCAACAATACAAAGGATAATGATTCAAAAATCTCAACCAAATAGAGGTGTAGGCAAGTTTATGCAATACCAACAATGGAGTATACAATTTTTCTTTAAGAATTTCTGCACTTGACTCCATTTCAATGCCCTTCCCAAGTTGAGAAATGTGAATCTCAACACCACTCTTAGAATGAACTTGGGCTCATTAGCCTCATGTGGGATAATATCTTCATTAAAATTTGCACAATCAAGAGTGGTGGGAGTTTCAACATCCATTTGCATTTCATTGAGATGATCATCCTCAAGACATTGACTATGCTCAAGATGTTGTTCTTCATTCATCACAATTATAACATTAGTCAATGTATTAAGTACATCACTAATTTCAGAAAGTTGCTGGGCTACTTGGGCATATAATTCCATTTGGTATTGCATAAAATCACACAAAATATTTTTTAATTCGTCTTTGGTTGAGTCCCTATATTTTGGATAGTGCCAAAACTCATTTGGTGGTGTGAGATCGGATGAAAAATTATAAGGTTCGTTTTCCCAACCATAACTCGGATAACTCGGTGTAACATAATGGTCGAGGTAAAAAATTTTGGGGCCCAAAAATGAATTTTAACCTTCACATTCAAAGTTTTGAACTGGATAATTTATTGGGCACTCACTAGTGATGTGCCCATACTCATCACAAATCTCACACATTTTCATAATAAGGGGCATTTGATACATTATCATAAAAATTATAAGACATAACACAAAACACAAATAAATAAAAGTATAAACAAGGAGAAAAATACCTCAACCCGTGATGAAAATTACGAGACTTACCTCTGTTGTCCGAAAATCACCTTTGAAACTCGACGCTTAACCTTCCCCAGCCACGACGCCAAAAATGCTTGGTAGATTCCATTGTATGTTTTCCCTAATCTCCACACATCACCCTTAAATATGTGTATGACTTATAGGACTAAGGGAGTGTCACTCACCCTCGGAATGATGTGGAAAATGGGACAACAGAATGGAGGAAATGAAATGTACAAAATGAAAAATGTGTGAACAAAAGAGCTCCCCAAGCTTAAGGAGTCTTTTACTTGTCGTTTT
This sequence comes from Ilex asprella, assembly GCA_023539305.1. NCBI lineage: Eukaryota > Viridiplantae > Streptophyta > Magnoliopsida > Aquifoliales > Aquifoliaceae > Ilex > Ilex asprella. The sequence goes on along the minus strand of CM042189.1, from coordinate 18,221,021 downwards.
TTACTTGGAAAGTATTCCAAAGTTGTCTCCTCAGGGAAGAAAAGTTCAAGTCTGTGAAGGTGATTTTGTGAACAAAAGAAAAAGGAAATAGTGTAAAATCTTTTGTTTGTGTTTTGGTGTTTGAAGTTTGTAAATGAAAATACAATAAAAACAAGTGTTGGCTAATCCAAAAGGTTCACTCCAATGGGAATGCCCAATCAATTCAAAACATTCCTCCGAGTGTTTATAGATGAACGGTTGATTCGTGGGAAGCTATGGACGATATGGTGAGGATCCAAGCATAAACCGTGACCAGGTTTATGGAATATCAAAGACTCACGACCACATCCACTCTCAACCCAGTCAAAACGAACCATCGTACCCCAAGAGAGGAAAGAAATGAGTTGCAATGGAAAGCCTAAGAGGAGGTCTCCCTTGAATTAGCCAACTAGAAATCTAGCTACTCATGAAAGCAAGAAAGAAAAGCATAATGTAAATAGACAAAATGAAGACATGAAGCATAGAACTTAACTTAAAGCAAGAAAACTTAAGCTAAGAAAAATATGCAATACCCATTTTAAAGCTTACAATAATTAAAACATAACATAACAATGATAGAGACTAAGACATGTAACTAAACTAGGAATAAACTTGAAATAGCTAAGATTAAAGTACAAGGAATGAAGATTACAAGAGTATCAAAGCTTACTACAATAGAAATGGAGAATAAAATTCAAAAATATAAATTTTTATTGCACTATGCATTATCTTCTTCATTAGATTTTCTAAGCTTAGGAAGCCACACTTTGTAATGCTTGTAAATGCTAAATATAATGGTGTGTGAGTCTTGCATTTTCGTGCATAGTGGTCCCCCCAAGGTGTGTGCTGGCCTCCCATCAATGGGAGGTTGAATTTGAAGGCTTGGCAGGCTAGGAAAAGGCAAGCCTGCAACCCACATGGTTGTCCCCTTCTCTCCCATCCATATTAATGCCATTGTCTTGAAAGTCTTTGACTAAGGTGTAGGAGGCATATTCTTGTGTAAGAAATTTCAGGGAACAAGTGGGAGAAGCATTGGTGGGACCCCAAGCAAGTGGGGGATGAATACAGGCATTCTGGGCACTCAACAGACTGTACCGGTACAGCGTACCAGTACAATTTAGCTACTGGAATTTGGCGTACTAGTACACTTTTCTACTCCGGACCATTTTTTGAAGAATGGTAATAAATTTTGATCCAACCATTTGATTGAGCTAAAACTTTCATGTTTTGTACTTTCTCACATTTGAAATGGATCATGGAAAAAATGGAGAAAAATCGAGGTTCTGCAATCTGATAGTGTGGGTGTTGGTGCCTTTGTTACCAAACACCAATACCTCACTGATTTCTTCACTTTTAAAACTTCAAATCCTTATTTAATGTGTTCATGTCCTCACCACACATCAATAATTAGTTACAAGGTTCTAAAATCCATCATTTAAACTATAATTACCCACAACATAAAAAATTCAACATTATTCATAATTTCGGCAAACTCTAAGTACTTATATGCAAAATTTGAGTTAAAATGCATGTAATCAGGTCGTTAAATATGAAATATTATGTGCTCATCAAATGACACAATCCCAGCAATCCCATGTCCATATTACCCGAAGACCGAGTCCTCGTGATCTACATTTGTTTACCCTATTTGTACACGGCTATTCTTCTTCTGTATGCACTCACAATCAAGGGTTTCCAGCCTACCCGAAATCCAGATCTGTGTAAAGATGATTAATGTATGTATTTTGATTTGTAGGTTATGGCAGAGGAACAAATATCAACCTTTCAACTCTATCTCCAAAGATCCGTACACTAGTAAATTCGAAACATTGGAGACAATGTTCAGTTTAGGTTGGGGGTGAAAACTAGTTTATATTTTGTGCCACTATGTGCCTGTGAATTTTTAAAATTTTTGTTGTTGTTGTTGTCGTCCTCATCATACTGTTTCCTTTGCCTCGTATTTTGTGTAAATTGATGATTATGTCTGTGAGTTTAATTGTCTTTGTGACTGGTAGACATTAAAGAACTAGATAGTGAGTTTTACAGCATAGAAAACATGGATGCTAAATTTTTTTGGTTTAGTCTGGGAGTTTTACACAATTTTCTATCTGATGTGCATACCGTGATCATGAGAAAAATAAGATTAGTAAGAAAGAATGAGATCTAAGAAGAACAAGCGACGCCTCTTTGTGGCAGAAGTACTTTTGCTAAACGTCGTCGTGTCAAATGACTTGGTGCCTGTAAATAGTGTGGCAGAGTCTTTCACGAGAAAAGATATAACCAGTGCTCTGAACCAATTTTCGGTCATGCACTCGATTGATTAGACTGGATAATGAATAGGCTGAGTAAGGATCACTTTGAGACGCCATGTTATTCCGGTACTTTGCTTAACCGGTTTGTGACTGAAGAAATTAGGAGAGTCATTGGTTGTTCGAATGACATAGAGGATGACTTGGATTAGGTTGTTTTCTAAATTGAGAAAAATTGTGTGTTGGGATGAAAGAAAAGGGTCCAAATTTTTTGTAAAAAGTATAATTTTTTTTTTTTTGTACAAACTCTTTTGACTTAAATGAAAATATGGTCCAAGTAAGGAATGTTCCAGAATACCAACCTAAAGCGTGGGTAGCAACTTATCTTGAGACACCATAAGTTTTTGGTTTAAACTTGTGTGTTTTGCCCTCTTTGATTATGTGTAATGTAGTGCCAAAAAAAATTATTTTTGATTCAACGTTCGAACGCCAAGTGACTTTCGAACGTCAGTTTCTTGTAATACTCAGCCTCTGATGAAGCCTCCAATGAAACACTAAGTACTAGGAGCTCAGCTCAACCGAATGCCAATAGATCATTCGAATGAGACTTAACGTTCAAACGCCAATAGACCGTTCGAATGAGAAGAACTTACAACACTTTTCTCTCTGATAGAACTCAAAAGTACAGGGAGCTCACTACGTTCGAATGCCACTCATGTTCAAACGATCTTTTAAAAATCCTTCTTTACAAGTTCGAACGTCAGTAATGTTCGAACGTCACTTCTCAGGCGATAAAACCCTGGATCATTTTCCCCATTTTAAAACCCCCCAAACCCTAGAATTCTTTTTCACTACCCATACCTCAAAACACCCCTCATTCCCCATTTCCACCTACAATCGAACCTCCCAAGACCATTCCCACATCAAACATTCCCATTTTTCACCAAAAACTCAAGATTTTCAAAACCCTCACAAGCTCAAAACTAAAAACACCATGCCTCCAAGAGTCAAAATGCCTACTAAGTGCAACCCAAACAATCATGAGCCTAATTTCATGGAGGAAGTGGTCGAAGTGAGAGAAGGGAGCCCACTCCTTATGCTAAGATTTGACAAGACCCGATTTCCCACAGCTCTAAAAACTAACAGGTACAATAATTTCTACCAAAAGCATGTTCTGGTTTGTGAGCGTGATGTGGTGTTGACTGATTTTTTGGGGTTGAGTATTTTTGAGAATTTTGAAAGGAAGGGTTGGGTGTTATTTTTTGCAAAACAACAGAGAGGCCATAATTGACTTGGTGTAGGAGTTTTACTCCAATGTCAAGATCATCAACGGGGCAGTACAGAGCTATGTGAAGGGAATTCACATTGACCTGGATGAAGATTACATAAGTGAAATTAGGCAAGAGGTAACTCAAGTCCCAAATCCCACCTATCCCTCAAGAAAGAGTGTGGCGATGAATGAAGTTGGACAGGAGCTGACGGAAATGCCTACTTTTTCTTGGACGGGGAAGAAATTTTTTAAACAAGGGGAGCTCACCAACAAATACAAAATGTTAAATTTGATTGCAGTGTCAAATTTTGCTCCGATAGGAAGGATAAATGAGATCCTCCCCGACGTGGCCCGTTTATTGTATGCACTTGCGAAAGGACATAGTATCGATCTCCTCTCCCTCATTTTGACAAAGATGAAGAAAGGATGCAACGTGAAAAAAAACTCACTACCCTTCGACACCCTAGTAACTACAATGTGTAAAGACCACGAGGTTAGGGTTAGGCCTGAAATGTAGATTCAAAAGCCAATGGGGCCGCTGAACAAGACATTTTTTAGGAGGAGCCAAGGTCATAGTGGTGGCCCAAAGGCAAGACATGAGGTGCCCCTACACAAGGAATGAATAACGTGTAAGAAGAGCTCAACCGGGAGGAGGAGAGAGAAATAGAGGAAAAGAGAGAACAACCCCAGAAGGCAGGGCCTAGCACCAGCACTCGACGTTATCTACGAGACATCATGCTTAGCATTGAAGCCAAGGAGGATGAGATCCTTCACCTTCTAAGTGGTAGACCTAGTGGAGTTGGCAGAGATGCTGGATCTAGAGGAGAATGAGGAGGAGTTATTTCTGTTCTTGATATTTGTTTGTTTGTTTGTTCTTTTAATGGGTTTCTTCTTTGGTAGTCGTTGTGGATATTTCAAGTTTTGTGTGTTTATTTCTTTATGAATGATGGGTTTTTTCTTTTATATTTTTGTTGTGGATGGTGGTTTTTTCTATAGTTGATTGCGGATATTTGGAGTTTATGTAAGTTGAATTGAACCTTTGATGTTTGTATCAAATGATCATGGTTTGAATGGTTCAATTTATCATTTTCATCTGTCTAAAATGCATGTATAGAATAAGCACATTAGTAATGCTTGTTAATGAATGATGAAACAGATGTGGATGCTAAGAATTTTTGTTAAAGTAACTGATCACATGATCGGTTTGACACACAACTGTGAAAACCCGGGTAAATTTAATTTTTTTCCGGAAAAGGGCAAAATAGTTATTTTGACACTATAATGCAGAGTTAAAATATGTGTCCTTTGGAACTCTTATGACACAACGGACTTCATCGTTGGATTCATATCCCAGAATTTAGTTACCCAGAATAATTTCGTCGAATTCTGAGATAGTCAGATTTTTCACGTTTTACTAGATGACTAGGTGGCGATTGACCTCACAAAAATTCCCAAAAATGAAAATTATAAAATTTTTATATAATTGAATAAAAGTTCAAATAAAATTAATTTAAATTTAAATCAGGTTGAAATAAATTATTTCGGGGCGAAAACGGACCCAGGAAAGAGGGGGAGTGTGGCTCGAAGTGAGTCATGTCTTTAAAATCAGATATTCTCACCCATGTTCAACTAGCTTCAATGTGTGGGAGAGAAAGAGAGAGAAAAGTGAGATTTTAAGTCTTCTTCCTTCGATTCTCGAAGTTCTATCGGTCGAATTTCGTCCAGCCAAGACTTAAAGTTCGTCTCCTCGAAGAGGGCTACACAGCCATACCAAGAATAAGGGATTTCACTGAAGATCCAAAGAGGAACTTTTGAAAAATCAATATTTTGGACTTGGGAGGTGTTCTTGAAGTTCTCCACACTTCAAGTGAGGTAGGGTTCTTCCTACTTTGGTTTAATCTGACCCTATGGTGCCTATAGAATAAGGGTTGGGTGTGTTTCTATGTATGTGGACCTATATGCATAGATAGTTATGGAATTGAGAAATGAGTCTAGAAATGACTTAAACCAAATTCTTCTTTAAATTTGATATGTGGAAGTTACTTATGTAATTTCTTGATATTTGATGTTGTGTGGGCAATATTATGTGATAAAATGATTTTGATGCCTTGTAGGCGTTTAATTAAATGTCTTGAATGAGTGGAATTGCAATTTTGATGTAATTGAAATACATGTTTGGGGCTTTGTTGATAATATGTGAACATATGTTTTATGATATATTAGCATGATGATTGTTTAGGAAAATTATATGCATAAGATATAAATTTCCATGGAATATTATGATATGTGGTTGATATTGCTCATTTGACATTCATTACATGTTGAGCATGATATTGACATCATATTCATGGGTATAAGTCATGAGCGTGGGTGTGGGTGTGCATGGTTAATCAAATGCCACTCTTGGTATTTGATAAATAGACTCGAAAGAAGGGGATTGAAGATCCCGTTGAGTCGCATGATTGCATGAAAAGTTGGGTCAAGGTAGCAAGAAGGGACTAGAAGAGCCCTCAAGTGAGAGACCTGGTGAATGAATACATTGGTATAAGAGTCAATAAAGTGTGTCAGTATAAGCAGAACCATTGGTGGATGTCCATGAATTCCGTGTCAGTTGGGTGCCGTGGTGTAAGTCCATAAATATCCACCTCAAGAAAGACCATAAAATTGTAAATGTCATTTGATGTGCAACATGGATGACAGATTCATACACATTGGCACTTGCACGTTTTAAGGAGTCGGCTAGGCTGTGGTTGAATTCCATGGGTGAGTCTCATCTCATTTTATGGCATGACATGAAGAATTTCAACGTTGAATGCGTATTCTTATTAAGAATGTGATGGATTATTGAATGTTGCATGTGTGTATTCCATGTGCATCTAGGTGGGGAATAGCCTATATAGGAATTATTCTATTGCACGTGGCTCACCCTATACGGGACACATTTCAAGTGAAGGATACACGCCTGGGGATGGCTCTCACTCGGGGCCTCAAGGGTGAAGAGAGACCAACATGTGGTCTTTAACCTTGAAGTTTTGTAAACTTTTGATTAAAAAAATAGTTTTTGGCATGTAAATATTGTAATCACATTTGAATGCTTGAAATAGAACTTTGAAGGGATCATGTATAAAGTAGATAACTTCATTATACATGTTTGGGATGAAAATGATAAGTTTTGGAATAGTTTGGAAATGAAAAATGGTTGAAACATGCAAAAATTGACTGTGTACCGGCACGCGTATCGGTACGTTGCTGTCTAGAGAGTTTACTGTGCCGATATACTTATCAGTACGCTCAACTCTAATGAGCAAACCGTACGTACGCTTTCCAAAATTCTGAAATTTTAAAGGTGTTTTGCCATGCTTTCAGCTTAGGTTTTCTTTCCCTCAAATGATGTAAATGGACCCTAATGAAGTATAATTCAAGGTGTATCGGACCTGAGTTGGATCCAATGAATAATTGAACCCAAATTACATTTATGAGTTATAATCTCGATTAAGGGAGGCTATCACATGGTGTCTAGTCAAGCGACATTCACAGGTATTTTCGCAGGTTGATGGGTTATCAATGGTTAACAAAGGACCCTCGATTTTTTGAGTGTCACAACAACTTAGCAATCTAGATGTAAAACCACATCTCTTTAAACGATGGTATTCTATCTACGCATAAAATTATCAAATGTACATTAGTATTTGCCATTCTTAAGGGACAAGATGGTCAGACTCAAAAGTGGAATCAATGTATAGCTGACATTCCCAAAGAGACCCGACATAACAAGTGAAGATGACAAAAATTATCATGGTAAGTTTTGATCCTTACGATGCTTCTGAGAGGATATCAGCATTTACTCAAGTGAGCTCTTTCACTTCATTTTTTTTTTCAATAATCTCATTAACCTTGCTTTGATTGACGCAACTAAAGTGATCTATTGACATATCCCACAGGGAACACGTACACACAACATATACACGTGCACATACTTGAGAAATGATTTTAGTTCATCATTTAATTTAACTTTGAGCCTTAGTCATTTCTTTTTCAAAATTATATCCCTAGTTAACCATGCTTGAGCCTTCAAAGAATGATTTCTTTTTCAAAAAACTCATATGATAACCGAGCCATAAGAAAATATGCTTGACATATATTTGCTATCTAATTTTCTTACTACCTCTTTTAAATCAGTATGACACAAAATGTGAGAGAAGGGAAAAATAACTATGTCAGCAGTAAAACCCGGGCAAATTTGAACTTTTTCTGAAAAAGGGAAAAAACAGTATTTTACCACTATAATGTGGATTTAAAATATTTATTTCTCTAGAGCTCGGATGATGCAATGAACTTCACCGTTGGATTCGTATCGCGAAATCGAGTTGCCTAGAAAATTTTCGTCGAATTTTAAGATAGTCAAATTTTTTACGTTTTACGAGACAACAGGGTGTCAGGTGACCTCATGAACGTCCCCATAAATAAAATTTATAAAATTTTTGAATAACTAAAGGAAATTTCAAATAAAAATAATTTGAACTTAAACCGAGATGAAATTAATCATTTCGGGGCAAAAACGGACCAGACAATGAGGCATGTGTCAAGGGTTATAAATATCCATAAAAATCTAATTTTCTAGCAGAATATTCTGCTGAAACTAGTGTGTAAACATTGGAGAGAGGAGGAGAGGAAAAAAATTCAAGACTTGTTTCTCAGATGTACGGAGTTCCGCCGGTCAGAATTCTTCGGGCCAAGAATCAAAGTCGATCTCCTCGACGAGGGCTATGCAACCATACCAAGAATGAAGAATTTCACCAAATATCCAAAGGAAATATTTTGGAAAAATCAAAGGTTTGAGGTTGGACTTGGTGTTCTTGAAGTTCAACACTTCATTTTATGCTCCAGAGAGGTAGGGTTCCCTCTTACTTTGGTTTCTTTCCAACCCATGGGTCCATATGAAATGGGTAGGTATATGGAACTATACATGTCACTTGCCTCTTGTTGTATAGAAATGACTTAGACCAACTTCTAGCTTAAAATTGATATGTGGAAGCTATTGGTGTAAACTCTTGGAAATTGGGTTTATGTGGGCTATATTTTGTGTATTTTAAAACTTTCCTATTATAGTTGGGTTAATGGAAGAGGGTAGGCATATAGAAATATGTATTTCACTTGTCTATGGTTATTGTGTACGTATAGAAATGATTTAATCAATTTCTAGTTTGAAATTGATATATGAAGTTCCATGAAAATTCTTGGAGCTTGGTATTGTGTGGGCATGCTATGTGTTATATTGTGCCTTGTGAAAGAAATGAGTTTTTACATGGGTTATGTGATAACGTGATTAGAGCCTTGAAGGTGTTTTGCTAAATACCCTATGTGAGAATTAAGCTTGTTATGGCATAATTTATGTATGACATGCTTGGGAAAAAGGTAATTGGTATATGTTGTTAATATTTTAGCATCATGATGAATTGTGGTAATTATGTGCATTAGATATAAATTACCGTGGCATATGTTAAAGAATGCGGTTCAATTGATCCATATGACATTCATTACATATGGGACTAGACATTGACATGCAATGGTTCATTACATTGCATTTGCACGGAGACATCGCATTAGGTGGGTGTGTGTGCATGGTGTGATGAAATACCACACTTGGTGATTGATGGCCGGGCTTGGGAAAGTTGGGTTAAAAATTTGACTGAGTTGCATGGTTGCATGAATATGGAGTCGGGGTTAGCAAGAATGGCTAGAAAATTCCTCGGGTGTGAGACCTGATGACTTGGATACGCACTCCAGTGGTATAAAAGTCCATAAAGTGTATCAGTATACGCCGAACTGTTAGTAGAAGTTTATGAATTTGGTGTCAGTTGGGTGTTGTTGGTGTAAGTCCATAAATACTCACCCCACGAAAAACTCGAGGATTTTAAAAGGATCATTGGATGAAATTCGTCGATGACAAATATTTTACACATTAGCATTATTTTGTGTTGTGGGAGTCGGTGAGGGCTCGAGTAAAAGTGCGTGATTGAGTTTCATCTCATTTCATGGCGTGACATGATAAAAGAATTCCAACCTTGAATTGCATGTTCCTGTTTAGAATGGTTGTTGATTGTTATATGTGCACATTCATACGCATCTAGGGTGGTAAGTAGCCTTTGTAAGAGATAATCTATTGAGCGTTGCTCACCCTTTACGGGAAAGTATTTCAAGTGGGGGATACACACCGGTGGACGACTCTTAAGGGTCAAGAGAGGCCGAATGGTGACCTTTAACCTTGGTTTTTTGTAAAATTTTTGTTAAAACAATGTTTTGGGCATGTAATATATGTAAAAAAATTGTAATCGAACTTATATGGACTATTTTTAATATAACCTTGCATGTTTTTATATGAGTATGGATAAATGAACCTGATATGGTCAATGTTTACTCATAAATGGGTCTGGTGCTGTCAATGTTGTATATTGGACCTCGGATGGGTCATGTGATTGTATATTGCAGAATTTGTGTTTTGGGTAGAGTTTTTCATACAAAGGAGACTCAACCCGAATTTCATTAAATTATGGACCCCGATAAATGGGGCATAATGGTGTGATATAGAGTTACATGATATCTGTAAAACCTAGGTAAAATTGAACTTTTATGAATAAAGGACAAAATGTTAATTTACCACTATAATGTGGGTTACAAACCTAAGTTTTCTAGAATTCGGATGACAAAACGGAACTAACCATTGGATTCGTCTCGCAAAATTTAGTTACCCCGTCAATTTTCGTCGAATTTCGAGATAGTCGGATTTTTTACGTTTTACGAGGCGGTCGAGCCTCGTGTAACCCAAAACCGAAATTTTGAATAAAATTATAAATTTTGGAAAAAATATTTTAAACTTGAACCGAGGCAAAATTTAATCGTTTCGGGATGAGAACGGACCCGAAATTAAAAGAGACGTGTGACAATTGTGGGCCAAGTATTCTAAAAATATAAATAGAAGAAAAATCTAATTTTTTTCCCATTTGTTTAGCCATCCTCAGCCGGTAGAAAGAGGGAGAGAAAAGAGAGGGAAAAGAGAGATTTTCTCCACCTTCTCTCTAAGATCTACAGGATTCTAGAGCTCGAATTCGCTAGGGCCAAGAAGGAAAGTTGTTCTCCTCGACGTGGGCTACAAAACCATACCAAGGAGGTCGGTTTTGGGTGAGATTCCAGGTACAAAATTTTTGGGGAGAGGAGATTCAAGCTTGTCTCGGGTTCTTGGGGCTTCCCAACGTGAACTCACGCTTCACAACCTTGAATGTTACATTGAAATGGGTAGGTTAATATAGATAAATATGACTTGCCTATAGAAGTGATTTTGGTGAAATGGGTATTGAAATTAGGTAGAATATATTCTATCTTGAAATGGGTATGTAAAAATTGCCTAAGGAAATTTCTTGAGTTATGTGAAGTGTGGGCATGTTATGTGTTTACATTGTGCCTTGATTTAGAAGTGTGTTATTTCTTAATAACAGATGACATGCTTGGACTTGAGTTGTGGATAAAATGTTGATAAATGCATATTGGTTTATTGACATTGTGAGTCATGAGAATTATATGCTTTTGATGTAATTTTGTCATGGGTTATATGAAATGTGATGGATATAGTTCATATGGCAAACATGGCATATTGAACATTGTAGCAAACTTGCAATGAGGCATCACGTTGCATATGCATAGGAACATTGCATTAAGTGGGTGGTAGTCAACACCACATGGGTGGATGACGAGTGGGCTTGAGTGAGCTAAGTCGATGAGTTGGCCGAGTCGCATGGTTTGTAAAGTAAAGAGGGTTGGGGTTAGCAACAAGTGCTAGAAGGTCCCTCGGGTGCAAGGCCCAGTGATTTGGATACGCACTTCCGTTGGTATTAGTCCATAAAGTGTGTCGGTGTACGCTGGGCCGTTGGTGGAAGTCCATATATTTCGTGTCGGTTGGGTGTCGTTGGTGTAAGTCCCTAAATACTCACCCCAAAAAAGACCCCAGATTGGTAAAAGTCATTTAATGTATAACATATATGATGAAAACATACAAATAGAAAATTACTAGTGTTGGAGAGCCGGGAAGGGCTCGTGATCATGGATGACGAGTAAACGCACATTAGTAATTACTTGTGTCGACGAGCGAGGAAGGGTTCAGGTTGGATTGTGAAAGTGAGTCTCATCTCATTCCATGACATTGCATTGTAAATTCCAACATTGATAGTGTGTTCATGCTTGGAATGTATGAATGGTGAATTGGTTACATGTGAGCATTTCATGTGCATTTGGGTTGGGGAGTATCCTATTTTAGAAATACTCTATTGAATGTGGCTCACCCTTTATGGAAAAATATTTCAGGTACAGGGTGTACGCCGATGGAAGGCCCTCACTGTGAGCCTCATGGATGAAGAAACCAGAATGTGGCTTATTTTGAGTAAATTGTAAAAATTTCAATGAATATTTAGTTGGGCATGTAATTAAATGGTATCACATGCGAATGTTGTTATAGAACTTGTATAAACTATGTTGAATGTACAAAAAAAATATTATACATGTTTGGGATGAAATTGATAAGTTTTGGAATGGATTGGAAATGAAAAATAGGTGAAACAGGCAGTTATTGGTAGAGTGTACCGGTACGCTGCTGTCCATAGAGTTTGTCGTACCGGTACGCTAAAATCCAGAGAGTTCACCGTACCGGTACGGTTTCCAAGAATTCTGAAATTTTCAAGTCTTCTGGCTATGCTTTTGGGGCTTGAGTTCTTTGGGTCAAATGGCACAAATTGAAATATATTGGGGTACATTAGACCCCGGTTGAATTAGATGATTGTAGAACTACGGATCACATTTGTGGTAATAATTACTATAATGGGGAATGCTATCAACGTGGTGTCGAGTTAAGCGACATCCATGGGTGATTCCATGGGTTGACGAGTTGTCAACGAATAAAGGACCCCCAGATTTTTGGGGTGTCACAGCTTCGTATCAGAGCATAGGTATACGAACTACCTCAGGTTTGATGGGGCATGGGTCTAAACCATTGCATTCCATTGTGCATTGCATGTGTGTACTTTAACTGCTACATGTTATGTGATATTTGTTATGCGAATTATATACATGGTAAAATCTGTATAGAAATGGACACACTAGGGTTAGAAAACATAACCTTGGGAGTGGAAAAGGGTGAACGGGATGGTTCAGGGATTTAAATGTCTACTAGTACAAAACATACGTTCTACTAGGGGGACAGTGAGAAAATTCTCAAAGTTTGCACTTGATCCCTAGTTCGGGATAATAAGTTAGTGTGTTGTTGCCATTTGACATGCGTGTAGATGGAAAGTAGAATGAGAGGATGCCGAGGCGGTGGGCGGAACAATAATCAACCCCCACCGGCCTTCGACTAACAGGCCTTTCCAAAAACGATGGGCATGATGGCGGCTATGGTTGCACAAGCTAGCTCCAGTGCAAATCAAGGAGGCACGAGTAACCTCCAACACTTCAAAGCATACAAACCTCCAATTTTTAAGGAAGGGCCGGACCCTATGGTAGCCGACCATTAGTTCCGACAAGTCAACAAGATTTTGGGGGCAATGGAAATTACTTCAGATGCCACCAAGATAAGACTAGCTGCGTTCTAGCTAGAGGGAGAAGCTCAATTATGGAGGGATTGGATAGTTGACTCGAAGAACATTGAGGCCATGACATGGGGAGAGTTTCGGGAACTCTTCATGGGTAAGTACTTCCATGCGACCGTTCGACTTGCAAAGGCCTGGGAATTCTTAGAATTAAAGCAAGGCACCATGATAGTGATGGAATATGTGGCTAAGTTCACAGATCTAGCCCGTTTTGCCGATGATTATGTGGCTACGTACATGACCAAAGTAAGAAAATTTGAGGATGGTCTGAAGTTATCCATCCGGGGAAAGATTGTGGGCCCTACAAGACATGGACACAATGGTCGAGACAGCCATGGCCATTGAGAGGGAAGTTGAAGATGCACGAAGCATCCAGGAGGCTGGTGCTAAGGATAAGAAGAAGGAGGGTCAATCCTCTTCTTCTAGCTCGGGGAAGAAGCAAAGGACTTCTACCCCATAAGAGTCTCAGGGACAGGGCCGTGGCCATCAGGGCCAAGGCCAAGGTCGATCCTTCCAAGGTGGAGGAAGCTTCAGGACTACCAACAAGGCAGGCTAGAAGACTTATTTTTATTGCCACCAGCTAGCTCACATGAAGCAGGATTGCCCTCAGAGGCAAGGATCCTAAGATTACGGGACATCTTAGTCCCAATCTTCAATGGGGCAGCCACAGACACACTATATTCCTCCCTACCCCGTCATGGGCCGGGGAAGTCAGTATCAGTTCCAGGGTGCTACTCAAGCCCCTACCACTTTCAGAGCAGGGACTCCGCAGTTAGGCCAGATGGGCTAGGACATGGGTCGAAGCCGAGGGGAGGGCTTGCAGGCCATAACTTTGGGTACCTAGGGGCTTGTCTATGCCATCACACCTCAGGCTGTCCCAGTGGATTAGTCAGTCATCCAGGGTACATTTCTACTCTCACGTTCATGGACTAGGGTGCTATTTGACTCTGGAGTATCACATTCATTCATATCTGTATCATGTGTTAGAGACTTGGACTTAGAGGTAGATACCTTGGAAGATCCATTATATATGAGTTCTCCCCTAGGGGCTAGGGTGAGTGTTGATCGAATATGTCGGGGTTGCGAGTTAGAGATCTCAGGGGTCCTACTCAGCTTGGACCTTAGGGTCATGGAGATGTCTGAATTTGATGTCATCCTCGGGATGGATTGGATGGAGGCACATCGGGTTGTCATTGATTGTGATTGGAAGAGGATCACTGCTTATACGTCGGATGGTGTCTATTTTAAGTTTCAAGGGGAGAAGCATGATGCTTTATCCCAAGCTGTGTATGACTCTCGATGGCACGAGCAGCTGTTGGGATGCCTTGTGAGCCTTACCTTGGAGGACGAGATGAGGCAGGAGTTGGGTCTACCTTGGGTTGTTTGCGAGTATGAGGACATTTTTTCGGACGAACTACCGGGATTACCTCCTCATAGGGATGTAGACTTCAGCATTGAGTTGCATCTCGATACTTCTCCCATTTCTATGACCCCTCATAGGATGGCACCAGCCGAGTTGCAAGAACTCAAGGTCCAATTACAAGAATTATTGGACAAAGGTTTTATTAGGCCGAGCACTTTACCATGGGGCGCTTCGGTATTGTTTGCCAAGAAAAAAGACAAGACTCTTCAGCTATGTATAGACTACCGATAGTTAAACCAGATCACTATCAAGAATAGGTACCCTTTGCTGAGGATTGATGATTTGTTTGACCAGTTGAGGGGAGCGCGGGTCTACTCCAAGATTGATCTCCGCACGGGCTACAATTTGTTGAGGATTAGGGAGGTGGACATCCCTAAGATAATGTTTAGAACGCGGTATGGGCATTTTGAATTCACGGTGATGCCAATTGGGTTGACAAATGCCCCGACGACATTCATGGATCTCATGCATAAGGTGTTCCAACCCTATTTAGATCAGTTCGTCGTGGTGTTTATTGACGACATCCTGATCTACTCTAAGTTTGAGGAGAAGCATGAGGGGTCACTTGAGGATTGTTCTCCACACCTTGAGGGACCATTAATTGTACGCCAAGTTCAAAAAATGTGAGTTGTGGCTCACGGAGGTGAAATTCTTGGGACACATGGTATCAGCTTCGGATGTATCCGTGGACCCGAAAAAGGTAGAGGCAGTAATGAATTGGGAGAGACCGAAGTCGGTCTTCAAAATACGTAGCTTCTTGAGATTGGTGGGGGTACTATCGGAGGTTCATTGAGGACTTCTCTTGACTGGCTGGACCTATGACAAGATTGACCTGGAAGGAGGTCAAGTTTGAGTGGAATGATACTTGTGAGAAGGCATTCTAGGAGTTGAAGAGGAGGTTGACTTCGGCTCCTATTTTGATAGTCCCAAAGAGGAGACATATGTATACAATGTACTGTGATGCCTCCAAAGACGGACTCAGTTGTGTTTTGATGCAGTTCAAGAGGGTGGCGGCTTATGGTTCTCGACAGCTAAAGAACCACAAGCAGAACTACCCCACGCACGATATAGAATTGGAGGTCATTGTCTTTGCCTTGAAGGATTGGTGCCACTATTTGTATGGCGAGAAGTTTGAGGTGTTTTCGGACCACAAAAGTCTGAAATACATCTTTACACAATGGGACCTCAGCATGAGGCAACATAGGTGGATGGAGTACTTGGAAGATTACGACTTCACTTTGCATTACCATCCCGGTAAGGCAAATGTGGTGGCGGATGTACTCAGCCGAAAGTCACGGGGAGTCTTGGCTAGTATGGCTTCCCGGGAGTAGCTTATGCTCGAGACTGTGGGGTAATTCAGGCTACATTATTGGGGTTAGGCTCAGGGCACTTTGGGGAGCTTGGTTACGATGCCTTCCTTACTGAGCAGGGTGATTAAATCCCAGAGCCAAGACACGGAGTTATTATCCATCAGGGACTAGGTACAGGTAGGCTCAGTTGATGAGGGTTGGGCCATTAACGTGGATGGTAGTCTTCGATATAGGGGAAGGATTATGGTTCCCCAGTTTGCCGATTTGAGAGAGGAGATTCTCAGAGAGTTCCATTGCTCTCGTTTTGTAGTTCATCCAGGTGGCACGAAGATGTACCATGATCGTCGTCGCCAGTATTATTGGAGTGGGGTGAAGAAGCATGTTGGAGACTTTGTCAGTAGATGTCTTATGTGTTAGTAGGTCAAGGTCGAGCACCAGAGACCAGCAGACTTTGTGACCCACTTGCCACAGACATTGTGGGGACATGACGCGGTGTGGGTGATAGTGGACCAGTTTACCAAGTCGGTACACTTTTTGGCGGTGCGAATGACCTTCAGATTGGAAAAATTTTGCAAGCTATATATACGGGAGATAGTCTAGCAACATGGGGCGCCCGTTTCTATAGTATCAAATCGGGACCCCAGGTTTATGGCTCACTTTTGGGAGAGTTTCCAGCGAGCCATTGAGACGGAGTTGACGATGAGTACAACCTTTCATGCTCAGACGGATGGTCAATCGGAGAGGACCATCCGGATTTTAGAGGACATGTTGCGAGCATGTGTCCTAGACCTTAAGGGTAGTTGGGAAAAGTATTTACCCTTAGTGGAGTTCACCTACAACAATAGTTATCAGGCGAGCATACAGATGGCACCCTATGAGGCACTATATGGGACGCCTTGTCGTTCCCTGGTGTGTTGAACGGAGGTTCAAGAGAGACCCTCTATGGGTCCAGATTTGATTAGGGACACTTCAATGAAGGTGGACCAGATAAGGAAGCGTCTTCTTATATCTCAAAGCCGGCAGAAGAGCTACACCGATAGACGGCGGCAACATCTGGAATTTGAAGTGGGAGATCACGTCTTCTTAAAGGTGACACCTAAAAGAGGAGTGGTCAGATTCGGAAAGCAAGGGAAGCTATCGTCGAGGTTTATCGAGCCCTTCCAGGTACTCAGAGGGTGGGTGCAGTGGCTTACTGGTTGGCATTACCGCCAAATCTATCGGATGTTCATGCAGTATACCATATCTCTATACTCTGGAAGTATACTCCACATCCGACACATGTAGCGGACTGGGACGAGTTGATGGTTGATGCGGATGGGACCTTCGAAAAGGGACCAGTGTGTATCATGGATAGTAGGGAGTAAGTTTTGTAAGGCAAGATTGTGAGGCTAGTAAAGGTATTGTGGTAGCACCGAGGAATGGAGGAGGTAACATGGGAGTGTGAGGACACCATCCGTACCAGTTATCCGTTCTTGTTCGAGGATGGAGGTATATGTTCACAATTTTAAGTAAGGTATTACTTGTTGCATAAGCATTTGTTTAAGTGTGCATTTGTATGTGAATTTCGGGGATAAAATTCTTTTAAAGGGAGAAGAATGTAAAACCCGGGTAAAAATGAACTTTTATGAATAAAGGGCACAATGGTAATTTACCAATACAATGTGGGTTACACATCTGAGTTTTTCTAGAACTCGGATGATGAAATGGAACTCACCGTTGGATTCGTCTCTCGAAATTTAGTTACCTCGTCAATTTTCATCGAATTTCGAGAAAATCGGATTTTTCGCGTTTTACGTGGCAGTTGAGCCTCGGGTGACCCAAAACCGAAATTTTGAATAAAATTATAAATTTTGGGAAATAATTGGGGACAACTTAAAAATAATAAAAAAAATTAAACTTGAACCGAGGCAAAATTTAATCATTTCAGGATTAGAACGGACCCGGAATTAAAAGAGACGTGTGACCAATTGTGGGCAAAGTATTCTAAAAATATAAATAGGAAAAAAATCTAATTTTTTCCTATTTGTTCAGCCATCCTCAGCCGATAGAAAAAAGGAGAGAGAAGAGAGGGAATAGAGAGATTTTCTCCACCTTTTCTCTAGGATCTACGCGATTCTAGCAGTCGAATCCGCTCGAGCCAAGAAGGAAAGTTGTTCTCCTCAACGTGGGCTATAAAATCATACCAAGGAGGTCGGTTTTGAGCGAGATTCCAGGGAAGGGATTTTTGGGAAGAGAAGATTCAAGCTTGTTTTGGGTTCTTGGGGCTTCCCAACGTGAATTCACGCTTCAAGAGGTAGGGATTTCTCCTACTTCGGTCTATTCACAACTTTGAATGTTACATTGAAATGGGTAGGTTAATATAGATATATATTACTTGCCTATAGAAGTGATTTTGGTGAAATGAGTATAGAAATTAGGTTGAAATATTCTATCTTGAAATGGGTATGTAGAAATTGCCTAATGAAATTTCTTGAGTTATGTGAAATGTGGGCATGTTATGTGTTTACATTGTGCCTTGATTTGGAAGTGTGCTATTGCTTAATATGTGACGACATGCTTGGACTTGAGTTGTGGATAAAATGTTGATAAATGCATATTGGTTTATTGACATTGTGAGTCATGAGAATTATATACTTTTGATGTAATTTTGTCATGGGCTATATGAAATGTGTTGGATATTGTTCATATGGCAAACATGGCACAATGAACATTGTAGCAGACTTGCAATGAGTCATCACATTGCATATGCACGAGAACATTGCATTAAGTGGGTGGTTGTGTAAGGAAGTAGTCTACATCACATGGATCAATGACGAGTGAGCTCGAGTGAGCTAAGTTGATGACTTGGCTGAGTCGCACGATTTGCAAAGTAAAGTGGGTTGGGGTTACCAAAAAGGGCAAGAAGTTCCCTCAGGTACCGGGCCCGATGATTTGGATACGCACTTTCGTTGGTATTAGTACATAAAGTGTGTCGGTGTACGCGGGACCGTTGGTGGGAGTCCATAAATCCCGTGTCGGTTGGGTGCCATTAGTTTAAGTCCATAAATACTCTCCCCATAAAAGACCCCAGATTGGTAAAGGTCATTTGATGTATAACATAGATGATGAGAATATACATATGGAAAATTACATGTGTTGGAGAGCCAGGAAGGGCTCAGGTTAGATTGTGAAAGTGAGTCTCATCTCATTCCATGACATTGCATTGTAAATTCCAACATTGATAGTGTGTTCATGCTTGGAATGTATGAATGGTGAATTGGTTGCATGTGATTATTTCATGTGCATTTGGGTTGGGGTGTAGCCTATTTAGAAAATACTCTATTGAGCGTGACTCACCCTTTATGAAAAAATATTTCAGGTACGGGGACTACGCCGATGGAAGGCCCTCACTGTGAGCCTCGTGGATGAAGAAACCAGAATGTGGCTTATTTTGAGTAAATTGTAAAAAATCCAATGAATATTTAGTTGGGCATGTAATTAAATGAAATTGCATGCGAATGTCGTAATAGAACTTGTATAAACTATGTTGAATGTACAAAAAAAGCATTATACATGTTTGGGATGAAATTGATAAGTTTTGGAATGGATTGGAAATGAAAAATAGGTGAAACAGGCAGTTATTGGCAGAGTGTATCGGTACGCGTACCGGTACGCTGCTGTCCAGAGAGTTTGTTGTACTGGTACGCATACTAGTACAGTTTCCAAGAATTCTAAAATTTTCTAGTCTTCTGGCTATGCTTTTGGACTTTGAGTTCTTTGGGTCAAATGGCATAAATAGACTTAAATTGAAATATATTGGGGTACATTAGACACCGGTTGAATTAGATGATTGTAGAACCACGGATCACATTTGTGGCAATAATTCCAACTATGGGGATTGTTATCGACGTGGTGTCGGGTTAAGCAACATCCATGGGTAATTCTGCGGGTTGACGAGTGGTCTACGATTGATAAAGAACCCCCCAATTTTTGGGGTGTCACAATATCCATGGGTATTCCGCGGCTTGATGGGTGATCAACGGACCCCCAGATTTTTAGGGTGTCACACTAGTTGTTGTTTAATGAAAAGAAAAGTCGGTGGGAACAACTGAAAAATAAAAGGAACAAAAAGACATGGAATTGCCAAGAAAGTGAAAAATGTGAAAAATGAAAGAAAAAAATACTATTTCTCAGAAAAATGTCGAAAAGAAATATTTGTGCTACACTACATAAACAGATGACAACTTTTGAATACCATTGACATCATTTCGTTAGCCACTGACCTCTGGCCATATTACAACCAATGAAAAGCCCTAATTTATCTCAATTCTGATGCATTTGTGTGTTGTCAATCAAAAGTTGGGGTATGTTAAATAGTAGTTCTTTAAATTGCATCAATATACTTTTATGAGATTATGCCAAGAACCTGATTAGTTTGCTTTGTAAAAACTTCACTCTCCTACTAATTGTGCATATGATTTTTTTGATTAACCATCTTCTTATCACATGCCCCTGGAGAGACAAGTCACTATAATTGGAGTGAAATTTTAGTTGAGGGCATTCCTAAGAGTGGGTTGTGAAATCAAAGCTATCCATAGAGGGTGGTAAAATGAAATGTTTGTTATATTACAATTCTGGTTTATAGAATGACCATTCCTACTACACGAGGGATTGCAAATGCCAATATAACATATGCTAATTTTTGCATAGAATAAATACCAAAGAAAGAGGAACATGTGGGATAAAAGTCAAAATTGAGGGTTGGGAGTCTCAATGACCATGATGATAATTTACTTTAACCAACAACCCACATACACATCTATTCAATGGAAGTTTGTGGGTAGCTTCACTGAAAACCCTCACAAGACAAAACTCATCTGCTAGGGTAAACCTAGTGGTTCAACGGCTTGTTGCATACGCTAAATGCAATCGGATGGCCTACGAAAATGGCATTAGAAATAGATTTCATTCAATCATTGTATTACTAGGGATTAACAATATTTAGGTTGGGGTGTGATTAGTACTTAAAATTAGCATTTCACTATGCCTTTTTTAGACTAATTGTACTTTGATGGAGTTTAAGTGATGACATTTCAGGTCCTAAAGTGAACAAAGGCTCAAGAACAACAAATATCACACTTGAGTGTAATACCAGTACATTAGGGAACAAAATTAGAGAATCTTGGAACAAAGCAAGAATGTTCGAACACCAACTCAAGCTCAAACGTCCACTTGAACTATGAAAAGACCAGATGACTAAGACATGGAGTGTTGCAGTCAAGAAGGAAGACCATGAAGTACTTGAGCGCCACGTTCGAACGTCCACTTGAATTGATTGAATATCTGAGTGATGAGTGCAAAGGGCCAAGATGTGCATGGAGTGTGGAAATAGGATTCCAAAGAAGACCACATGCCACTTGAGTGAGAAGGTTAGACCCCATCTGGCATTTGAAAGCCCATTAAGCAAAGACAGAAGAAATGTTCGAACGCCATCCAACGTTCGAACACCCATCAAGCAAAGACAGAAGAAACGTTCGAATGCCATCCAACGTTCGAACGCCCATAAAAAAACAGAAATAATGTTCGAATGGTAGATTGTGTTCGAACATTTTCCACATATTGACTGTAGAGTGATTGACTTTTCACTTTGACTTGGGCGGCATACACTATTCGTTCGGCTCCTCTTATCTCCTCCTTCTTGCTTATAAATACTCCAATTTTTGGGAGAGAATGGGTGCTTGGGAAGGAGCTTGATGGAGGCTTAGACTCCCACTCATATTGTTGTAGAATTTCTTTATAATTGCTTGTATCAAGGAAGATAGTTCACCTTTTAGTTGAGGAAGCAACCCTTCATTTCTAGGTTGAGGAAGCCACCATCCAAATGTGACTAGCTTTCTTCTACTTTTATTGTTTGTCTTTCACTTCCATTATTTGAGCTTCCCTCTTTCTTAGAGGTGTGAAACTCTTCCACTTTTCTAGAGCTTTACCAAAGCCGTGAAGGGTGGAACGTGGTTCACTCATTCTTCGGTGAAGATTGGCTCCTTGTTTAGTGTATTTCATTTTGTAAGTCCTCTACTTAGAGGGATGAGCATCACTCACTTTTTTGGCTTTACCAAAGCTATGAAGAGTGAGTAGTTTCTCATTCACTCTGTAGTAAGAGGTGAAGGGCATGTATAGATTATCCGAAAATTATATTTGTGCATTGTTCTTATACTTAATGTTTTATATTCCCCTTATGTATTGGATGATTGATTGCATCTAGCAAAGCTAAGGTACTTTGTATAACCGTGGGTTCTTTCTATGACACGGATGACTCTTGCATAGTAAGACTCACCGATTTAAGGCAAGTTCCCTGGCTAGATATTCATGACTACCCTTCAATCCTCCCCATTATTGTGCTTCACTTAAAGGAATGGAATATTAATGTTATGGTTGGATGTCTTGTAGAAACACTTGCTTGTCTGTAGACGGGTTAAGTCTCGGTACAAAAAAATCTTGTAAACTTCTAGAAAGACAGCGGAACCATGTTCTTAATTCTGACATTCCATCTTTATCTTCCGATTAACTTGCTGTTGACACGAGAGTTAATTGAGTTATCAAGCATAACTATAATAATCTAGATGATTAACTACATGTCCAGATCCTCGAATTAAAGAGTGATCTTTTTATATTTGACCTTATCTTATATTTTGTCTAGAAAACTTTCTTCGAAAGAATCTTATATTCTGTCCAGCAAAATTCCCTAAAACTCACAACTTTAAATCTCAAAGGTTACAATCATTTGGTCTCCACTACTGCTTACAATGAAACACCAACAATACTACCCCGTGGATTCGACTCCGGACTCAAACTGGATTATTACTACAGTTTTACCGCCTGCACATGGGTGTACATATTTCGGATCAAGCCAGCACACTCATTCATAAGGCTTTATATGTTTATTCTTTCTATTTTTCACTTTCTTGGCTCTTTTCTCTATGTTTTTCTTTTTTAAATTCTTTTCATGGGTTTTTCTTTTCTTTTGAATAGCCAATACCCTTTTCTTTTTCGGATTTCTTTGGAGCTCCCTGATTAGTACTCAAATGTAGCATATTCTTATGGTCCTTTTTGAACTAATTGTGCTTTGATGGAGTTTAAGTGATGATATTTCAGGTCTTAAAGTGAACAAGGATTTAAGGGGTGCAAAAACTACCTTTGAAGGCAACAACAGCACATTAGGGAACAAATTGTAAAATCTTGGAACGTTCGAACGCAACATACCGTTCAAACAGTCATAAGAAATCAGACCAGCTACTATAAACTGTGTTGCAGGCAAGACCCATGGAGATTTGAGTACTACGTTCGAACGGTCCTCGACGTTCGAACATCCACTGGAGCAATGATAAGATCAGACTGACTGAAGACATGACGTGTTGCAGACTTACAGTCAGAAAGCTCAGGCACTTGAGTGCCACGTTCGAATGACAATTCAAGTTCGAACGACCCTGGAATTATTAGAGAGACAACAATCAGATTCTGTAAGGACCTGGAAAGAGATTTCCACAAAGGACCACGTGTCTTCTGACCTGAATGCGGGCACTGAATCCATCTGACATTTGAACGGTGCAGAGCAAAGACAAAGAACCCGTTCGAATGCCATTTATCGTTCGAATAGCATTGACAGACTGCCTACAGAGTTGTTAGCTTTTCACTTTGACTTTGGCGCCCAGCTCTATTCTTTTACCCCTCTCTCTGCCTCCTCCTTGCCTATAAATACACTTGGTTTGTGGAGAGTAAAGGATGGAGTACTTGGACTTAGACTTAGCACTTATAGCTCTTGTAGCACTTCTAATCCTTTTTCTTTGTCTTAGTTTCATCTTGCTAGAGAATTGGGAAGTTTAGATTCCCACTCATCCCTTTACATTAATATTTATATTCGCATTTGCTTAAGAGTTATAATCTCTTTTATTTTAAGCCTTTACATTTATGTTCTTGAATTACTTTAAGTCTTTATATTTATGCTTTTACATACATGCTTTTATTTATGTCTTGTACCTTTATTACTTGAGCTCCCTTCTTACTTAGAGGAGTGAAACTCTTCCACCTTTCTAGAGCTCTACCAAAGCCATGAAGGGTGGAAAGTGATTCATTCATTCTTCGTTGAAGATTAGCTCATTGTTAATTGTACTTTTACTTTGCGAAGTCGTCTACTTAGAGGGATGAGCATCACTCACTTTTCTTGTTTTACCAATGCTATGAAGAGTGAGTAGTTTCTCATTCACTCTTTAGTAAGAGGTAAGAGACATGTATTGATTATCCAGAAGTTATATTACGCTTTGTTCTAATGCTTAACGTTTATATTCCCTTGCTTATTGGATGATTGATTGCATCTAGCAAAGCTAAGGTACTTTGTATAATCGAAAGTCTTTCTATGACATGGATAACTCTTGCATGGAAAGACTCCTCGATTCAACGCAAGAATCCCAACTAGATCTTCATGACTACCCCTTAAACATCCCCATTATTGTGCTTTATTTAAAAGAATGGAATATTAAAACCATGGTTGGATGTCCTGTAGAAATACTTGCTTGTTTGTGGACGCGATAACTCTCGGTACAAACAATTGTTGTAAATTTCTAATTGCACATCGAAACCATGATTTTAATTCTCACAGTCCATCTTTATCTTCCAATTAACTTGTTGTTGACACGGAAGTTAATTGAGTTATCAAGCATAAATATAATCAACCGGATAATTGACCACATGTCCTGATCCTCGAACTAAAGAGTGACATTCCTGTCATTCAAGTTCATCTTATATTTTTTCTAGAAGACTTCTTGAACAGAATTCAATATTCTGTTCAAGAAGCCACCTACAACTCACAACTTTAAAATCTCAAAGGTTACAATAAATCAGTCTCTGTTACTATTTACCTTGAAACACCAAAACTACTAGTTCCCTATGGATTTGACTCCGGACTCAAACCGGATTATTACTACAACTTGACCGCATGCACTTGGGTGTACACATTTCGGATCAAGCCAAGTTTTTGGCGCCATTTTCGGGGAGCCTTGTAAAAGTGTTTTACAGGTAAAAGGTAAAAAAGATTTTTCTTTTTGTATATGTTCGTATGTTTACTGTAAATAATTAGTTTTGTTTCCATTTATTTTATGTCTGAAAACGCTCCTCACTATAAAAATTTGCCGACAGAATCTTCTGGATCTGTGAACCAATCTGAACCAAATTCACCAAGATCAATAGCAGACTCTTGTAAGAGTATTATGACAAATATTGATAGAAATGGAGAAGTTCCCATGAGGAAAGATGAGGTGTCTAACATTCAAACTTTGAGGGATTATTTAAATCCCACAAGAAATTGTGTCCCCTCGTATTTTGTATTTCCTCCAGATGCACCTCCTTTACTGTAAAGCCGGGGACTGCACAGTTGTTACCTGTTTTTCATGGATTGGATACCGAAAATTAGTATCTGCATATGAAATATTTTGAAGAAGTATATGGAACATTTCAAGACAATTCGGAACTTGCCAAGATGAAACTTTTTTCTTTCATAAAGGACAAAGCTAAATAATGGCTAAATTCTTTAAAATCACTTTCCACGCCAACTTGGCATATCTTTCAAAATGAATTTTTCAAAAAAAAATTCCCCTTACATCGGACTAACACACTCAAAAGGCAAAACATGAATTTTTTGGTGAAAGAAGGGAAAACATTTTACCAAAGTTAGGAAAGATTTAAAGAACTACTTCAAGCCTGCCCACACCATACTTTTGAAAATTGAACTCTAGTAGGATTCTTCTATGATTCCTTGCCCACTATGTTGCATCAGTTTGTCGAAATGATGGCCCAAGGAGAGTTTATGTGTAAAAGTCCAGAGGAGACATTCTATTTCTTTGACACTATATCTGATAGTTCTCAAATGTGGGACTCAGGCTCCCCTACTACTAGTGAAGCCCGACCATCCACTTTCCAAGGGGGAAAGTTTGTCTTGAGAGAAGATGATGACCTGAGAGCAAAAATGTCCACTTTATCTCGAAAGCTTGAAGCTTTAAAAATGAAAAAAAAATCATCAAGTCGAATTGGGCCCTTCTACAGAAGAAGTGTGTGTTTGTGCATTGACAGGACATCCTACTGGGGAATGTCCTACAATCCCTGCATTCAAAGAAGTCTTGTTGGAACAAATAAATGCAATCTCCAATTTCAACAAGACTTACTCCAACCCATACTCTGAGACATACAATCCAGGGTGGCGAAACCATCCAAATTTCAGTTGGAGGAACACACAACCAATTCCCATGAACCAACCACAAAATTCCCAACACCCATCTCAAGGACCTCCTACATATCAACCATACCAACCACCATACAAAAGGAACCTTGAAGATATGCAAACTCAAATGAACTTCAATGCACATTCCACCCAATCTTTCACTGAGTTCAAACCACAGACCACCCACTCTTTTGAGGATCTCAAAAGCCAAATTCAAAGGTTGACCTAATCCATGAGCATACAAAAAAAGGGCAAGTTTCCTGCCCAACCAAAACCTCTACAAGATCAAGCTCAAGTTGTCACTACACTGAGAAGTAGAAAGGTGATTGACAAAACTGTCAGAGATATGTTATTTCCAAAATCAAAATCTGATGTCATCCCAGTCAACTAATTAATTGAGCCCGAACTTGTGATTGAAAAAGAGCCTGAGCCTGTGATAGAATAAGAGTCAGAACCCTCTAGGAAAAGAGAACCTTCATGTCCAATTCCCGCTACTTTTTTGCATAGACTCAAGGCTACCCAAAAGATGAACCATCAGCATGAAATTTATGAGCTTTTCAAGCAAGTAAAAATCAACATCCCACTTCTGGATGCAATCCAACAAGTACCAAAAGGGCCCCACAATCGCAAGGAGTCTTTTGAATGTCGGTGTTTTACTTGGAAGAGTATTCTAAGGTCTTCTCCTTAGGGAAGGAAGGTTGAGTGGTGTAAAGGTGATTTTGTTACAAAAGAGAAAAATGTAAAATCTTATAGTTGGTTTTAATGAGTTTTGTTCTTAATGAAAATGCAATGAGAAACAAATGTTGGCAAACCCAAGAAGTCACTCAAATAGGAATACAATTTCAACCCAAATCCCTAATCCGATAGAGCATGAATGAATGATTGATTCGGGCGAAGCTAGAGACAAGATTGGTGAGTATCTAAACATAAATCGTGGCTAAGCCTACTGGGTATCAAAGGCTCACTAACTTATCCACTCCCAACCCCGTCAAACCGAACCATTGGACTCATAAGGGAAAGAAGAGAATGAGTTGAAATGGAAAATCCAAGAGGAGGTCTCCCTTGAATTAGCTAACTAGAAATCTAGCTATTCATGTTTAAAGGAAAGACAAGCATAATTTAAATGGACATAATGAAGAAAGGAAGCATGAAACTTAACTTAAAGCAAGAAAACTTAAGCTATGAAGAAAAATATACAATACTCATTTTAAAGCTAGGAAATGAAGAAAAACATGAACAACAATGGTGAAATGAAGAACATGCAATTAAACTTGGAATAGACTTGAAGTAAATGACATTAAGGTGTAAGAGTTAAAGATTACAAGAGATTAAAAGCTTACTACAACTTGAATGGAGAAGAAAATGCAAAAACATAAATTTCTATCACACTATTCATCATCTTCTTCCTTGGATTTCCTAAGCTTAGGTAGTCACGCCTTACAATGCTCTTCAATGTTGAATATAATAGAGTGTATGCCTTCAATTTTCGTGCATGGTGGTCCCCCTAAAGTGTGTGCAGGCTTCCCATCAAGAGGGGGCTGAATGGATGGACTTTGATAGGCTAGGAAAGCCTACCCAACAACCCACTTGGTAGCACACTTCCTCCCATCCTCCATAAATGCAATGGCCTTCAAAGTCTTCAAATTGTATAAGAGAGGCATGAAAATGTGTAAGGAAATGTTGGGGAGCAAGTGGGAGAAGTGTAGGTGGGACCCCCTAGCAAGTGGAGCAAGAAAAAATTCGTTCTGGGCACTTTCAGGGGAGCGTACCGGTACTACGTACCGGTACGGTTTGGCTACTGGATTCGAAGTACCGGTACTGTGTACCAGTACGGTTCCTTCTCTGCTCTAGACCACTTTTCATAAAATTGGGATAACTTTTAATCCAACTATTGGATTAAGCTAAATTTTTGACACAATACATAAGACATCCAAATATACAACGTTCATGTTTTGTACTTTTTTAGATTCAAAGCGAATCATGGTCAAAATGGAGGAAAACAGAGGCTCTGCTTCCAAATAATGTGGCAGCTGGTGCCTTTTTTTCCAAGCACCAATGCCTCCTTGATTTCTTCACTTTTAAGCCTCCAAATCTTCATGTATTGTGTTCATTCCTTCACCACACATCCATCATAGTTGAAAGGTCCTAAAATCAATGATTTAAGCTATAAAAACATGCAACAATGAAATATCAACATTATTCATAAAATCGGCTAACTCTAAGTACATAGATACAAAAGTTGAGTTTAAATGCATGTAATGAGGCCTTTACATATGTAGTATTATGAACTCATCAACAAGCCAGTGTCTTGCTACAATACAAACCCCTTCAAAATACAAGGACACAGGATGTCCAACTGTCTCATGTGTCATTGGAGATTTCAAGATAGAACAAGCACTATTAGACCTTGGAGCTAGAGTTAATCTGCTATCTTACTCCGTCTACCAACAATTGGGTCTGGGAGAACTCAAACCCACTTGTGTCACACTCCAGTTAGCGAATAGATCTGTCAAAATCCCTAGGGGCATTGTTGAAGATGTGCGTGTCCACGTGGATAACTTTGTTTGCCCTGTTGACCTCATTGTTCTAGATACTCAACCAACATTGCATTCAGAGAACCAAATTCCTGTCATTCTTGGTCGACCCTTCCTAGTAACTTCTAATGCACTAATCAGTTGCAGGAATGGAGTCATGAAATTAACTTTTGGGGATATGACTCTTGAGCTGAATATTTTCAATATTGCTAAACACCCAGGAGAGGGACGAGGACGAAGGGGAAGTAAACTCCATTGAATCTTTGATACAAGAACATCTGAGTGACACGTTTTGTGAGCATCTGACTGAATCATCTCCGATAGAGTCTGACTCATTTGAGTCAAACCCACAAAGTTGTCGTACTCATGCTGTTGAGACATGGGCACCCAAATTCAAGGAACTTTCATCAAATGGCATAAAGCTAATCTCATCAAGTGACAGGCCACCAAAGCCTGAATTAAAACCTTTCCCATCTGACCTCAAGTATGCATTTTTAGGAGAAAACAAGTCATGCCCAGTGGTTATCTCATCTAAGCTCACAGACTTGCAAGAGTCTAAACTGATTGAAGTTCTTAAAAGTCATAAAAGCAACATTGGGTGGACCATCGCTGACTTGAAAGGTATAAGTCCGTTGATCTGCAATCGTGCAATATATCTTGAAGTGGATTCAAAACTCTCTCGTCAAATGCAGAGACGACTGAATCCTCACATTAAGGAAGTTGTGAGAACGAAAGTACTCAAACTCTAAGATGCAAGAATAATCTTTCTTATCTCCGATAGCAAATGGGTAAGTCCAACCCAAGTTGTGCCCAAAAAGTCTGGGGTCACAGTGGTCAAAAATGATACCAATGAACTAGTGCCAACTCGAGTCATCACAGGATGGCGAATGTGCCTTGATTACCGAAAATTGAATTTGGTAACTAGGAAATACCACTTCCCCCTCCCATTCCTTGACCAAGTTCTAGAAAGAATTGCAGGCCATGAATTTTACTATTTTTTGGATGGATACTCCGGGTATAATCAAATTGAGATTGCCTTAGATGATCAAGAGAAAACCACATTCACATATCCCTTTGCCATCTTTTCATTTAAAAGGATGTCTTTTGGACTTTGTAACGCTCCTGCAACATTTCAAAGGTGCATGCTAAGCTTGTTTAGTGACTTAGTTGAAAATTTTTTGAAAATATTTATAGATGATTTCTCTGTCTATGGTGACTCATTGGATCTGTGTTTGGCAAACTTAGACCAAGTTTTAATAAGGTGTAAAGAAGCCAATTTGGTGCTTAATTGAAAAAAATGCCATTTCATGGTAACACAAGGCATTGTCTTAGGTCACATTGTGTCGTCTGAGGGCATGAAAGTTGACAAGGCAAAAATTGATCTAATTAAAAATTTCCAGCACCAAGACTGTAAAGGATGTCTGATCATTTCTGGGACATGCAGGTTTTTACAGGAGATTCATAAAAGACTTCAGTAACATAGCCAAACCCATGTGTCATCTCCTGAGTCAAGATATAATCTTTGACTGCAATGAAGCTTGCCAGATAGCTTTCAAGAAGCTAAATGACATGTTAATTTCTGCTCCAATAATGCAACCCCCTAATTGGCCTCTACCCTTTGAACTAATGTGTGATGCAAGTGATTATACTATAGGTGTTGTATTGGGGCAAAGAAAAGATAAGAAACCCCATGCAATTTACTATGCAAGCAAAACTTTGAATGACGCTCAAATGAATTATTCCACAATTGAAAAAGAATTACTTGATGTAGTTTTTGCTCTGGAAAAATTTTGTTCTTATCTTGTTGGGTCTTTTGTTACTGTATTCACTGACCATGCAGCACTAAAATTCTTGCTCATAAAGAAAGATTCCAAACCGAGGCTCTTAAGATGGATACTCTTACTTTAAGAGTTTGACCTTATTATTAAAGATAAGAAAGGAGTTGAAAATGTGGTGGCAGACCATCTATCCAGTTTAACTTATAAATTCCATGAAGATGAACTGCCAATTAATGAGAAATTTTCTAATGAACAACTGTTCATAATTAATGAGACCCCATGGTATGCAGACATTGCTAATTTTCTAGCTACTGGAATACTCCCACCGTCATTCACTCCCATGGGCAAAAAGAAATTTTTGAGGGAGATTCGTAACTTCTTTTGGGAAGATCCATTTGTATTCAAATACTGTAAGAATCAGATCATAAGACGTTGCATCCCAGCTCATGAAAGCAGACAGGTAATATCATTTTGTCATTCTGAAGCATGTGGTGGCCACTTTTCATCAAGAAAAATAGCTGCAAAAATCTTGCAGTGTGGATTTTACTGGCCTACACTTTTAAAAGACGTCCATGCCTTTTGTTTAACGTGTGATAGATGCCAAAGATTTGGAAATATTTCAAAAAGAAACATGATGCCCTTAAACCCAATTCTAGTCATTGAAATTTTTGACTGCTGGAGCATCGATTTTATGGGACCATTCCCACCTTCCTTTCGCTATCTATGCATTTTAGTGGTAGTAGACTATGTATCCAAATGGGTTGAGGCAATTCCATGACGAAATAATGATCACCAAACGGTGATAAAATTTTTAAAAGAAAATATTTTGTCCCAATTTGAAATTCCTAAAGCAATCATAAGTGATGAGGGTTCTCATTTTTACAATCGTCCCTTCTGGAATTTAATGAAAAAATATCTGATTTTTTACAAAGTTGCAACCACTTATCACCCACAGACCAGTGGACAAACCAAATTAGCTAATTAGGAGATCAAATTAATTTTAGAAAAAATGGTAAACCCAAATTGCAAAGATTGGTCGTCAAGACTAACTGATGCACTCTGGGTATATCGCACTGCTTTTAAAACAAATATGGACATGTCTCCCTATCAATTAGTGTATGGAAAACCTTGTCACCTACCGATGGAATTGGAACATAGGGCATACTGTGCCATTAAGCAATGAATTTTGACCTGGACAAGGCTGGACTTTCAAGAAAACTTTCAGATAAGTGAATTGGAAGAATTGAGAAATGAAGCTTATGAAAATGCCAAGATTGCTAAAAACAAGATGAAAATTTTTCATGACAAGAACATTGTATGGAAATCCTTTGAACTTTCTCAGAAGGTCCTGTT
Organism: Ilex asprella; assembly: GCA_023539305.1. Classification (NCBI taxonomy): domain Eukaryota; kingdom Viridiplantae; phylum Streptophyta; class Magnoliopsida; order Aquifoliales; family Aquifoliaceae; genus Ilex; species Ilex asprella. The sequence continues at coordinate 18,189,208 of CM042189.1, read as the reverse complement.
GTTTAATTCAAGACTCCGCCTCTTCCTTGGTAAGTTAAAATCAAGATGGACTGGACCTTATATTGTAAAAAAGGTATTTGATCATGGAGCAATAGAAGTGAAAAACTCATCAAACGGTAATGTCTTTACTGTTAACGGCTAGAGTTTGAAACCTTTTTTGGAGGATTTTGTTAAAAATGTGCAAACCATTATTTTAATGGAACCAGAATAATCCTCCGAAAATCGCGTCCTCCGAAAAGGGTCGGATCAGGCAAAAACCCGACCCGAGGAGACACCATCATGAGACCCCCATCATTTTTTTCTACCTTTCCCATCGGTCTTCATTAAGCCCCCTACCACCGACTTTTTCTTCTTTCCCTTTTCTTTTTATTCTTCTTCTTCTTTCTCGCTTTCTGTTCTGCTTCATTATTTCTTCTCCTTAGTTTTCTTTTCCCTTTTTTCTGCAAAACCGACCATACCCAAGTGAAATCATGTCCATGTACCCTGAAGATCAAATCCCTATTCTCATGTTTTATATTGTTTTACTACAATTATTTATGGGTATACTGCTGCTTTTCGCAATCACACACAAGCCTTACAAGCCTAACCAAGGCCAAGATCTGAACCAAAAGGATTAATGGTTGCTTTTGGATTTGTAGGTATCTGAAGAAGCACAGGTGGCCTTTCAACCTCATTTCAAAAATCCATACTGGTAAATTCAAAACATTGGGGACAATGTTCAGTTTAGGTTAGGGGGTGTGAGAACCTGCAGTTTATATTTTGTCCGTATTTTGTTTTGGTACACATACCATTAAATTTTTATATTTTTGTTGTGATTTGTGCTGTTGTTGTTGTTGTTCTGATTTTAGTGTGTAATGTGTCTTGTTTATTATCTGAGGGTCAGTTTAAATTTGTCTTTGTGACTGGCAGACGTTAAAGAACCAGATAGTGAGTCTTAAAGCTTAGGAATCATGGATGTTAAAATAGAGGAGGAATTTTACTCAATTTTCCAAACGTCGTAAGCAAGCAAAACAAGACTAGTAAGGAAAAATAAGGTCCAAGAACAACAAGCAAAACCCCTCTGTGGTAGAAGCACTTTTGCTAAACGTCGTCGTGCCAAGAGACTTGGTGCCTATAAATAGTGTGGCTGGATATTTCATGATGAAAGATACAATCAGTGTTCTGAACCAATTTCTGGTCATGCACTTAATCGATTAGACTAGATAGTGAATGGGCAGAGTAAGGATTATTCTGACACGCTATCCTATTCTGGTACTTTGCTTAATCGGTTTGTACGACAAGAGATTGGAAGAGTCACTGGTTGTTCAAACTACATAGAGGATGACTCAAATTAAGATTGCTTTTTGACAAACTGTGGAAAAATTGTGTTTTGAGGAATGAAAGCCAATGGTCCGAATTTTGGTAAATAGTGTGCAATTCCTTTTTATTTTTGTACATATTTTTCTGCTTTTAAATTACTACAATGAAAATATGGGCCGAGTAAGGAATGTCCCAAAATACCAACCTCAAGCGTGGGTGGGATTTATCCTGAGACACCATGAATTGTTGTTTTGAACTTGTGATGTTTAACCTTCTCTGAGTGTATGTAGTGTAATAGAGGAACATTTTATTTTTTGTTTAACATCCGAACGTTAAGTTCCATTCGAACGTGTAATGTTTGCAGTACTTTGCCTCTTATGACTTCTCTGATGAAAACACTATTGAAAAACACAAAGTACTAGGAGCAATCACCGTTTGAACGCCCTTTACTGTTCGAATGATAGTTTAAAATCCTTCATTTCACGTTCGAACGTTTCCATCGTTCGAACGGTACGACGCAGAGTATAAAAGCCTGAACGTCTGATTCATTTCAAAATCCCCCAAACCTCTCAAACCCTAGAGCTTGTTCCTCACTTCCCATACCTCAATCGACCTTCAAAACCCAGTAAACCCTAATTCGACCCTCCCCAACCCATCTCCAGCTCAAAAACATCAACCCCACACCAGAAAACCCAAGGTTTCAGAACCTCCTCCAGGCTGCCACCGTTCGAACGCCATGCCTCGGATGAAGATACCTACTAGGCGTGATCCACTAGTGAGCCACGAGCCCAACTGGGTTGAGGAGGTGATCCAAGAAGGACAAGGCAAGGAGAGGAGAAAAAGGTACGACCGTACGAGGTTTCCAACCGCTCTAAAAGCGAAAAGGTATGAGAATTTCTTTATAAATCAAGTTGTGTTGTGTGAGAGAGACATTGTAGTCTCTGACTTTGCTGAGTTGGGTTTGCTGGAGGAGATGGAGAAAAGAGAATGAGTGTGGCATTTGAAGAACGGGGGGAGGGCCATTGTTAATTTGGTGCAAGAGTTTTACTCCAACGCCGAAATCATCAACGACACCATCCAGACCTATGTACGGGGTGCCTCAAGTGGAAAACTCCAAATACCCCTCAAAGAAAAATGTTGAGTTGTATAGGGTAGGCAAGGAGTTGATTGGGATTGCGGATTTTTCATGGGGAAGGAGAAATATTTTGAAACAATGGGAATTGACCAACAAGTATAGAATGCTCAACTTGATTGCGATCTCCAACTTAGCTCCTCTAAAAAGAAAAAATGAGACTTTGCCAGAGATGGCTTGCCCCCTCTATGTTGTAGGGAAAGGACATAGCATTGGCCTCCCTTCTCTCATCCTAAATGAAATCAAGAAAGGGTGTAATGTGAAGAAAAGTGCATTGCCCTTTGGCACTTTAGTGACGAAGATTTGTCTAGAAAATGGAGTATGGTAAAGGCCAGAGATGGAGATACAGTTGCCAATGGGACAACTTAACAAGGGCTCGTTCAAGAGAAGCCAGGGGCATAGTGATACCTCGGCAAGAAGGCAAGAAATGTCACCAGTCCAAGGAGGGGATGAAGTGCAAGAAGAGTTTAATAGAGAGGAAGAGAGGGAGCTAGAGAGAGAGATGGAGGAGGAGAGAGCACAGCCTGATCAGGCAGGACCTAGCTCCAGTGCTCGGAGGTCGCTTAGGGGTGTCATGATTGGGATTGAGATCAATCAAGCTGAGATTCTTCGATAGCAAGCAGAGATCTTCAAACAACAAGAGGATATTATTAGCTATCTTAGGGCTGGAGCTAGAAGAGATTGAGAGGATATATATGTTTTTGAGGATTATCTATTCTTTTGTTTGTGTTTAGTTTGTTCGGGTGTTTTGAGGGATATTTTTAAGCTTTGTGTGGTTATGTTGTTATTTTGTTACTTCTTTGGATATATTGGATCATTTATGATTAATGTACTGATTAATACTCAAATATAGCATATTCCTATACCCCTTTTTCGACTAATTGTACTTTGATGGAGTTTAATTGATGAGGTTTCAGGTCATAAAATGAACAAGGATTCAAGGTCATCAAAAAGAGCCATTGAAGGCAAAAACAGCTCATTAGGGAACAAAATGCAAAAGCCTTGAAGAAATAACCAACGTTCAAACATTATAACCATTCAAACGATGGTAAGAAACCAAGCTAGATGTTATAGACCACGAAGCAGCCAAGAACCAAAGTCCTAAGGAACAGAGAAACCGTTCGAACGTTTGTAACCACCGTTCGAACGACCACTAGAGCAAGGACAAGATCAGACTGACTGAAGACATGGCATGTTGCAGACTTGCAGTCAGAAGGCCCAGGCACTTGAGTGCCACGTTCGAACTCCCAAACCGTTCGAATGCTCCCTGAAATTATTGGAGAGACAGAGCAGTCAGACTTTGCTTGGACTTTGAGGGAGCTTTGTACAAGGGACCTAGAGGAAGATTTGCACAAGAAAACCACATGTCTTCTGACATGAATGGCAGACAGTGATAGCATCTGTCGTTGAACGATGTAGAGCAAAGACAGAAAAATAGTTCGAACGGTGTGGACAAACTGCCTGCAGAGTGGTTGTCTTTTCATTTTGACTTTGATGCCCAGCTCTATTTTTTTAGCCCCTCCCCTGCCTTCTCCTTGCCTATATATTCCCTTAGTTTGGGGAGGGAGAAGAGAACTTGGCACAAAACACTTGGTTGCCAACATTTCTCATTTGCAGTTCTTCTATTTTGTCTTAGTATTATTTCTTTGCTAGAGAATGGGGAAGTTAAATCCCCATTCCTTTTCTTTCCGTTAATGCTTACATTTACAATTGCTTAAGACTTATTTACATTTAGTATTTACGTTTATGTACTTGATTTGCATTTAGTCTTTACATTTATGTCTTTATTTACTTCTAGTCTTTACATTTATGTTTTTACATACGCACTTTTAATTATGTCTTGCACTTTCATTATTTGAGCTCCCTTCTTGCTTAGAAGAGTGAAACTCTTCCACTTTTTCAAAGCTTTACCAAAGCTGTGAAGGGTGGAACGTGATTCACTCATTCTTCGTTGAAGATTAGCTCCTTGTTAATTATACTTTTACTTTGCGAAGTCCTCTACTTAAAGGGATGAGCATCACTCACTTTTCTAGCTTTACCAAAGCTATGAAGAGTGAGTAGTTTCTCATTCACTCTTTAGTAAGAGGTGAAGGACATGTAGTAATTATCTGGATATTATATTATGCTTTATTCTATTGCTTAATGATTATATCCCCTTGCTTATTGGATGATTGATTGCATCTAGCAAAGCTAAGGTACTTTGTATAATCGAAGGTCTTTCTATGACACGGATGACTCTTGCATGGAAAGACTTCTCGGTTCAAGGCAAGTACCCCGGCTAGATCTTCATGACTACCCTTTAATCATCACCATTATCAAGCTTCATTTAAAAGGATGGAACATTAAACTCATGGTTGGATGTCACGTGGGAACACTTGCTTGTTTGTGGACGCAATAACTCTCGGTACAAATAATTCTTGTAAAATTATATAAGACATTGGAACCATAATTTTAATTCTCACAATCCATCTTTATCTTCTGATTAACTTGCTGTTGACATGGGAGTTAACTGAGTTATCAAACAAAAATATAATATTCTGGATAGTTGACCACATGTCTCGATCCTCGAACTAAAGAGTGACTTCTCCGCCATTTGAATCAATCGTATATTTTGTCTAGAAAATTTCTTGGAAAGAATTGAATATTATGTTCAAGTAACTCACCCACATCTCACAATCCTAAAATCTCAAAGGTTACGATCAATTGGTCTCCTTCACCGATTACTTTGAAATACCAAAACTACTAGTTCCCTGTGGATTCGACTCTGAACTCAAATCGGATTATTACTATAACTTGACCGCCTACACTTGGGTGTACACATTTCGGATCAAGTCATGTACCGAATGATCATATTTTGTGAATGGAATGATTCAGTTTATCATTTTTATCTAGTTAAAAGTATTTGTAAAATTAGCACTTTAGTAACTCTTGTTGATAAAAACACATGTGGAGGTTAAGAATTGTGTTTTATGAAGTAACTAATCACATGATCAGTTTGACACACAACTTGGAAATCTTGACCTTAGACCACAACTCTTTTAACTGATATTACCTCTATGCTTACATTATCAAATGAACATTAGTATTTGTTATTCTCAAAGTACACGGTGATCAAACTCGAAAATGGAATCGGTACATAACCGACATTCCCTGAAAAACCCGGCATAACCAGTGGAGATAACGAAGGAGACCACGGTAAGTTTTGAGCCTTGCGATGCTTCAAAGAGAATATCCATAATTACTCAAGAAAGGTTTTCTTTCACCACTCATCTTTCAACAATCTCATTAGTTTTGTTTTGATTGATACAACTAATGTGATCTATTGACATATCCCGTAATAAATACAAGCAAGACGGCACATGCATATGCACATACTTAAGAAAGGATCTTAGGTCATCTTTGGATCAACTTTGAGCCTTAGTTAATCCTTTCACAAAAGTATAACCCTAGTCAGCCATGATCGAGCCTTCAAAGTATGAATTCTTTTCCAAAAAGCCCATATGATGACCAAGCCACAAGGAAAAATACTTGACTTACCCTGCTTTCGAATTTTCTCGCACCTCGTATAAATCCAAATGATACAGAAAATCAAGGAAACTAGAAAAGATAATGGAGGCTACTGTTCCATGAAAGAAAGGAAAATGGGCGAAAACAATCGAAAAAGGAAAAGAAGTAGAAAGACAGGCAATTGCCAAGAAAGTGAAAAATGGGAAATATGCAAGAAAGAAGTTCCATTCCCGAAAGTAATGTCGAAAAGCTAACCAGAGGTGTGCTAAAATGCATAAAAGAGATAGCATTGCTTTTGAAACTCCATTGACGTCATTTCGTTAGCCACTGACCTCTAGCCACATGTCAACCTATGAAAGCTCTAATTGATCTCAAGTCTGATGTATATACATGTTGTCAAAAATTGGGATATATTATATAGCATTTCATTTTTTGCATCAATATTCTCCCATGAGGTTATGCCTAGAGCATGATTAGTCTATTTGCTAACAAGTTTCACTCCTTGACTAAACTATGCATGTAATTTATGATTACATGTTCAGTGAGAAACAAGTCACCATAGTCAGAGTGAATCCTTTGCTGAGAGCATTCCTATGAGAGATTTGTGAAATCAAAACTATCTATGGAGGGTGGTGTAAGGGGAATGACTGTTATATAGCAATTCTTGTTTCTAGAATGACCATCCTACTACAAAGGAAATTTCAAATGCTAATGTAACAGATGCTAATTTTTGTATAGGGATGGTACCAATGGTGAAGAGCATGCGGGATTTAAAGTCGAAATTGAGGGATGTGTATCTCAATGACCATGATGATAATTTACTTTAATCAGCAATCTCACATTTACATTTGTTCGATCGAAGTTTGTGGGTAGCTTCACTGGAAACCCTCACGAGACACCACTCATCCACTAGGATAAACCTAGAGGTTTAACGGCTTGTTACATAAGCTAAATGCAACCGGATAACCTTCGAAAAAGGTGTTAGAAATAGATTTACATTTAACTATTGTAGTATTACTAGGGACTAGCAATATCTAGGATGGGGTGTGATTAGTACTCAAATGTAGCATATTCTTATGCCCCTTTATGAACTAATTGTGCTTTGATGGAGTTTAAGTGATGATGTTTCAGGTCTTAAAGTGAACAAGGATTTAAGGGGGGCAAAAACTACCTTTGAAGGCAACAACAGCACATTAGGGAACAAATAGTAAAAGTTTGGAACAAGGAAACAACGTTCGAATGCATCATACCATTCGAATGGTCATAAGAAATCAGGCCAGCTACTATAAACTGTGTTGCAGACAAGACCCATGGAGATTTGAGTACTACGTTCGAACGGTCCTCGACGTTCGAATGTCCACTAGAGCAATGACAAGATCAGACTGACTGAAGACATGGCGTGTTGCAGACTTGTAGCCAAAAGGCTCAGGCTCTTGAGTGCCACGTTCGAACGACAATTCACGTTCGAACGACCCTGGAATTATTAGAGAGACAACAGTCAGATTCTGCAAGGACCTAGAGAGAGATTTCCACAGAGGACCATGTGTCTTCTGACCTGAATGACAAGCACTGAATCCATCTGACGTTTGAACGTTGTAGAGCAAAGATAGAGAAACCGTTCGAACGCCATTGATAGACTGCCTGCAGAGTGGTTGACTTTTCACTTTGACTTTGGTGCCCAGCTCTATTCTTTTACCCCTCTCCCTGCCTCCTCTTTTCCTATAAATACACTTGGTTTGTGGAGAGTAAAGGAGGGAGAACTTGGCCTTAGACTTAGCACTTGTATCTCTTGTAGCACTTCTAATCCTTTTTCTTTTTCTTTGTCTTAGTTTCATTTTGCTAGAGAATTGGGAAGTTTAGATTCCCACTCATCTCTTTACATTAATGTTTATATTCGTATTTGCTTAAGAGTTATAATCTCTTTTACTTTAAGTCTTTACATTTATGTTCTTGATTTACTTTAAGTCTTTACATTTATGCTTTTACATACATTCTTTTATTTATGTCTTGTACCTTCATTACTTGAGCTCCCTTCTTGCTTAGAGGAGTGAAACTCTTCCACCTTCTTAGAGCTCTACCAAAGTCGTGAAGGGTGGAAAGTTTCATTCATTATTCGTTGAAGATTAGCTCCTTGTTAATTGTACTTTTACTTTGCGAAGTCCTCTACTTAGAGGGATGAGCATCACTCACTTTTCTTATTTTACCAAAGCTATGAAGAGTGAGTAGTTTCTCATTCACTCTTTAGTAAGAGGTAAGGAACATGTTTTGATTATCCAGAAGTTATATTACGCTTTGTTATAATACTTAAAATTTATATTCCCTTGCTTATTAGATGTTTGATTGTATCTAGCAAAGCTAAGGTTCTTTGTATAATCGAAAGTCTTCTATGACACGGATAACTCTTGCATGGAAAGACTCCTCGATTCAAGGCAAGTATCCTAGCTAGATTTTCATGACTACCCCTTAATCATCCCCATTGTTGTGCTTTATTTAAAAGAATGGAATATTAAAACCATGGTTGGATGTCATGTAGAAATACTTGCTTGTTTGTGGATGCGATAACTCTCGGTACAAATAATTCTTGTAAATTTCTAATAAAACATTGGAACCATGATTTTAATTCTCACAGTCCATCTTTATCTTCTGATTAACTTGCTGTTGACACGGGAGTTAATTGAGTTGTCAAGCATAAATAAAATCAATCGGATAATTGACCACATGTCCTGATCCTCGAACTAAAGAGTGACGTTCCTGTCATTCGTATTCATCTTATATTTTGTCTAGAAGACTTCTTGAAAAGAATTCAATATTCTATTCAACAAGCCACCCACTACTCACAATTTTAAAATCTCAAAGGTTACAATCAATTGGTCTTTGTTACTGTTTTGGTTGAAACACCAAAACTACTAGTTCCCTGTGGATTCGACTCCGGACTCAAACCGGATTATTACTACAACTTGACCGCCTGCACTTGGATATACACATTTCAGATCAAGTCACTCCCTCTCTCTGCTTTTTCATATCGTGCTGATTTAGAAGAGGGCACCAGAAAATTCTGTAGCATGGTATTTTTCATGTGGCTTGGGTATTTTTCAAGTATAATGGTAAGAATTTATACTCTTTTAGGCTCAATCACTATTGACTATGGATATAATTTTGTAAAAGAAATGGTCAAGGCTCAAGTTATTCAAAAATGTATGATACAAAAAAAGTGATTCAAAAATGGCCTAAGATTATTTTTCAGAAATCATACTTTTGTATAATTCCTATAATTTTTTTTAAAGACAATGCTAATAATATAATCTGATAATTGCTAATCAAAACAAAATTAATGAGATTATTTAAAGAAATTTTACCGTAGAATCGAAGATGTTTACTTGAGTAGATGTAGAATATCTCTCCAAGAAATATGGGCATAAATTCTTCAATTGGTTATACATCTCCACTATAAATGCAAAGGGTGTAATATTTTCACAAGGTTTTCGAAATAAAGAAATTTATTTGTGCTTATAAGAGTAAGTTTAAACAAAAATATTAAGATAATATACAAATAAAATATGAAAATTCTGAGTGATCAAATTAAGACTATTTTCACAAAGCATAGGAATATTAAACTAATTCAACTGTAACTTATATGAAGTAACCCTTCTAACTTATCAAACATAAATTATATATTAGTTATCAAAAGCTAGTTTAAATACAAACAAGTTCAAAACACACAACATGTTCAAAACATAAAGTAAATTTCAAATCAATAAAGTAAAAGCGCATAATGTAAAAGATGAGTGAAAGAAAGTAATTTTTTTTGTAGATTCTCCAGTCTGTTTAGGAAGTAGAAGATCCTCCTCCAAAACAATCTCTACATAACTTCAAAAGCTCAACTTGATTCTGCTCATATTCATCTATACAATGATTGATTTGAGTAATGCTGGTCTCCATCCCTAGTAAAATTTGTCTGTCAGTTCTATCGTTTACTGGTACATATGGATGATTTTCTTGTTGTGGAGGCTGTTCTCGTGCTATGAATTCTTCAGGTACCTGGAATGGCTCTTCTTGTGATTGAGGTGGTGCTTCTTGTTGTTCTTTAGGCTGTCCTCTATGACTCTTTTTCAATGAAGTTTTATCTAATGTTCCAAAGTTTACTGTCTTCCATATCGGATCAATGATCACGCCCTCATTCCTGCATAGCTGAGAAACTAACATAGTATATGGGAGTAAGGGTTTATTTCTATCCACAACAAGTATCATTTGGTCCATGATTAAGTTCGGTAGGTCAATTGTGTGTCCCATCCCAAATGCATATAAGAAATATGCCATCTTAGTATAAATTTGATTCTTTTGGGCTGGGGATAGCAAATTGTATATTGTTATTAAATTCAGAATGCGGTATTTTTCAGTAAGGTCTCTTTGCTTATGTATTTGTTTGGTCTACCCCAAGAAAACCAAAAAATCAGGTAATCGAGTGTACAGGTATTGTGGGTTTTCTGGTCTTTGCAAATGTTGAAAAAACTCGGCTATAGCAACCGGTGTAACTTGAAAAATATTACCTCGTACAAACACACGTAATTGTCTTTCTCTAATTATCTTAACATTACTGTAAAATTCTTGAACTAAGTAGTCATAAGCAGGAATAGATTATCTAACATAATGTAACAATTCTCTGGCATCAAGAATTTGTCTTACTCTTATGTTCTCAACATCTTCAAACATAACTGGTCTTTCAGAAATAATAGTTTTAATCATAAAATTATCATCATACCTAGCTTGTTGTGCAAAATTCTAAAACATCAACTCATTGAAGTTATTTCCCGGTCTAGGTTGTTGTGGAGGTGCTTGAGGTGGTGGAGATTGATTCTTTTGTGATTGGCTTGAAGACCCTCTTGTTCGTTATCTTGAATCCATCTTTTTGTTGATTTTTCTCCAAATACTCTATTTCAATTGATTTCAATCAGTAGATTCTTCAAAATGTTATGGGCAAGTGAATAATTGGAGAAGATTTGAAGGAAAATGGTTGACTGTAGCAGATTTAAGGGTTATTTTTTGGGAGATTTTAGCTTTTTCGAATTTTCTTGTTTGCGAGGGAGACTGAACTAATCGATTTTCTGCCCGGAGGAGATATATATAAGTGCACTGCCGTTCGAATGCTAGTCCCACCATCTGGACGGTGCTATCTGACTGATTTTTGGTTTGCAACTGCAAACTGTTTCTCTGATTTTCTTCAATTGTGCTTTTTTCTTGTAAATTTCTGCAGTTCACAAAATTAGATATAATTTTATATATTCTACAAAACTTTGCTAACCACTCTTTTTCTTTCAAAAGAATTTGGTTTATTATTTTTTTATTTGTTATTTCATATTTACTGATTTTTCTACTTAATCTATTGTGATTTGCATTTATTTATAACTATCTACATTTATTTCTAAAACTATACATTTCGTTGATCATATCTAGTCAGTATTAGAAGTGTCTGGATCAATAACACCAGTGACACGGTTAACTTCATTTCTTATGTGTCATGTTAATGTAGGGGTAAAATAGGATTGTGAGATCCCAAATTATTAGAAGTAGTTTAAACATTATTATGTGGACAAAATTCTTTTAAGGGGGGAGAATGTAAAACCTGAAAATTTTTGAATTTTTTCCAAAAAATCTCAACATGGTAATTTGCCACTATAATGCGAATTTAAAACAAGTATTTCTCTAGAGCTCGGATGACACAACTGACTTCACTGTTGAATTATTCTTGCAAAATCGAGTCACCCGGATAATTTTTGCTGAATTCTGAGATAGTCGAATTTTACACGTATTTGGAGGCGGACTGGGTGGTAGTTGACCTCACAAAAGTCCCCACAAATAAATTTTATAGAATTTCTTTATAATTGAATTAAAGTTCAAATAAAATTAATTTGAACTAAAACTGAGATGAATTTAATTATTTCGAGATAAAAATGAATCCTTTAGAAAGATCTAGTAGATTCTAGAAGATTTTAGAATATTCCTAGGATATTCTATATTTTTTAATATTCCTCGAGAATATTCCTAGGAGTCCTGAAGGCCTATAAATAGGGGACTTGGTTATGGAATTAGGAGAAAAACACATTGGTGACCTTGTAGAGAGAAGACAAGAGAAGTTGGGGAAAATAGGAAAAAAGCTCAGTTATCAAATTCAAACAAAGATTTTGAGGTACAAGGTGGTATGCAATATGCTCTTCTCAAATCTTTTTGCAAAGAGTATTTATTTGATTATCCTATGATTTATATTCCAACTTATCCTACCATTATTTTGAAATTTTGATTGAATATATTTGTCTCATTGTTCGTTTTATGCGGATATTGAGACGGGATCTTGGCAGCTAATAACCGATGCATCGCAAGCCGGGAGACCTGTGGAATCGGGTTAAGGTGGGATGATTGGTGAGGTGATGAGCACATAATATTGCATATTTGAAGGTCTCATTACATGCATTTTAACTCAACTTTGGCATCTAAGTACTTAGAGTTGACCTGTTTTATGAATAATGTTGATATTTCGATGTTGCATGTTTGTATAGCTTAAATCATTGATTTTAGGATTTTGAAACTATGATGGATGCATGGACACAATACATGAAGATTTGGAGGCTTAAAAGTGAAGAAATCAAGGAGGTATTGGTGTTTGGGAACAAAGGCACCAGCTGCCATATTATTTGGAAGCAAAGCCTCGGTTTTTCTCCATTTTGACCATGATCTCCTTTGAATCTGAAAAAACACAAAACATTAAAGTTGTAGATCTGGATGTCTTCTGTATTGTGTTAAAATTTCAGCTCAATCCAACGGTTCAATCAAAAGTTATGCCGATTCTACAAAAAGTGGTCTAGAGTAGAAAACAGTACTGGTATGCAGTACCGGTACGCCCGACTCTAGTAGCTTCGAAGTACCGGTACGCAGTACCAGTACGGCCCCTGAAGCTTCCCCGAACCTCCTGCAACTCAGTTCTACTTGCCTGGGGGTCCCACCTACACTTCTCCCACTTGTTCCCCAACATTTCCTTACACATTTCCATGCCTCTCTTACACAATTTGAAGACTTTGAAGGCCATTGCATTAATAAAGTTGGGTGAGGAAGTGTGCTTGCCAGGGAGTTGCTGGGTAGGTTATCATAGCTTGTCAAAACCCTTCCATTCAGCCTCCTCTTGATTGGAAGCCTGCATACACCTTAGGGGGACCACCATGCACGAAAATTGAAGGCTCACACTCCATTATATTCAACATTATACATCCATTTGAGGGGGTGGCTACATAAGCTTAGAAAATCCAAGGAAGAAGATGATGAATAGTGATTAGAAAGTTTATGTTTTTGCATTTTCCTCTCCATTCAAGTTGTAGTAAGCTTTTAATCTCTTGTAATCTTTAACTCTTACACATT
>CM042189.1:18129682-18175856 GCA_023539305.1 Ilex asprella | reverse complement strand
CATGTTCTTCATTTCACCATTGTTGTTCATGTTTTTCTTCATTTCCTAGCTTTAAAATGGGTATTACATATTTTTCTTCATAGCTTAAGATTTCTTGCTTTAAGTTAAGTTCCATGGTTCCTTTCTTCATTATGTCCATTTACATTATGTATTTCCTTCTTGCTTTTATGAGTAGCTACATTTTAGTTGGCTAATCTAAGGGAGATTTCCTCTTGGGTGTGCTACTTCAACTCATTTTCTCTCCTTCCCTCGGTGTACGATGGTTCGGTTTGACTGGGTTGTGAGTGGACATGGTTGTGAGTCTTTGATATCCCGTAGGCCTAGTCACGGGTTATGCTTGGATCCTCACCTCTATTTGGTCATGATTTTTTGATACACCATAGGCATTGTCATGGTGTATGCTTGAATCCTCACCTCCATCTCGTCCGTAGCTTCCCATGAATCAATCGTTCATCTTTGTACCATTGGAGGAAGCTTTTGAGTTGAGTTAGGATTCCCTCTGGAATGACCTCTTTGGATTAGCCAACACTTGTTTTCTTGCATTTTCAGTTAGAACACAACTCTCCAAAACACAAACAAAAGATTTTACATTTTCTCTTTTTCACAAAATCACCTTCACACACTTGAACTTTCCTTCCCTGAGGAGACGACCTTGGAATACTTTTTCAAGTAAAACACCGACATTCAAAAGACTCCTTGTGATTGGGGAGCACTTTTGTTCAACACACACACATTTCATTTCATTGTACATTTTGTTCATTTCATTTCTACCATTCCATTGCCCTATCTCTTGCATGAATCCGAGTGAAAGTGACACTCACCCACACACTTAAATCATATACATATTTGAGGGTTCATGTTAGGAGCATAGAAACAACAACGTTTTCCAACAACCATGAGGTGTCAAATCTGTGTTAAGATTCTATATGATGTGTGATATACAAATTTGATGTTGGTATATGTTGATTGAGATACTTTGTGATACTTAATTATTATAATTGAGTATATTTTTCCTCTTCATATTGTATACTTCCCTACTTTATTTAATATTTTCAGACTGATTTTAGAGAAAGGATCGAAACGAGATACTCAGAATATTAAAGATGAGGAGATGTCGATGTAATTGATGTTTTAATTATATTGAGAGATTTATGTATATTGACGGATTCATTTATATTGGTAGAAGATTTTGATAAATGAAATTTTATTGGGATAGTTAGCACTCTGTTATTTTATTTGGGTGTTATTATATCAATTAACGTCTTCGAAAAAAAGAGAAAAATTGGGGCGTTACAAGGATGGCGTCTTAGGATAATTCGTACTCTGCCTATACCTAATCCACCGGAAACGATCTGACGATCATCCTGAAATTGGGTCCGTACACTAATTATATCGTCTCAAATGTTCTGTACAACCACAACTTACACAAGCACAAAGATGGTTCACTTGTCAGTGTTTAGCAAATGTACTTTTTCCACACATGGGTCGTGCTTGACTTTAAAAAATTTCTAAATTTCTAACATATCTATTTTTTGCATGATCAACGCATGTATATCTTTTGAAAAGTGACGTAATAAAATTAAATTTAACCAAAATAATTTTTCGTCCATTTTTCAATTATTATAAAAAAAAATTAAAAATGACTAAAAGATTATTGAAAATTGATTTACTATCTGGTTCTTTAACGCCTGTCAGTCACAAAAATGCATAGAATTTTTAAATTAAAATTAATATTTAAACATAAGAAGTAAATTTACATTCATACTTCCCCATCTTAAATTAAACATTATCTGTAATGTAAGAACATTAATAGTCAACATGAATAATAAAAACCAGGAATTTGTTGTCTTTCAACGATTAGGACATCTGGCTTTTACTCAGGAGGTTTAATTTGTTAAATAAATTACAAGTAATTAGTAATATTACTTATAATCAAACAACAATATATTTCAGCGTACATCAACTGGATCAAAAAATGTACATAAGTTACATCTTGAGTAAATCCATCATAATATTGTTTAAGTCTTTGTCCATTTACTTTAAAAGTATTCCCAGTTGCTGGATTTTCAATTTTAATTGCCCCTTAGTTGAAAATTTGCTTAACAGTATAAGGACCTGTCCATTTAAGGAAGTAGTTAGACCAACTATTGACTATTAGGTTTATCCTTTTAAGCACTTCACCTTGGGGAGCTCTGGTCCTCTTTGTGAAGAAGCATGATGAAACACTTACGTTATGCATGGACTATCGAAGGTTGAATCGGGTGACAGTGAAGAATAAATATCCATTACCATGAATTGATGATTTATTCGATCAGTTGAGGGGTTCTAAGTATTACTCTAAAATTGATCTTCCCACGAGATACCATCAACTATGGATCAAGGAAGAGGATGTTCCTAAGGCAGTTTTTCATACCTAGTATGGTCATTTAGAATATGTGGTAATACCGTTCAAAATGACTAATGCTCCTGCAGCCTTTATGGATTTGATGCACAAAGTATTCTGGCCACATCTAGATCAGTTTGTCATTGTGTTTATTGATGGCATACTAATCTATTCACGAACACAAGAGGAACATGAACACTATCTTTCAGTAGTGCTTCAAACCTTGAGAGAGCAAAATTTATATGCAAAGATGAGTAAATACGAGTTTTGGATGAAGGAAGTGAAATTCTTTGGTCATATGATGTTAGAACAGGGTGTACCTATTGACCTCGCAAAGATTGAAGTAGTGATGAAGTGGGAACCACCGAAGAATGTGACCGAAGTACGAAATTTCATGGGACAGGCTATTGCCAGAGGTTTGTGGAAGGGCTTTCAAATCTCACGATGCCAATAACTCGCCTTACGAAGAAGGGAGAAAGATTTTTGTGGACTCGGGCGTGTGAACTAGCCTTTTGCACATTAAAGGAAAGGTTAACAACAGATCCTGTCCTCATAATTTCAAGTAGTAGGGAACAATATGATGTTTACATCGATGCTTGTTACATGGATTGACATGTGTGCTAATACAGGAAGGCAAGGTAGTTACTTATGGCTTGAGACAACTAAAGATTCATGATCAGAACTATCCCGCTCATGATTTGGAGCTTGCCACTATAGTTTTTGCTCTTAAGTTATGGAGAAAAGTTTCAAGTATTTTTAGATCATAAGAGCCTCAAGTATATATTCACACTGAAATACTTGAATCTTCGACAAAGAAGGTGGATTGAATATCTACAAGATTATGATTTCACACTCAACTACCATCCGAGGAAGGCTAATGTAGTAACTGATGCACTTAGCAGGAAGTCTCAGGGTGAAATCAATGCTCTTGCTGTTAAAAGGTGGAAAATGATTGATGCTTTAGAGGAATTTGATTTACGGGTGGATAGACAGAAAGCTCGACCATGCTTATTTAATCTTGTAGCCCAACCAATTCTTCGACAAAGGATTATGGAGTTACAACGATTAGATACAGAGTTGGGAGCTATCCGGGGTAGATTGGAGAGGTATGAGGTTATTGAGAATTGGTCTATACATGATGATGAGTGACGATTTCATGGAAGACTATGTGTACTAAATGATGACCAAGTAAGGAAAGAAGTGTTGAGTGAGTGTCATCGTTCAAAATTTTCTATACATTCGGGTGGTACCAAGATGTATAGAGACATGAAGCATCACTATTGGTGGAAAGGGATAAAACAAGACGTGGTCAATTATGTTGCAAAGTGCACAGTGTGTCAGCAGGTGAAGGTGGAGCTTTAAAAACTCAGAGGGTTACTACAGTCCTTACCTATCCCAGAGTGGAAGTGGGATCACATCACCATGAATTTTGTGTCTGGTTTTCCATGGACGTCATGAGGGAATAATGCCATATGGGTCATTATAGATAGACTTACCAAGTCCGCTCATTTCTTGAGTATGAAGACCACTGACACTTTAGAGACTTTGTGCAAGTTTTATATTTGTGAGATTGTTAGATTACATGGAGTTCCACTCTCTATTGTTTCGGTTCGTGATTCTCGTTTTGTGGCACAATTCTAGCAAAGTCTACAACAAGCTATGGGTACAGAGTTGCACTTTAGCACTGCCTTTCACCCTCAGAAAGACGGCCAATCCGAGAGGGTGATATAAGTTTTGGAGGACATGTCACGAGCTTGTGTGTTGGACTTCAAAGGAAGTTGGAGTGAACATCTCCCATTAGTAGAATTTTGTTACAACAAAAGCTATCAGGCAAGTATTGGAATGGCTTCTTATGATGAATTGTATGGAAGACCATGTAGGTTCCTGACTTGTTAGTTAGAAGCTGGAGAGAGTAGCTTGTTTGGGCTAGAAATTGTGCGAGAGACTATTGAGAAAATTCAACACATCTGGGAAAGACTATGCACAACTCAAAATAGACAAAAAAGTTATGCGGACAGAAGAAGAAGACCACTAGCATTCCAAGAGGGGGACTATGTGTTCCTCAAGGTGTCACCTAATAAAGGAGTGTTTAGATTCGACAAGAAAGGGAAATTGGCCCCAAGATATACTGGACCCTTTGAAGTGATCAAAGTTGTGGACAAAGTGGCGTATCAACTTTGGTTACCAGCCCAGTTGCCAGGGGTACATGACGTGTTCTATGTGTCAATGTTAAGAAAGTGTCAATCGGATACAACGCATGACGTAGATTTGGAGGATGTTGAAGTTCAAGATGGAGCAACATATGAAGAACAACTGGTGGAGAATCTCGATACCAAGGAGAAGGTGTTTCACAAGAAAGTAATCCAACTGGTGAAAGTCTTGTGGCAACATCATGGGGTAGATGAAGCTACCTGGGAACAAGAACTAGAGAACTGGAGATGCAAGAGAAGTACCCTCATTTGTTCTCAACTTAAGGTAAGTTTAAAGGACGAAACTTTCTTTATGGGAGTGGATTGTAAATCTCACATTCTTATCGTTATATAGTAACGTAATTATGTTCTTGGAAATGATATTACATGTAATGATGTATGCATGAACTATGTAGATGGTAAGAGTAGAAATAAAATTTTTAGTTGAAGTAATAGGGTAGGTTGTAGAAGTTTAGAAGTATTCCATAGTGAAAGCTTACTTTAGAGAGAATTTGGGTAAAAAGGAGTGTGGATACTTCCTTAGTAAATTGATTATAAATTTTTATCCTGTTTTCCATTTGAGCTGAATTTTTTACAATAGATACTAGAATTCCAGGGCTACAAAAGTTTATTTCACGAACATTTTCTAAATTGACCTCTAAATAGGCCAAAAACTACACTGGAAGTTAAAGAAGAAACTAGGACGACGTTCGAACGACTGTTCGTTCTAGTACTCTTGGCTGATGGAAAAACAAAAGTACTGGGAGAAAGTGACGTTCGAACGCCAAATGACGTTTTAACGTGATTAACGAATCAGAACATCATATTTATGTCGGGTGAGCTATTTTCTTCCCCTATAAATACATAAGGGCGCCTCCCTTAGCTTCCACACACTATTTCCAACCCTAGAAAGCCTTGAGAAACAAGAAATAAAGGGAGAAACACAAGATCAAGAGGGATCTTCACCTTGAAGTGGAGTAAATCTTCTTGTTCTTCACACAACACTAAGGAAGAAGAAGGCAGAGGTTTTCTTCCACTCTTGTTCATTGATGCTAGGGCTTATATATATACATTTTTTGACTCTCAAGATTATATATATGTATTGGAATCCTTGTCTCTTGGTTGTTCTTTGCAATCTTACCATGTTTTGATGGAAGTTATAGCTTGATAGTCATAAAACCTTTGTTCTTGACATCCAAACTCTAGTTTTTCAAGAAGAATAGATTTTTCTTCTTGATATTCATTGGTTCTAGATTTCAAGACTTGATATTCATTTGTTCTTGATTTCAAAACTTGATATTCATTTGTTCTCGATTTCAAGAATTGATATTCATTTGTTCTTGATTTCAAAACTTAATATTCATTTGTTCTTAATTTTAAAACTTGATATTCATGTAAACCCTCACATGTTTAAAGTAATATAATAATAAATTGTTTAGTAATTTAATATATGTAATGGTGTAGAAATGAACCTCATGGGTTATAACCGTCGAAAATGTTAATATTGTGAATATTAGTCAAAACTTAGTTTTAGCTCGTGAATATACGAAATAATTTGTAATAGAACTTATATCAACTATGTTTGATGTGCAAATGTATGTTGTATAAGTTTAGGTTTGTTTTGGAAGAGTTTGGATATGATTTGTAATGAAAATAGAGGAAATAGGCAAAACTGGGCAAACTATACCGATACTATATACCTGTACTGAACCGTACCGGTATTGTGTTCTGGAATCATTTGGTCAAGTGAGTTAACCGTACCGGTACTATGCTCCAGAATTGTACCATACTAGTACTGCTGAAAGATATATGACAGTTCTGAAGTCGCGATTTGTGGTCCGTGTTCGCCTTATAAATACTTAGAGCCTTCTCCTTAGCCTTCATTACACCACTCCTAACCCTAGAAACACTTAAAGAGGAAGAAAGAAGGAAAGAACACAAGATCAAAAAGAGAAAAATAAGAGATTTAAGAGTGATTCAAGATTCAAGCTATAGTTATTTAAGAGCCAAGGTAGGGGTTTTCTTCCATTCTTGTTCATTGATGTTAGGGTTATTATATATATATATATATATGTTTTGACTCCTAATCATATGAATTTGCTATGGTTCCTTGTTTCTTGATGTTTTTGGCAAACTTTATCATGTTTTGAACTAAGTGATGGTTTGGGAGCCATCAAAACCTTAGTTTTTTTGGAGACATATGGACTTCTCTCTCTATATTCACTCAAGCTTAGTTTTAAAAACTCTAGTGCTTTGTGTTGAGTAATAAAATGATATTGATAATGATCTCTTGCATGTTTTTCTTTAAATTGTCTATTTGAAAATATCACATGTGAAGAATTGGGAATTTTTGGCGTTACTTGTAATTTGAGAAAATATGTTGGATATTTGAGATAGTTGGTGACATTATATTTCTTGAATGGTTGTTTGGATGAATATGAGTGAGCGGTTTCTTGTAAGGATGCTCATTCCTTCTTATGAGGTTCCTTATAAGGATGTTTGAGAAGCAAAGCCTTGGGGGTGAGAGGTTCCTTGTAAGGATGCTCATGCCAAAAGAGGACAATATGTGGTATTCTTGGGAGGTTCCTTGTAAGGATGCTTGAGAAACAAAGCCTTGAGGGTAAGAGGCTCCTTGTAAGGATGCTCATGCCAAACGAGGACAATATGTGATATTCTCAGGAGGTTCCTTGTAAGGATGCTTGAGAAACAAATCCTTGAAGGTAAGAGGTTCCTTGTAAGGATGCTCATGCCAAAGAGGACAATATTAAATCATGTATGGGGTATTAGTTTACTTTCGAAAATTGTGTGGCAAATTATTGGTGATTGGTTTCACCTTTCAGTTTAACTTTATTGTTGTTCGTAAACTAGAGATATATTAAAATGTCATGCTTTTACTTCAAAAGGTTATATTTATGTTATTTGTGAAATGAGACCAACTTTTTTTACGTGCTTTAAAAACCTTGTTCGGGTTTGGGAGGAATGTTGCTAGAGAGCTTAGTGCTCACCCCCCTACTTAATAACTTTTTTAGATTATCCTCTCGAGGAAGAGCTGGGAGTCGAGGAGCCCGCACACTGGAAGACTCCGATAGATGGGAGCGTGGATCTTGAGGTGGACACCTAGATTGACACTTTCTTTTGTTTTGGACTAGGATATTTATTTTGAATCTTGTGAAGTCTAGCTTTCTTTTGTTATTTTCGTTGTGCTACATTAGGTGATTTTTTTTTGAATGTAAAGGCCAAGATGGGTCTATTCTTTTGGGATAATGTTGTAAATTCTATGGAACACTTTACGAAGTCTTATTTATTGATGGATTATTTTAGTGTTCTCATGATGTAAATGGTTTTAGAATGTAATGTCGTCCAAGGTGATTTTTGGGGCATTACAATTCATTTGTTTTTTATTTCAAAATTTAATATTCATTTGTTCTGGATTTCAAGACTTGATATTCATTTGTTCTTGATTTCAAAACTTGATATTCATTTGTTCTTGATATGAAAATTGATATTCATGTGTTCTTAATATTCATTTGTTCTTGACATCAAAACTTGATATTCATTTATTCTTGATTCAAAACTCTAGTTCTTTAAGAAGTGTGGATTTTCTCTTAATATTCCTTTGTCTTGATTCAAAACTCTAGTTCTTTAAGAAGAGTGGATTTTCTCTTGATATTACTCTTTCTTGATTCAAAAAAACTCTAGTGCTTTGTTTGAAAAAGAAAATGAAATTATATCTTTTGAGGATCTCTTGCATATTTTTCTTGAATGGTTATGTTGAAAAAATACCTATAAAATTGGGGGATTTTGGATTTAATTGTGATTTGAGAAAATTAGTTGGCATTGCATCTCTTGTATAGTTGATTGTGATAGACTTGGGGGTGAGATGGTTTCTTAACACTTGTAGTGGATTATTGTTTGTGTGAGCAACCACTATTGTTCACGTATGTTCGAGGCTGTGAGATGGCATTGTAACCCCTCGCATTTTTTTTATATATGTATATAGATATATAGTAAATAATTGTTGTAAAAATGTGGATATGTGTAGTGATGTGTGTTTGAATTTGGTAGATTGGAAAAATAGAGATTTAGAATGTTAGTAGAAATAATAGTTGAATTTTAGTTTTAATAAGTGAAAATATGAAATTATAGGTCTTAGAACTTGTATTAAATAGGTTTGGTGTAGAAATATGTGTTGGAGAGATTTGGGATGGATTTGGCTTAGGAATGGATTGGAAATGAAAAACGGTGAAAAAGGAAAAAACTGGGAAAAATCGTACCGATACTGAACCGTACCGTTATTGCAATCCAGAGCAATTTGGTCCAGAGAGTTCGACGTACCGGTACAGCGTACCAGTATGACCGAAAGAATTCTGAAACTTAAATGTCGCGACCTTAGCTCTATTTTTGCCCTATAAATACACTAGGACGCCTCTTTTGGCTCCATTTCGGCCCCTCCAACCTTAGAAATCCTAAGAGAGAAATAAATGAGAAAAAGAGAGGAAGTAAGGAAGAGAGAAACACTTGCTTTGAAGGGATTTATACCTTGGAGTCCATCAAACCCTAGATTTCAAGAGTTAAGGTAGGGGATTTCTTCTTATTCTCTTTCATTAAGGCTAGGGCTAATATATACATATATACATGTTTTGACTCTTGTTAGTATATATTTGCTATGGGTCCTTTGTTTCTTAGTTCTATTATAATTATTAACATGTTTTACCCAAAGTCAAGGTTGCTACCCATTCTTCTTGATTCAAAAACCCTAGTTTTCAAAAGAGATGAACTTTTCTCTCAATGTTTCATGTATTCTTGATTTCAAAATCTTAGCGTTTCATGTTGAATAATAAAATGATATTGATGATGATCTCTTGTGGATTTTCTTTAATTTGCCTTATTTAAAGATATCATTTGTGAGAATTGGGGGTTTTCTTGGAAATTGATTATAAATTGAGGGCTTGTGGAATTGTTGGGTATTTGAGATAATAGTTGGGTATTGTACTCTTGTATGGTGGTTTTGAACAAATGTGAGTGAGAGGTTCCTTGTAAGGATGCTCATTCATTCTCAAGAGATTCCTTGTAAGGATGCTTGAGAAACCAAATCTTAAGGGTGAGAGGTTTCTTGTAAGGATGTTGATCCCTTCTCAAGAGGTTCCTTGTAAGGATGCTTGAGAAATCAAATCTTAAGGGCCAGAGGTTCCTTGTGAGGATGCTTATCCCTTCTCAAGAGATTCCTTGTAAGGATGCTTGAGAAACCAAAATTTAAGGGTGAGAAGTTCCTGGTAAGGATCCTCATTCCTTCTCAAGAGGTTCCTTGTAAGGATGCTTGAGAACCAAACCTAGAGGGTGAGAGGTTCCTTTTAAGGATGCTTGAGAACCAAACCTAGTGGGTGAGAGGTTCCTTGTAAGGATGCTCATGCCGTGAATAACATTAGTATATCATGTGTGACAAATGATTTGTATTTTGTAAAGGAATGCTATTGGAACTTGGGTGTCATTGTTTATCTCCATTGCCCTTGCGATTTAAACTTGAGATCATATTTTAAAATGTCCTGGTTTTACCTCAAAGATTATATATGCTATTTGTTAAATGAGACAGACCTGTTTTACATTTTACTAAACCTTGTTTGAGTTTGGAAAGTTTTTGTTATAGAACTTCGTGCTCTTCCCCTACAGTTGAACATTTTTCAGATTTTGTGCCAGAGGATGAACTCGGTGCTAACGAGCCGGGCCATGGAGAGACTTCACTAGAGGGATACTTCGACCCCGAGTGGGACATCTAGAGATGTTGTTTCCTTTTACACTAGACTAGGATATTCTTTTGAACAATGTAAAGTCTAGTTTATTTTTGTAACTTCCGCTGCGTTATAATTAGTTAATTTTGTTGGAATGTAAAGGCTTGGTTGTGCCTATTCTTTTGGGACAATGTAATAGACATTATATATCTATGATGAATAAAATTTACCTAGTGATGAAATATCTTAGTGCTCTCTTTAGGTAAAGGGTTTTAGAATGTAATGTCGTCCAGGATGGTTTTTGGGTTGTTACAAAGTTGGTATCAGAGCCTAGGCTTTAGGTCTTACATGGGAGTTGTAGGTTATGAATTCACACTAGAGAAATAGAACTAGGTTGAAAGAATTTGTTTGGTCTTGTTCTATAGGAACCATATGCTTTAGAATAAAGTAATATTTAGGATATCTTGTACATCAATGAAGCAAAATTGTGAATTGATGTGCAGGATGGACGGAGGAAGAGGACGTGGACGTGGCCGTAGACGAGAACGTGGTGACCAAGCACCCCCTCCTCCGCCACCACCTCCCGATGCCATGAATGGCATTTATCAGTGTTTAAGAGAGCTCACCACTCTGGTGCTAAGCCAGAATGGAAACAACTACAACCACAATGGTGGGGCTCATCCACTAGCCCAAGTGCCTGACAACGGAGAAGAGAATAAGAGAATGGTAATTCTCCGAGAGTTTCTGAGACAACGCCTGCCAAACTTCCAAGGGAGCTCCAACCCTTTGGATACAGATAGATGGATCCGCCGAGTGAGAAAGATTTGTGATGGCATGGGAGTTGCCAAGCACGTGCGGGTTGGCCTAGCTATCTACTTGTTCGAGGGGGAGGCCGACCATTTGTGGGACTCCGTGAAATGAAGGAGGAACACTGATGCACTCACTTGGGAGGAGTTCGACCAAATCTTCCAAGACAAATACTTTTTGAAATCAGTCAGAGACTGGATGAAGATTGATTTCCTTGCTCTACGACAGGGCAACATGTCGGTGGCCGACTACGAGAGGAGGTTCGATGAGCTATCCCATTATGCTACAGAGTTTATAGCTACTGAGGCCGATAGGGCCAAGCGCTTTAAGCAAGGCTTGAGGCCGATTATTAGGGAGAAGCTAGGGGCTCTCAAGATCCGAGAGTATGGGGATATTATTGATAGAGCTACACTGGTGGAGAGAGACATTGAGGACATCCAGCGACGACAGAGCTTAGCGAGAGGAGGACCGATCAGGACAGGCCCTATCACCGGTGGAGCCCAGAGGGCGTTACCTTACTGTCGCCCCGATCAGGCGGTGGGATAGGGACCTCAGATAGCCCGAGGGACTGGTGGTGTACCAGAGAGGGTAAACACTACCCCACAATCCTGCTTTGCATGTGGAGGTGTGGGACATATACGAGTGCATTGTCCGGTCTTCCCACCTCAAAGAACTATCCAGACAGCAGGGCAAGTACCAGCAAATAGGCCACTGCTACAAAGGCCAGCACAACAGAGAATGTTACAAGCTCAAGCCCCTAGCGGCACCAATCAAGGGAGGGTCTTCGCTTTGACTCAACCGGAGGAGGACGCTTCCTATGCAGTGGTGGAAGGTATTGTGCTTCTTTACAATTCTTGGGTTTGAATCTTATTTGACCCCGGTGCAACACATTCATTCATACGTACCACCTATGCTCTTAATTTGGAATTAGGTTTCGAGAAGCTAGAACATTTATTGAATGTTGACTTGCCTACGGCAGAACAATTGGATACCAGCAGGGTGTGTACTTCGAATTGGGGATCATGAACTGATTGTAGATTTGGTGGCGTTAGATATGAAGGGGTATGATGTTATATTTGGGATGAATTTGTTGTCCACTTTCCGCGCAGCGATGGATTGTTTTCGCTAGCAAATCGTATTCCAATTACTAGGAGGGGTAGTTTTTACTTTCATGAATGATCGTAATTCCTCCCATCCATTCCCTACTATGGGTAGTAGATTCTTGAAAGCAAAGGCGAGGAGCCAGTTGAGTTTCTTAGCCAGCTTAATGGGAGAGGATCGGGGTAAATCCCATGCGGATGTGGTGTTGATAGTAGCGAATTTTCCAGATGTTTTCCCTGATGAATTACCCGGGTTACCTCAAGAACAGGAAATTGAGTTCAAGAATGATCTCTATCCGAGAACCGAACCCATATCCATTGTTCCCTATCGGATGACACCTTTTGTAAAAACTCGGGTAAATTTAAATTTTTAAGAACAAAGGGCAAAACAGTAAATTGCCACAAGGATTCAGGTAGTAAACCTGAAATTTTCTAGAACTCGGATGATAAAACGGGCCTCACCGTTGGAATCGTCTCGCAAAATCTAGTGAGCATGTCAAATTTCATCAAATTTTGAGATAGTCAAATTTTTAGCGTTTTACGAGACGGTCGGACCCTGTGAGACCCAAATACGAAATTTTTGAAAAAATTATAATATTTTTAAAATAAATGAGGTTAAGACAAATTAAAAATATTTTCAACTTGAACCAAAACAAAATTTAATCGTTTCGGGATGAAAACGGACCCGAAATAAAAAGAGACGTGTGGCGCGTTATGGACCAAGTATTCAAAAATTATAAATAGGGGAAAAATCAAATTTCCCCCATTATTTCAGCCATGTTCAGCCGATAGAAAGAGGGAGAGAGAAGAGAGGGAAAAAGAGAAATATGTAACTTCTCTCTACGATCTACGAAGCTAGAGGACTCAAATCCGTTCGGGCCAAGAGGGAAAGTTGCTCTCCTCGACGAGGGCTACGCGTACAAACCAAAAAGGAGGGCTTTCACCGAAGGTGGGAAAATCAAAATTTTTGGGAAGCTTGGATTGGAGCTTGGGTCAAATTATTGAAACTTCTACGGTCGTTTCTCACGCTACAAGAGTTGGGGAATTGTCCTTCTTGGGTTTTATTCACAACTTTAAATGTTGTATGAAATGGGTAGATTAATATAGATATATATGACTTGCTTAGTGAAAGGAAATTAATGAAATGGGTATGAAAATGAAAATAGAAGTAGATTACGACCAATTCCTAGCTTGGAATTGAAATGTTGTAATTTATTTTGGGAAATTCCATGGGAATTGGTGAAATTATGGGCATGTTATGTGTTTGCATAATGTCTTAATTTTTGGAAGTGTGTTATTGCTTGACATGAAATAACATGCTTGGGCTTGGGTTTAGAATATAATGTTGATAAATGCATATTAATTTATTGACATAGAGAATTAAGAAAATTATATGCTTTGGACATAATTGGCATGGATTATGTGAATTGGGTATGAAATGGTTCATATGGCACACATGACATATTGAATATTGTTGTAGAATTGTAATGAGACATTACATTGCATATGCACGGGAACATTGCATAAAATGGGTAGTCATGCATGGAAGTAGTCATACACCACATGGGTGGATGACGAGTGGGCTCGAGTAAGCTAAGTCGATAACTTGGCCGAGTCGCACAGTTTAAATGGTGTGAGGGTCAGGGTTAGCAAGAAAGGCTAGAAGATCTCTCGGGTGCAAGACCCGGTGATTGGATACGTACTGCCGTTGGTATTAGTCCATAAAGTGTGTCGGTGTACGCGGGACCATTGGTGGAACTCCATAAATGTTGTGTCGGTTGGGTACCATTGGTGTAAGTCCATAAACACTCACCCCATACAAGATCCCGGATTGAAAATGTCATTTGATGTGTAACATAAATGACGGAAAGATACACATGGGAAACTGCACATGTTGGAGAGCCAGGAAGGGCTCGGGATCAAGGATTACGGGCAATTGCACGATAGCTACTTGCATATGTCGAAGGGGCGGGAAGAGCCCGAGTTGGTTATTGGTAGTGACTATCATCTCATTCCATAGCATTGCATTACAAATTTCTAACATTGATGACACATATATGTTGGGAATATGTGAAAGGTGGATTGGTTGCATATGAACATTTCATGTGTATTTGGGTTGGGGAGTAGCCTATTTAGGAAGTTCTCTATTGAGCGTAGCTCACCCTTTATGGAAAAATATTTCAGGTGCAGGGTTCGTGCCGGTGGATGACTCTCACTTTGAGCCTCAAGGATGAAGAAGTCAGAATGTGGCTCATTTTGACAAAAATTGTAAAATTGAAACAAATAATTATTTTTGGCATGTAATTAAATGAGATTACATTCAAATGTTGTAATAGATTTTGTATAATCTATGTGGAATGCTCAATTACATGTTGTGTAAGTGTTGGGTTGACTTAAGTAAGGTTTTGAATGAATTGGAAACAAAAAACGGAAGAAAAGGCAAAAATCTGGGTAGACTGTACCGGTACTACGTACCGGTACACTTTGGTCCAGAGAGTTCGACGTACCGGTACAGTTGCGTACCGGTACTGTGTATCGTACTACTGAAACATTTTGAAATTTAATATGAGTATTCTTACGTTTTTGGATCTCGTTTTCCTTGATTCAAATGATGCAAAGGGACACTAAATAAACTATTTTGAGGCACATAACACCTCTGATAAATTAAATGACCAAAAAGGACACGGGGTTTACACATGTGTTAAGGTCCCGATTAAATGGGTTTGTTTGGACTTAAGGTCCGGGATTCGGACAAGAAATGTTATTTTTCGCGGGTTGACGATTGATCAACGGTTGATAAGGGACCCCCAGATTTTGGGGTGTCACACCTTTGGAGTTAAAGGAGCTAAGGAAGTAATTGGACCATCTATTGACGATTGGGTTTATCTATTTGAGTACTTCACCCTGGGAGTCCTAGTCCTCTTTGTGATGAAAATAGATGAGACGCTTCGGTTGTGTACGGATTACTGAAGGTTGAATCAGGTGACAATGAAGAATAGATATCCGTTGCCATGGATCGATGACTTATTTGATCAGTTGAGGAGTTCTAAGTATTACACCAAAATTGACCTTCGCACAAGGTACCATCAATTGAGGATCCGAGAGGAGGATATTCTTAAGACTGTTTTTCGTACCCGGTATGGTCATTTTGAGTATACGGTTATGTCGTTTGGATTGACTAATGCACCCGTAGCCTTCATGGATTTGATGCACGGGGTATTTCAATCGTATTTGGATCAGTTTGTCATCGTATTTATTGATGACATCCTAATCTATTCCCGGACACACGAAGAACATGAACGCCATCTCACAATTGTGCTCCAAACCTTGAGGGAGCATAAGTTATATGCTAAGATGAGTAAATGAGAGTTTTGGATGAAGGAGGTGAAATTCCTTGGTCATGTGGTGTCGGAACAAGGTGTAGTTGTTGATTCAGCTAAGATTGAAGTCATAATGAAATGGGAACCACCGAGTAATGTGACTGAAGTGCATAGTTTTTTGGGCTTCGTAGACTACTACTGGAGGTTCGTGGAGGGATTCTCCAAGCTTGCGATACCGATGATTCATCTTACAAAGAAAGGGGAAAAATTCTTGTGGACTCTAGAGTGTGAACGAGCCTTTCACACCTTGAAAGAGAGGTTGACGACAACACCTGTCCTTATTATTCCGAACGGTGGGAAAGGGTACGATGTTTACACCGATGCTTCACTAGGAGGTTTGGGATGCTTGTTAATGCAAGGAGGCAAGGTAGTTGCTTATGGCTCGACACAACTCAAGACTCATGAGCATAATTACCCCACTCATGAATTGGAGCTTGCCGCGGTGGTCTTTGCTCTCAAGTTGTGGAGGTGCTACTTGTATGGGAAAAAGTTTCAAGTGTTCTCGGACCACAAGAGCCTCAAGTATGTCTTCACACAGAAAGACTTGAATCTCCGACAAAAAAGGTGGATTGAGTATCTAGAAGACTACGATTTCACACTCAACTACCATCCGGGGAAGGCGAATGTAGTTGCCGATGCGCTTAGCAGGAAGTCTCTGGGTGAACTAAATGCTCTTGCAAGTCAATGGAAGATGAGGGATGCCCTTGGAGATTATGACCTATGGGTTGGAGAAAATGGACCTCGACCATGCGTATTCAACTTGTAGCCCAACCTACCCTCCAACGTAGAATTGTGGAGTTACAACACTTGGATTCTGACTTAGAGTCAATTCGAGCTAAATTGGAAAATGGGGAAACAATGGAAGGGTGGTCTTGGAAGAATGGATAATTGAGATAAAAGAAGAAGCTTTGTGTTCTCGATGATTCATCCCTAAATGAGGAGATACTTGGATAGTGTCATCGCTCTAAGTTTGCTATTCACCCCGGTAACACAAAGATGTATAGGGATATGAACCGTCAGTACTGGTGGAGGGGAATGAAGTGAGATGTGGCCAAGTATGTAGCAAAATGTGCAGCATGCCAGCAGGTGAAGATTGAGCATCAAAGGCCAGGAGTAGTCCTACAGTCTTTGCCTATTCTAGAGTGGAAGTGAGATCACATCACCATGGGCTTCGTGTCGGGTTTACCACGGACGTCACGCGGGCATAATGCAGTGTGGGTCATTGTGGATAGACTCACCAAGTCCGCTCACTGTTTTGGTATGAAGACCACGGATACAATCGAGACTTTGAGCCAACTGTATATTCGTGAGATAGTGAGGTTACACAGCATTCCACTCTCGATTGTGTCGGATCGTGACTCTAGGTTTGTGGCGAGATTCTGGCAGAGTCTACAACAAGCGATGGGGACAGAGTTACACTTCAGTACGACTTTTCATCCCCAAACGGATGGCCAATCCGAGAGGGTGATACAGATTATGGAGGATATGTTACACTCTTGCGCGTTGGACCTCAATGGGAGTTGGAGTGACCACTTACCGTTGGTGGAGTTTGCTTACAATAACAACTATCAGGAAAGTATTGGGATGGCACCATATAAAGCCTTGTATGGAAGACCATGCCGATCACCGACGTGTTGGTTAGAAGCCGACGAGAGTAGTTTGTTTGGACCGGACATTATTCGAGAAACTACGGAAAAGATTCAACTCATCCGAGAGAGGCAATGGACGGCACAAAGTAGACAGAAGAGCTATGCAGACCACAGACGAAGACCCTTAGAATTCAACGTGGGAGACTACGTATTTCTCAAGGTGTCTCCCAAGAAGGGCGTGTTTTGATTCGGCAAGAAGGGAAAGTTAGTGTCAAGATATACCGAACCGTTTGAGGTGATCAAAGCGGTAGGTAAGACGGCATATCAACTTCGACTACCAGCCCAGCTATCTGGAGTACATAACGTGTTTCACTTGTCCATGTTGAGAAGGTGTCACTCGGATGCAATTCCAGTTGTGAACTTGGAGGAGATAGAAATTCAAGACGAAGCAACCTACGAGGAACAACCGGTAGAAATTCTCGATGCCCAAGAAAAAGTGTTTCGCAATAAAGTTATCAGATTGGTGAAGGTTTTGTGGCAACACCATGGAGTGGAGGAAGCTACATAGGAACCGGAGCAAGAAATGCGGTAGAAGTATCCTTATTTGTTCGCTACTTGAAGTAAGTTTCAAGGATGAAACTTTCTTTAAGGGGTGGATTGTAACACCCTGCATTTTTTTTTATATATGTATATAGATATATAGTAAATAATTGTTGTAAAAATATGGATATGTGTAGTAATGTGTGTTTGAATTTGGTAGATTGAAAAAGTAGAGATTTAGAATGTTAGTGGAAATAATAGTTGAATTTTAGTTTTAATAAGTGAAAATATGAAATTGTAGGTCCTAGAACTAGTATTAAATAGGTTTGGAGTAGAAATATGTGTTGGAGAGATTTGGGATTGATTTGGTTGGCTTAGGAATGGATTGAAAATGAAAAACGGTGAAAAAGGCAAAAACTGGGAAAAATCGTACCGGTACTGAAGCTTAGCCGTATTGTGTTACGGAGCTATTTGGTCAAGAGAGTTCGACATACCGGTATAGCGTTCCGGTACGTAGTACCGGTATGGCTGAAAGAATTCTGAAACTTAAATGTCACGACCTTAGCTTTATTTTTGCCCTATAAATTCACTAGGACACCTCTTTTGGCTCCATTTCGGCCCCTCCAACCTTAAAAACCCTAAGAGAGAAAGAAAGGACAAAAAGAGAGGAAGAAAGGAAGAGAGAAACACTTGCTCAGAAGGGATTTATACTTTGGAGTCCATCAAACCCTAGATTTCAAGAGTCAAGGTAGGGGGGATTTCTTCCTATTCTATTTCATTGAGGCTAGGGCTAATATAAATATACATGTTTTGACTCTTATTTGTATTTGCTATGAATTCTTTGTTTCTTACTTCTATTATAATTATTAACATGTTTTACCCAAAGTTAGGGTTGTTACCCATTCTTCTTGATTCAAAAATCCTAGTTTTCAAAAGAGATGAACTTTTTTCTCAATGTCTCTTGTATTCTTGATTTCAAAATCTTAGTGTTTCATGTTGAATAATAAAATGATATTGATGATGATCTCTTGTGGATTTTCTTTAATTTGCCATATTTAAAGATATCATTTGTGAGAATTGGGGGTTTTCTTGGAAATTGATTGTAAATTGAGGGCTTATGGAATTGTTGGGTATTTGAGACAATAGTTGCGTATTGTACTCTTGTATGGTGGTTTTGAACAAACGTGAGTGAGAGGTTCCTTGTAAGGATACTCATTCCTTCTCAAGAGGTTCCTTGTAAGGATGCTTGAGAAACCAAATCTTAAGGGTGAGAGGTTCCTTGTAAGGATGCTGATCCCTTCTCAAGAGGTTCCTTGTAAGGATGCATGAGAAACCAAATCTTAAGGGTGAGAGGTTCCTGGTAAGGATGCTCCTTCCTTCTCATGAGATTCCTTGTAAGGATGCTTGAGAACCAAACCTGGAGGGTGAGAGGTTCCTTGTAAGGATGCTCATGCCGTGAAGAACTTTAGCATATCATGTGTGACAAATGATTTGTATTTTGTAAAAGAATGTTATTGGAACTTGGGGGTCATTGTTTTTCTCTATTACCCTTGCGATTTAAACTTGAGAACATATTTTAAAGTGTCCCGGTTTTACCTGAAAGATTATATATGCTATTTGTTAAATGAGACTGACCTGTTTTACATTTTACTAAACCTTGTTTGAGTTTGGGAAGATTTTGCTACAAAGCTTTGTGCTCATCCCCTACAGTTGAACATTTTTCAAATTTTGTGCCAGAGGATGAGCTCGGTGCTAATGAGCCAGGCCATGGAGAGACTTCACTAGAGGGATACTTGAAACTCGAGTGGGACATCTAGAGATGTTGTTTCCTTTACAGTAGACTAGGATATTCTTTTGAACAATGTAAAGTCTAGTTTACTTTTTGTAATTTTTGCTGCGTTACAATTAGTTAATTTTGTTGGAATGTAAAGGCTTAGTTGTGCCTATTCTTTTGGGACAATGTAATATACATTTATATATCTATGATGAATGGAATTTACCTAGTGATAAAATATCTTAGTGCTCTCATTTGATAAAGGATTTTAGAATGTAATGTCGTCCAGGGTGGTTTTTAGGTTGTTACAGGTATACTTTTCCTGGGAAAGATTCGTTAGTGTTGTGGGAGATG
The DNA here is from genome assembly GCA_023539305.1 of Ilex asprella. Classification (NCBI taxonomy): domain Eukaryota; kingdom Viridiplantae; phylum Streptophyta; class Magnoliopsida; order Aquifoliales; family Aquifoliaceae; genus Ilex; species Ilex asprella. Next base: position 18,156,014 of record CM042189.1, on the reverse strand, counting down.
GTACGTGTCCTTTTTAAAGTGTATGTGATTGATGGGTGAACGAGGTAAAATCATTGTGTAGATTCCTAGAAAACAACCAAAATACCTTAGATACAGATATACAAATGGTGTGTTGTTCATTGTTTCGAAAATGATTTATTACAAGAACTTGTTGGAAATGGCTTATTGTTGGGAATTGGTTTTATTTTTTCATTTACTTTATTGTTATTGCTTAAACTTGAGATCGATTTAACTATCACTGTTTTCTTTCAAAATTTATGTATGGTATTTGTGAAATGAGACCAACTTGTTTTTTATGTTTTCAAAACCTGTTCGAGTTTGGCAGGATTTTCTTACAGAGCTTAGTGTTCACCCCCTACAAACAATATCTATTCTCAAATTTCAATTTAGAGGATGAGCTTGGAGTCGATGAGCAGGTAGCTTGGAAAGCTCAATTGGATGGAAGCGTAGATCCCAAGTAGGATGTTTAGGTTTCCTATCTTTATGACCAAGACTAAGGGATGCATTTTGAAACAATTTATGAATGATTTTTTGTTCATTCCACTTCAAGATAATACTTGATTTTTGAGATGTAATGGCCATGATTTGTCATATTCTTTTGGGGGATGTTGTAGATATAATATATGATGAAGGAAACTTTATGTATTTATGGATTATATTAGTTGCTCTCATGATGTGAATGGTTTTATATAGTAATGTCGTCCAAGGTGGATTTTTGGGCGGTACATACACGTCATCCTGTGAATGTACGCATTGGGACTAATTTATTTTCTTGATTTTTTATTACTATAACACCAGACTTCTTAGGAACTACTTATGTATGACTAACCCATTTACTATCAGATATAGAATAAATTGTATTACCATCTAATAGTTTAAATACTTCAGCACGAACTACTTCTTTTAAGTGTGGATTCAATCTTCTTTGCATTTGACGCTATGGTTTTGCATCTTCTTCTAAATAAATACAGTGAGTATATAAAAGTGGACTTATACCTTTTATATCTGATATTGTCCATTCAATAACACTTTGATGATTTTTTAAAACTTTTGTTAGTTCTTTTTCTTGACTTTTAGATAAATTGGATGATATAATTACTAGATAGATCTCATTTTCACCTAGAAAGACATATTTTAGATTGATTGGTAGAGGTTTTAATTCTGGCATAAAACTTTGACATTAGATTCTAGAAGCTTTGGTATAATTCTTTGCTTCGTAGATTCTTTGCGGATATATTTTTAGATTCAGTATCAAGTATAGATTCCAATGCAAATAACTCTTTTTCCAGAATTTTTTTTTCAAAAAAACTTTTAGTTAATGTCTCAATACAATTTACTTCATGTATTTCTTCTTCTCTAGGTTATTTTGCACTATTAAAAACATTTAATTCCAATGTCATGTTTTCAAATGAAAGTTTCATGACTCCATTTCTACAATTAATCAATGCATTAGATGTAGCTAAGAATGGTCGATCCAAAATTAGAGGTATTGTGAAACCCGGGTAAATTTAAAAATTTTCTGAAAAATAGCAAAATGGTTATTTTGCCACTATAATGCGGAGTTAAAATATGTATTCCCTAGAACTTGTATGACGCAATGGACTTCGTCGTTGGATTCGTATCGCGAAACCGAGTTGTTCAGTAAATTTTCTTTGAATTCTAAGATAATCGAATTTTACGCATTTTACGAGACGACTGTGTCGAATGACCTCATAAAGGTCTCTAAAAATAAAAATTATAAAATTTTCTTATAATGGAATTAAAGTTCAAATAAATTTGAACTTAAATTGGGATAAAATAAATCGTTTTGGGGCAAAAACGGAGCCAAATAGGAGGTAAAACTAGATATTTTGCACAAATATCTCTGCTGAACTTCAGCCTTCAACGTTGGAGAGAAGGAGGGAGAGAAAAAAGAAAATCCAAGATTTCTTCTTTCGATTCTCGAAGTTCTGTCGGTCGGATTCCGTCGAGCCAAGAGTTAAATTCGATCACCTCGTCGAGGGCTACGCCTATGTACCAAAAAGAGCTGATTTCACCGAAGGTCCAAAAAGGATATTTTAGAGAAATCAAAGGTTTGGGCCCTAATCGTGTTCTTGAAGATTCCTACGAGTGTTTTACGCTTCAAGAGGTAGGGTTCTTCCTACTTTGGTTTATTCTTACCCTATGATGTCCATTGGAAAAGGGTAAGATGAATAAATGACCTATAACTTATCTATGGTTATGGAAATGGAAATGAGAAAATGAGTATAGAAATGGCTTAGGCTAACTTCTAGCTTGATTTTGATATATGGAAGTTACTTGTATAATTTCTTGTAACTTGGTGAAATTGTGGACATGATTGTTGCCTTGAAGGTGTTTAATAAAATGCCTTGAGTGATTGGAAATTATTGTTTAGATGCAATTGAAGTAACATGCTTAGGCATTGTTGTTAACATGTGGACATATGTTTTATGATATCTAGCATGGTGATAGTTCATGAAAATTAAACGCATATGATATAAATTGCCATGATATATGTTGATGTGTGAAAATTGCTCATTCGGCATACATTGTACCTTAGGCATAGCATTGACATCACTTTCATGGGCATGAGTCATAAGTGTGAATGTGTGAGTGCATGATTGATCAAACACCATACTTGGTGGTTGATTGATGAGTGCATAATATTGCATATGTAAAGGCCTCATTACATGCATTTTAACTCAACTTTTGCATCTAAGTACTTAGTGTTAGCCGAAATTATAAATAATGTTGAATTCTCGATGTTGCATATTTTTATAGCTTAAATCATTGATTTTAGGACCTTCCAACTATGTTGGATGGGTGGTGAAGGCATGGACACAATACACGAAGATTTGGAGGCTTAAAAGTGAAGAAATCAAGGAGGTATTGGTGTTTGGGAACAAAGAAAAAACATAAAGGTTGTAGATCTGGATGTCTTCTATATTGTGTCAAACTTTCAGCTCAATCCAATGGTTGGATCGAAAGTTATGCTGATTCTACAAAATGTGGTCCAGAGCAGAGAAAGAACCGTACCAGTACGCGATACCGGTACTTCGAATCCAATTGCCAAACCGTACGGTACTTAGTACCGGTAAGCTCCCCTGAAACAAACCCAAACCTCCTGCAACCCATTTCCACTTACTTGGGGGCCCACCTACACTTCTCCCACTTGCCCCCCAACATTTCCTTACACACTTACATGCCTCCCTTACATCATTGGAAGACTTCTGAGACTTGGCATTTATGGAGGATGGGAGATAAGTGGGCTGCAATGAGGGTTGTTGGGTAGACTTTCCTAGCCTGTCAAAGTCCATCCATTCAACCTCCCATTGATGAGAGGCCTGCACACACATGCTAGGGACCACCATGCATGAAAATTGAAGGCATACACTCCATTATATTCAGCATTGAAGAGCATTGTGGAGGTGGTTACCTAAGCTTAGGAAATCCAAGGAAGAAGATGATGAATAGTGATTAGAAATTTTATGTTTATGCATTTTCCTCTCCATTCAAGTTGTAGTAAGCTTTTAATCTCTTGTAATCTTTCACTCTTACACCTTAATGTCACTTACTTCAAGTTCTTTTCAATTTTAATTACATGTTCTTCATTTCACCATTGTGGTTCATGTTTTTCTTCATTTCCTAGCTTTAAAATGGGTATTGTATATTTTTCTTCATAGCTTAAGATTTCTTGCTTTAAGTTAAGTTCTATGCTTCCTTTCTTCATTATGTCCATTTACATTATGTTTTTCCTTCTTGCTTTCATGAGTAGCTAGATTTTAGTTGGCTAATACAAGGGAGATTTCCTCTTGGGTGTGGTACTTCAACTCATTTTCTTTCCTTCCCTCGGTGTACGATGGTTCGGTTTGACTGGGTTGAGAATGGATGTGGTTGTGAGTCTTTGATATCCCGTAGGCCTAGTCCCGGGTTATGCTTGGATCCTAACCTCCATTTGGTTGTGAGTTCTTGATGCACCATAGGCATTGGCATGGTGTATGCTTGAATCCTCACCTCCATCTCGTCCCTAGCTTCCCACGAATCAATCATTCATCTATGCACCATTGGAGGAAGCTTTCGAGTTGAGTTGGGATTCCCATTAGACTGACCTCTTAGGATTAGTCAACACTTATTTTCTTGCATTTTCATTAAGAACACAACACTCCAAAACACAAACAAAAGATTTTACATCTTCTCTTTTTCACAAAACCACCTTCACACAACTTGAACTTTCCTTCCCTGAGGAGACGACCATAGAATACTTTTCCAAGTAAAACACCGACATTAAAAAGACTCATTGCGATTGGGAAGCACTTTTGTTCACACACTTACATATTTCATACATTTTGTTCATTTCATTTCCACCATTCCGTTGCCCTATCTCTTGCATGAATTCGAGTGAGAGTGACACTCACCCACACACATAAGCCATATACATATTTGAGGGTTCATGTTAGGAGCTTAGAAAAAACAACATTTTTCAAAAATCATTTTTGGTGCCGTTGTCGGGGAATGTTAAGCGTCGAGTTCAAAGGTGATTTTGGGCGGCATAGGTAAGTCTCGTGATTTTCATCATGGGACAAGGTATGTCATGTCATTTGTAAATAGGTTGTAAATAGTTTGTGTTTTATTTAATGTCTTATAATTTTTATGATAATGTATTAAATGCCACATATTTATATGATGAGTATGGGCACATCACTAGTGAGTGCCCAATAAATGCCCCTTGTTTTGAAAATGTTTGCGAGATTTGTGGTGAATATGGGCACATCACTAGTAAGTGCCCAATAAATGCCCCTTATTTTGAAAATATTTGCAAAATTTGTGGTGAGTATGGACACTTCACTAGTGAGTGTCCAATAAATTATTCGGTTCAAAATTTTACATGCGAAGGTTCTAATTCATTTTTGGCCTCCAAAAATTTTTACCCCAACCATTATGTTACACCAAGTTATCCGAGTTATGGTTGGGAGAATGAACATCATAATTTTTCATCCAATCTCACACCACCAAATGAATTTTTCCATTATCCAACATATGAAGACTCAACCGAACAAGAATTGGAAAATACTCTTTACGAGTTTATGCCCAAATAACGAAAGACCTTATTATATTGACTCATGCTATAAGTACTATGTGTGAAGGACAACATCTTGAGTTTAGTCAATGTATTAAGCATGATCACCCCAATGGAATGCAAATTGATGTTGAATCTCCCACCACTCTTGATTGTGAAAACTTTAATGAAGTTATTATCTCACATGAGACTAATGAGGCCAAAGTCATTTTGCCATTTATGAGTGGTGTTGAGATTCACATTGCGCAACTTGGGGAGGGCATTGCGTTGGAGTTAAGTGAAGAAAAATTTAAAGAAAAATTGTATACTCCATTGTTTGAAATGTATAAACTTGCCAATACCTCGGTTCGGTTGAGAATTTTGAGTCAACATACTTTCTATGTTTGGATTGATGGTTTAAGAAGGGCATTTATACAACAAAAAAAATGTTAAAACCAAAAAAAATCAATGGGCGCAAGCTCATATCCGAATTGAAGTCTGATTGACATCAGCCCTTGTTGTTTTGTTTCCATGTATATAGTAGTTAGATTTCTTTTATTGTTATATTATTATTTTCATAATGTTGTAGTGTAGATTTTAGCATGAGTTGTTTACCTCTTCCTAATTTGGACTCATATCATTTTGAGCATCATCATAGCAAATCTTATTTAATATCATGTTCGAGTCTAAGTTGGGGGGTGTAAACACGCTTTTTTGTGTTTTATTTTCCCTTTAATGTTTATATCAAAAAAAAAAAGAAAAAAAAGGGGGTATCTCATTACCCATATTACTTTCGTTTTTCTCATTGCATGATTTCTTGTGAATTGAGGAAAATGCATAGTTCAAGTTGGAGGGTGAGGTGCACCATTCACATGTTCTACCACTTTTTGTATAGAATAATGAAAAATGTGAAAAATTTAAAAATTTTGGTTCCAATATTGAACTATATTCTCCTATCCTAATGGTTATGAGATTTGTGATTAGTTGATCTTCATTATAAACTTTGAATACATGAGCACATTATAGAATTTTATCCTATGCTAGAGTATCACATACTTATTTGCTTTTGAACTCAACCATAAGTGCACCATGAACTTGTAATTTTGATAATTTACGGATTGAGTTCACATTTGAGTGCTTGACATGAATAGTGGAGATGAGTAAGAACCCATGTGAGCTTTAATGTCAATCCTTATTTGGAGGGAACTTACATTTACTCAAGGAACAAATTTTCAAATTTTAAATTTGTTCAATAATCTCATTATGCTTGTATTGGTTAGGTGTGTTTGGGTAGTTGATTGACTTTGTCTTGAAATGCATAATGCCCCTCCATGCTTATCTAGAGATGATCTTAGGCTATCTTTGACTTACTTTGAGCCTTAGCCTTTTTCTTGTGAAAAATATTATCCCTAGTGTCGTGATTGAGCCAAATTGAAATTCATTTCCATGCCATACAATTGACCAAGGCAGTGAAAATGAAAAATATCTACCTTACCTTAGTTGTTCCTTGAAGCTAAATATGAGTGATTGGAAAAGTAAAGGAAGTATGGTGTGAAAACTCAAACAAAAAGGGATGAATGATATTAAAACTCAAAGAGATCAATGGAAAAGAATGAAAATCCAAGAAAAAAAAAACAAGGGGTGGAAGAAGAAAAGAAAAAGAAAAAGAAAAGGAAAATGTTAAGGAAAATAAGAAAAAAAGAAACAAGGAGTGGAAGTGATGGTGTTAGCCTCGAAATCCCATAAATAGGAGATTTTTTTGAAATAAAAGCCATTCACTCGGAACAATCCTTCATTTCATTTTTCTAGATATCACCCCAAGGCCTCATTATAACCCATGAAATTCCTAAATGATCTAGAAAGCATGGGGGATGCATACTTTTAAAGAACAAGAGAAGTTGGTTTTGTTACCTAATGCGCTATCATTCCTCTCATGAGATTATGTCAAGGTTGTTTTATTTCTATGCATACTTCATTTTTGGATTATATGTGAGCATAGTTCGTTTTGAGCACAATATTCTATCTCACATATACACAAGGAGAGCATGCCAAGATAATCATAGTGTTATTCATTGTGAGAGACACCCTTGGTGAGTTTTGCATCAAAGCTTAATTTGGATAGACAAAGTGAATGTGAACTCCATTATGTAAATGTTTAAATTACATGTTCATTTCACACACACATGGGTTTGAAAATGAATGTGTATGTGGATACTCTAGAATAGCATTTACGGCTATGATATGTCCCATGTGTGACTGGTTCGGGTGTTCGGATAAAGTTGTTGTTGAAATCCCTATTGCTAGTTAGGGTAAGGGAATATGCTTTAAATATTGGATGCTATGAATAGGAGTTTGTAGGTACCTTCACTGGAAACCTTCACGAGACAAAACTCGTCCACTAAGGATCACCTAGGGGTTTAAAGGCTTGCTGCATCTGCTAAATACAATTGTGAAATTAGTATAGGATTATCTTTGTTTTCTTAATTTTTACATTTTGATTGCTAGCGACTAGCAAAGCTTAAGTTGGGTGGTGTGATGAGTGCATAATATTGTATATGTAAATGCCTCATAAAATGCATCTTAACTCAAATTTTGCATCTAAGTACTTAGTGTTAGCCGAAATTATGAATAATGTTGAATTTTTTATGTTGCATGTTTTTATAGCTTAAATCATTGATTTTAGGACCTTGCAACTATGTTGGATGTGTGGTGAAGGCATGGACACAATACATGAAAATTTGGAGGCTTAAAAGTGAAGAAATCAAGGAGGTATTGGTGTTTGGGAACAAAGGCACCAGCTGCCACATCATTTGGAAGAAAAGCCTCGGTTTTCCTCCATTTTGATCATGATCCGCTTCGAATCTGAACAAATGAAAAACATAAAAGTTGTAGATCTGGATGTCTTCTATCATGTGTCAAAATTACATCTCAATCCAACTATTGGATCAAAAGTTATGTCGATTCTACAAAAAGTGGTCCAGAGTAGAGAAGGAACCGTACCGGTACTTCGAATCCAGTAGCCAAATCGTACCGGTACGCTCCCCTGAGCAGCCCCGAACCTCCTGTAACCCATTTCCACTTTCTTAGGGGCCCACCTACACTTCTCCCACTTTCCCCCCAACATTTCCTTACACACTTACATGCCTCCCTTACATCATTGGAAGACTTACTTTTGAGGCTTGGCATTTATGGAGGATGAAAGATAAGTGGGCTGCAATGCGGGTTGTTGGGTAGGCTTTCCTAGCCTGTACAAGTCCATCCATTCAACCTCCCATTGATGAGAGGCCTGCACACACATGCTAGGGACCACCATGCACGAAAATTAAAGGCATACACTCCATTGTATTCAGCATTGAAGAGCATTGTGGAGGTGGCTACCTAAGCATAGGAAATCCAAGGAAAAAGATGATGAATAGTGATTAGAAATTTTATGTTTATGCATTTTCCTCTCCATTCAAGTTGTAGTAAGCTTTTAATCTCTTGTAATCTTTCACTCTTACACCTTAATGTCATTTACTTCAAGTTCTTTTCAAGTTTAATTGCATGTTCTTCATTTCACCATTGTTGTTCATGTTTTTCTTCATTTCCTAGCTTTAAAATGGGTATTGAATATTTTTCTTCATAGCTTAAGATTTCTTGCTTTCAGTTTTCTTTATTATGTCCATTTACATTATGTATTTCCTTCTTGCTTTCATGAGTAGCTAGATTTTAGTTGGCTAATCCAAGGGAGATTTCCTCTTGGGTGTGCTACTTCAACTCATTTTCTTTCCTTCCCTCGGTATACGATAGTTTGGCTTGACTGGGTTGAGAGTGGAAGTGGTTGTGAGTCTTTGATATCCCGTATGCCTAGTCACGGGTTATGCATGGATCCTCACCTCCATTTGGTTGTGAGTTCTTGATGCACCATAGACATTGTCATGGTGTATGCTTGAATCCTCACCTCTATCGCGTCCCTAGCTTCCCACGAATCAATCGTTCATCTATGCACCATTGGAAGAAGCTTTCGAGTTTAGTTGGGATTCCCATTAGACTGACCTCTTTGTATTAGCCAACACTTATTTTCTTGCATTTTCATTAAGAACACAACTCTCCAAGACACAAACAAAAGATTTTACATTTTCTCTTTTTCACAAAACCACCTTCAACCAACTTGAACTTTTCTTTCCTGAGGATACGACCTTAGAATACTTTTTCAAGTAAAACACCGACATTCAAAAGACTACTTGCGATTAGGGAGCACTTTTGTTCACACACTTACATATTTCATACATTTTGTTCATTTCATTTTCACCATTTCGTTGCCCTATCTCTTACATGAATCCGGGTAAGAGTGACACTCACCCACACACATAAGCCATATACATATTTGAGGGTTCATGTTAGAAGCTTAGGAACAACTACGATTTTCAACAATCATTGATACGTGGGCTCGGTACCGTTGGACCAAGGTTCAATAGAGTCTCAAGATTGTATACACAGAAAAACTTATGTCAGGTATAGCAAGAAGGGCTAGAAGATCCCTCGGGTGCTAGACCCGGTTGTTGGTTTATTCACTTCTGTCAGTGCAAGTCCAAAAAAGTGAATTAGGCGTATGGAGCCAGTGGTGCAATTCCAAAATTCGTTGCCCAATAAAGACACAATATTTTGTTTTATAAACATACTCTTGGATGTGCAACATCCAACAATGCTTGGTTTTATAAATACTTGACTTTTATTTCAAACAAGCATTGGGGGAACTTCATCAATGATAAAGGTTGTATACACATGTATTGCATTGTGTTGTGGGAGCCGGTGAGGGCTCGGGTTAAAGTGCATGAGTGAATGCGATCTCATATCATGACATGACATGGTAGAGTTTCAACCTTGAATCACATAATCTTGTTTGAAATGGATAAATGTTGTTGAGTGATGCATGTGTACATTCCATATTCATCTAGGTGGGGAGTACCCTCTGTAGGAGACACTCTATTGAGCGTAGCTCACCCTATACAACAAAACATTTCAAGTATAAGACACATGCCGGTGGATGGCTCTCATTTGGGCCATTAAGGGTGAAGAAAGACCAAGAAGTGGCTTTACTTTGAGATTTTGTATAACATTGTTACAATTATGTTTTGGCATGTAAATTTATGGTAAATGAATGTAATAAAACTTGTACTTATCAAGTTTTATATAGGAAATGATGTTACACATGTATTGGATGGGTGTGGAAGGGTTTGGAATGGATTTAAAATGGAAAACAGGCCAAACAGACAATTCTAGACAAACCATACCGGTACGACGTGTCCAATAGGGTACGTGTACCGGTACGCTTTCTAAAAGTCAAAAATTTTAAAACTATTTTGTCATGCTTTTGGCCTATGTTTTTCTTCCCTCCAATGATGTAAATGGACCATAATGAAGTATGAATCATGGCATATTGGACCATGATTGGATCTAATAAATAATTGAACCCGGAGTACAATTGTGGATTATGATCCCGGTTAGAGGATGTTATCACCTGTTGTCGGGTTATGCGGTATTCACGAGTATTTTAGCGGGTTGATGGGTTATCAATGGACTACTAGATTTTGGGGGTGTCACAGGTAGGTTTTCAAATAAAATCAGTTGGAAAATACATTGATCAACTTGGACAATAACATCTTCCACAACTTCTCATTGATTTTTTATTGAACGGTCTGCTAGTTGTAGTGTAACATTGGAAGGTTTTAGCTCACTTAATCCTAGTTGTGTATATAATAAATATGTCATTAAAGTACAACTGGATCCAAGATCGAGTACTTGTTCAATACAAAAATTTCTAATAAAACATGAGAATGTAGGACTACATGAATCTTTGTACTTAAGAAGCGTGTCATGTTGTATTATAGTTTAACTTGTTCAGTTGAAAATACTTTCTTTAGTACATTAGTTCTTCTTTTTATTGTGCACAGATCTTTTAAGAATTTAGCATAAATCAAAACTCTTTTTAATGCATCTAACAAAGGAATATTAATTTTTACCTGTTTAAATAACTCAAGAATGTCAAACTGATCTTTGCTAGATGAAGACTTTCTAACCCTATGAGGAAAAGGTAAAGGAATAGGATATGGAGGATCTTTTTCACTTTGTATTTCTGGTTGCTTTTTGACTAAAGGTTCAGATTCAAGTGGTTCGTTTAGAGGAATTGACTTACGTATTTTTTTTGGGAATTCTGGGTTTAATAGTTTTGTCAATTATCTTACCACTTCTTAGTGTTCTGATTGCTTGTACTTGACTTGGAGAAGTTTCAGTGGATACAAAATTAGATTGACTCTGACTTTGTGGAGGTTTGGTTGAGATGGAAATTTTCCTTTCTCTGAAGTACTTAAGAACTGGGTCAACTGAGCGAGATGACTCTTGATATCTTCAATACTTTGTGAAGTTTGGGTTTTAAAATCATTAAATGCTTGAGTTGTTTGAGTATTGAAATTCATTTGACTTTGAATGAATTGATTCATAGTATCTTCTAGTGTTCTTCTTTGAGGAGGTTGATACGGTTGATATTGTTGTTGATTTTGTAGTTGTGGTAGACCTTGTGTTTGATTTGTAGGTTGTGTATTTCTCTAACTAAAATTTGGATGATTTCTCCATCCTAGATTATAAGTTTTAGAATATGAATTTCAATAAGGTTTAGTATAAGTTGGAACAACATTAGATTGTTCAATCAAGACTTCTTTAAAAGTAGGTATAGTTGGACATTCCCCAGCAGGATGTCCTAACAACGCACAAATTTCACCTACTTGATACATAGAAGAAACAGTAGTTGCTTGCTTAATTTTTTTCATTTCTAAGGCTTCTAGTTTCCGAGATAAATTATTCATTTTAGTTCTCAGGTCATCATTGTCTTTTAACACATATTTTCCTCTTTTAGATGTAGGTGGCTTATTTTCCATAATGTTTGAAGAAGTTGAGTCTCACATCTAGGAACTCTCGGAAATAGTATCAAAAAATTGAAATGCTTCTTTAGGATTTTTATACATAAACTCTCATTGGGCCATTATTTCAATAAATTGTCGCATTGCATATGGAAGAGCATCATAAAAGAAACCAACTAAAGTCCAGTTTTCAAATACATGATGTGGACAAGCTTGGAGAAGATCCTTAAATCTTTTCCAATATTGATAAAAAATTTCTTTTTCTTTTACAACAAAATTCATTATTTGACGTCTTAATGTATTAGTACGATGCACCGGAAAAAACTTTTTAAAAAACTCAATTTGTAAAGTTGCCAACTTGTGATAGAATTTGCCCGTGAAGAGTTTAGTCATAGTTTAGTTTTATCTTTTAAAGAAAAAGGAATTTTTTTTAATTTCATCATTTCAGAATTATCTTGAAAAGTCATACAGACTTCTTCAAATTCTTTTATATGAACATAGGGGTTTTCATCTTCTAAACCAAGGAACTATGGTAGTAGCTGTATTGATCCTGGATTGATATTATTATTTGGAGCGTCTATTGGAAAATCAAAACATGACGGGACATTAATTCTTGTAGGATGTAGATATTCTCTTATTGATTGAGTATTTTGAACTACTTCTTGTTCTCTAACTTTTTCCTCCCTAGGTACGTTTTGAGCCATACTTAAATCAAATGATTCTTGTGTAGATTGTGATGATGAAGAAGACGGAGTTGACTGATTGATAAAACCTACTGATGAATGAACATACATAGACAATTAATAGCAAACAAACAAACTATAAACATACAAAACACATAAACAAATATCTTTTTATTTTTAGTTTTATTATTATTTTTTTTAAATTACCATAACTACCCAACAACGGCGCCAAAAACTTGATTCGCACTTTATTGTGATCTGAATTATATTAATTATACACCAAAGTATATGTGGTCAAATTATAATTTTCTCAATTTAAACTAAATTATCGATCCCACGAAGAGTTTTCAGTAATTTATAATGTAAAATAAATAAAACAAGCAGTAAAGTGATTGTTTGAAGCAATATAACGTTTGATAGCTTGTGATGTGAGCTTAAATTGATAACTAGTCTAATTTAAATAAAGTGCGGAGATAAGCTTGTTAATAATAACAATATAAAAGATACCCTTTAGTTTAAGAATCTCATATGCTTTATATTGGTTAAATACTGGAAATGCTATCTTGCCGCAATTAACTCCCAATTTACTGGCAAGTCAATCGGTAGGTCTGATATATATAAACCATCACACAACAACTTCTTAGATTAGCTAGTGGTATTCATGGCAATTGATAAATCCAAGCATACCAGAAGGACAAGCCATTCATGAGGATTACTAGAATTATTCAATTGATCTCGTGATTGTGAGTGTGTACATAATAAACCATAACCTAGCAACTTCTTAAGCTAGCTGGTGGTATTAAGTCATAACCCAGCAACTTCTTAGGTTAGCTAGTTATAGATGTGTCAATTGACTAATCCAAGTGAACTAGAAGGACAAACCATTCATGAGGAATACTTGAATTACTCAATAGTTCATGTGTGATATATATACCAGTTAAACATCCTCAGCGTTCCGATGGAGGACAAGCCATACCGGTAGGAACACCTTGATTGTTCAACTGACAATATAGTTATATATAGTAGTTAAACAACCCTAATAACCCAAAAGGACAAGTCATTCATGAGGATCATTTAGGTTTTGTACCATGCATCAGTAGAACATCCTTATCATTCCGCTGGAGGACAAGTCATACCGTTCGGAACACCATGGTTGTTAAACTGGCAGGTTGATGATGCACCGATGACATAATTTTAGGCACAACACCAAAATTACGTACATCACTGTATCATGTATGAAGCGTATAATACATATACATAAAAATATAAAACATCAATATTTCCATAGTCTAACCAATACTATACATATGTTCACCCTTTGTTGAAGGGTATAAGTGACTACTCACGCCCCATTGTTACTGACAAGCAAGGAGTGCGGGTAATCTTCATTACAATTGAAATTAAAACACAAACTCTAAAAATTCTTTCACAAGGAACACTTAAAACACAACCACCTTTATTTTAATCAAAACAACAAAGTGGCGGTAGTTCAACTATCCGAATAGAAATATACAACAGAAATGTAGAAATACAGAGTATCGGTTGGAGAGTAGGATGGACCGGCTTTGTATTCAACTTTCTCTTTTCTCTTTTTCTTTCTCTCTTCCTTTCTCTCTTTGGTGTTCTCCCTTGGCTCTTGGGTTTCCGGCCTTGTGAATGAAGAAGAAAAGCCCCTATTTATAAACAAAAGGAAAGCACAAGGTGGAGGATAAACTCCAACCGCCTATGGAGGACCGTCCGGACGTCACCACCACCATCATAACGGTGGTGCCTTATAGGAGGGGCCATGTGTCTTCTTTTGGATTTTCCATGTGTCTTGTTTTGGATCTTGCATGTTTCTTTTACACTTTGGTCCTTCGTTTTTTTACGTTTTGCAAGATTGCCTCCTATTCTCCAGTAATTCTACAAGAAACCCTGCAATTTTGAACATAAAATATTTAATACTTTAATCTACGCACAAAACCCTACTTAATCATTTTTAGTTGTTTTATCTTACAAAGTTGATTACTTAATCATTTTAAATTGCACACTAGTTAGGATTAATCACACCCCCAACCTAAATTTTACTAGTCCCTAGTAAAATTGAAAAACTATTAACAAAATACAAACAAAGATAAAATCATTTTTGTAGATTTTTTACGACACTTAGCCGTTAAATCCCTAGGTGATCCCTAGTGGATAAGTTTTGCCTCGTGAAGGTTTTCAGTGAAGCTATCTGCAAACTTTATTAGTTAGGAATTTATAACTCATGCTTTTCACAAGTAAAATTAAATCAGTATTTCTGTGTATTGTTATAGTACTTCCTTTTTCTGATCACTAGAAGAGTAAGGCACGTTAGTTGTAACATTATCTATTTATTTTACAAAAACTTGTGTGTGTGTGTGTAAGAATTTCTTTATGTAAAAAATCACTTAGGAAATATTGCCCTCTTTCATGGAAGTCTTGATGTCAATCCTTTCCTGAAATACACTCAGCAAAGAATACATATACATTATAATGACTATTCTCTTTATAGCTACATTTGATTTTAGAATATTGATAACAAAACAAATAATATCACATGTAAGATATCTGAAGAACATATTTTTTTATTAAAATTGAATTTTGGGATCATTGGTTAGTAATCTCAAGAACAGGAAGGTCTGACACCATAGCTACCTCCCAAGTTTCGGAGGATCTCAGCTTGCTTTGCCTCAACGCTAAGCATAATCACTCTCAAAATCCTTCTATCCCCTGTCTCAACATGGGCTTCCTCTGTTTCTTGAATTATTTCCTTGTTGTTCCTAACCTCCTAACATCATCCCTCAACGTATGTGTGTGGTATATGAATGAAATGAGGAGTGTCACTGTCCCTTGGAATGATGTCAAAAGAAAGGGCAAGGGAATGCTGGAATATGAAATGTGTGTGTGTGAGCAAAAATGCTTCCCAAGCGCAAGAAGACTTTTGTGTATCGTCTTTTACTTGGAGGTATTCCAAGGTCGTCTCCTCGAGGAAGGATGTGAATTGTGTTGAAAGTGATTTTTTGTAAAAACTAAGTCTGAAAGGTTTTCAACCAATTTGAATTTTCTTGACCTCTTCACCCTCCAAGCCTCCTTTAAGTTACCCTTTCATCTTCGTTGACTTCAATCACTTTAATGGGGGCTTAACTCAAGCTATTTACATAATTTTTCCTGCATTTACATAAATGACATAAGTGTAGGTGGGACCCCCAAATGCCAGAGCTTGAGTTGCAGGCTGTCTGGACAATCTGGGCAAAACCTTTCGGAAGGTTTGTGCAAGAATAGTTAAATGAGGAAACTAGTAGGAAAAACCTTACAGAAGGTTTTCATCAAATATGCAGTTTTCTTGGTTTCTTCACCCTCCAATCTTTTCTTTAAGTCATCCCCTCATCTTCATTGACTTCAAACACTTCAATGGGGGCTTAACTCAAACCATTTACATCATTTTACCTGCATTTACACAAAATTCCATCAACGAGACGATTAAACGATTTTCTCCCCAATTCAAGTCAAAAGCAATTATAAAAAGGGCATATTAACATACAAAATATGTCATGTTTTTGTGCTAATCACACCCCTCAACTTGAGGTTTGCTAGTCCCTAGAAAACATTATTTCAAACCACACGCTATACATGAAAACAAACATCCATTCACACAAACAAAAATCCAAACCCCTAAAATGCATAAATCATATTGCAATTAAATAAATAGCTTTGGGCAATGATTAAACAAAACAACTGTGGTATTTCATTGATAATTTTCAAAAGTTCTTTACACTGAGTTCGAGTTTCAAAATAAAACGACCAAAACATAAAGATGCTTCGACTGGCTTACATAAGAAACCCTAACTATGTACAACTAAAATTCAAAAGAAAATAGCAAAATCCTCAATCATCCTTCTCGTCAAATGCATCCTCCTCCTCGGTCTCTGACAACTCAAATTCTAACTCCTCATTATCGTCGTTGTCGACCTCAACAGTCATGGATGGCACTAGAGTTGTGGTTGAGGGTCCAACAGGCTGCAGTGGAGGTCCTTAGGGGATAGGGCCATCCGGGAATATGTGTTGGAACAATCGTGTCACCATGACCAACAGTCCATGCATGGTGGCCTCCAGCGCATCCATACACTGTGCCATAGTGCGGACTGGAGCAAGTGTAGGTGTAGGTGATGGAGGTGCTGAAGAAGATGACACGGCTGCTGATGGCTCTGGCCTCCCAACCCTAGGTCTCTTTGCCCCAGTTTTAGCATCCCTCTTTTGAATGTTGGACTTCGCTATGACTCTAGTATTTGTGGGAAATAGTGTGTCATGGACATAGTGTTTCACCTTAGCCAGGTTGTAGAGACGGGTGACGAGGCTGCCAATAGGGAGATTTGCATTTTCCTTTGCAGCCAACGCTACATCCATCACCACCCCAGTCATGAAAGAGTGGAGGAGGGCCAATTTCTCAATGTTCGGGTTCTTTTCCAAACCCCGAGGCATAAGGTTATAATGTAACACTTTGTTCATTACCGCATATGAATGCTTGAGGCCCTCGACCAACATTGTTCCTTTGAACGTGGTCGGGTCCTCATAGGTGAAGGTCACGTAGTCTACGAGAGTCCTACCCCCATCCATGGGGTCCTTATCCCATCCACGGGGGTAGTCGGGGGTGGTCTCTCATACTCCATAATCGTGGCAATAATGTCGAGGGTCGCCTCAAATGTTTTTCCCCTCACATTGGTCCTTAGTCTTCCCCCATCATCACCAAACATTAATAACTTGGTGTAAAACTCACGGCACATACTCAAATTGTATCCCTTCAGCTCCTTAAACCACAAATTCAACCCCGAGCCTAAATCACCCTCACCACCTCATCATTGGGCCCAAGGGAGACCTTGTCGACGAACCTCTTCCACGTTACCATTTTCTCCTCAATTTATTGCCTCCGAGCATCATGCTTCACCTTGGTGCTTCTCTCCTCCCTCTCTTGGCAACTTGGGCCCTCCCCAGCTTTCTTTTGGGAGCTAGAGCCCGTAGGTGGAGGAGAGTTCGGGCATGTCCTCTTTGTGCAAACCATGAGTATCAACAGTGCCCCCAAACATAGAAGAATAAAAAACATCACGATGAAGCTCTCCATAGGCTCAAATACCACCATGGACATCCCATTCATCCTAGCCATTGTAATGGAGTCAAGTAGGTTTAGTAAAGATCAAAGAGACCGAGCAATTTGTGGGGAAAATGGAAACCTAGGGTTTTGTGGAGAACACTTGAAATTTTCGGCTAAAACACTCTAAAATTTAACCCTAATCAAGAGAAAGTGAGAAAATTGAAGTTTGGGAGAAGTGTTTTGAAGATTTAAAGAGGTTTGATGGAGATGAGAGCATCTGCAAGCTTGAGAATTGTTGGAAATGTGAAGGGTTTCTAAAAAAAAATGAACTTAAAACCCTCATTTTTAGGTTTCTGGGCAAAACCTTCTTGAAGGTTTTGCTTACTGCCTGGGGCAAAAATTACACTAGGAAAAACCTTCCGGAAGGTTTTGTCCTATGGACAAAACCTTTTGAAAGGTTTTTGAATAAACATTTCCGAAAGTTTTTGCCTTTGCTGTGAAACCATTCCTTTGTTCAAAAATTTACATTCAATCCAACTTTCCTCAACCTAAAACATTTTAACACCCTTTCCAAAACATCTAACCTACCAAAAACTTGAACCACACATACAAACCACAACTGGTTAATCATGCCCAAAGTCATTTACAAAATTGCAACATGATTTAAATTTTTTTATGTTTTCAAAGTACAAGACATAGATTTCTAATTTAAACTACCAAAATGAATATCCAAAATGTAAAGCATGAATTCAAAAAAAAAAGAACATTCCTAAATCTTATCAAATATCGTAAATTTAGCAATATTCCCCTATCCTTTAAGCATAGGACTGACTACCCAACACGTCGTTCAACTGCCCAAACCAAGCACACATGAGCAACAACATGACTTTAAAAGTTAGTCTAGAGTATAAACCAACACATTCATTTTCAAACTCGTGTGAGTGTGCAATGGACATGTAATTTAAGCATTTACACAATGGAATTCACATTCACTTTGACTATCCAAATTAAACTTCGATGCAACCTCACCTTGGGTGTCTCTCAACAATGAATCACTTTCTTGTTATCCTGGTATGCACTCTAAGTTTATATGTGAGTTAAAATCTTGTGCACAAAACAAAATATGCTCACATATAATCCAAGAATGAAGTTCATGCATGAAAATAAAACAACCTTGACATAATCTCGTGAAATGAATGCTACGGCACTATATGGCAAACTAACTTCTTTTTTTCTTTAAAAGTATGCATCTTCCATGCTTCTCTAGAACATTTAGGACTTCAATGGTTATGATGGGGTCTTGAAGTGATATTGAGGCAAAAGAAACGAAGGATATAAGATAACAAAGAGGGTTGTTCCGAGTAAATGACATTTATTTCAAAAACATCTCCCTTTTATGGGATTTTCAGTCTAACACCATCACCACATTCTTTGTTTATTCTCTTTATTTTTCTTAACATTTTCCTTTTTCTTTTGTCATTTTTTTCTTCTTTTTTACACCCTTATTCTCCTTTTTTGGGATTTTCATTCTTTGTCTATTAAATTCTTTTGAGTTTCAACATCATTCATCCCTTTTGTTTGAGTTTTCACACCATACTACCTTTTCTTTTATGATCACTCATATTTAGCTCTAAGAACAACCAAGGTGAGGTAGATTTTTAACATTTTGCACTAGCTTGGTCAAATATGTAGCATAGAAACGAATTTCAGTTAAGGCTCAATCACGACACTAGCGATAATATTTTCACAAGAAGAAGTTCAAGGCTCAAAATATTAAAAAACAGCCTAAGATCACCTCTAGATAAGCATGGGGGATCATTATGCATTTCAAGATAAGTCAATCAACTACACAAATGCACCTAACTGAAACAAAAGTAATAAGATTATTGAACAAATTTGAAATTTGAAGAGTTGTTCCTCGAGTAAATGTAAGTCCCCTACAACAAAGATTGACACTAAAGCTCTCATGGGTTTTTACTAATCTCCACTTTTCATGTCAAGCACAAAAATGACAACTCAATCCATAAATTGAAGAAATTACACACACCAGGTGCACTTAAGGTTGAGTTTAAAAGAAAACACATATGTGATACTCTAGCAAATGATGAACCTCTATAATTTGCTCATGTATTAAGAATTCAACGCAAAAATCAACGTATCAACAAATAGTCTTAATAAGGGAATACAGATTAACATCCAGATATTTTCACACAAAAAATTTCAAATTTAAATTTTTTAAAATTTTCACTTAATTTGCAACTATTGCAAACGAAAATTGGTATTATCAACAAAAATCTCCACAAACATTGGTGTATAATACAACTGGAACACCTCACCCCCAACTTGATTCATGCATTGTCCTCAATGCAACAAAAAAAGATATGATATGCAATCAAGGACTGTAAAAAGAGTGGGGATAGAGAAAACCTCGAACTTGACCTTTTAACAAAAGCACCAACATTTGTGACTAGGAAAAACAACACTATACGAAAAGGCAAATTAAGTAACACAACAGATAAAGTAAGTAAAACAACTGTCCAATAACCAACATAAGAACATTGATTCCTCCAACAAGTCTAGGTAAACCGGATCCATCAAAGCCTCCTCTACTCCTTGTCCTTCAAAACCCTCGAAAAATGGCTTAAGACTTTGGTCATTGACCTTGAATGCCCTACCATCTTTGGGGTTTGTGACTTCCACAGCTCCATTGTGGTAGGCTACCTTGATAAGATAGGGGTCATCCCAACAGGATCAGATTTTACCTTGAAAGATTGAGAGACAAGAGTTACATAAGTGCACTTTTTGGCCGAGCTCAAATGACTTTCTCATAATGGATTTGTCATGAAATATCTTATCCCCCTCTTTTAAAACTTTAGAGCTCCATACGTATCTCTTCTAATCACTTCTAATTCATTCAATTCTAGCTTCCTATGCTCTACAGTCATTCCCAAATTGAAGTTTTGAGTCTTTATGGGCCAATTGGCCTTGTGTTCCATTTCGATTGGCAAATGGCAAACCTTTCCATAGACGAGCCGGTAGGGAGACATGCCAAAGACAGTCTTGTAGGTAGTGCGGTAAGCCCATAGGGCATCAATCAGTCTAAATGACCAATCTTTCTTATTCAAGTTCACCGTTTTCTCTGAGTTATTTTTTATCTCCCTATTAGCTAACTCAGCTTGGCCATTGGCCTGTGGGTGATATGCAATGGATAACTTATGTGTGATGCCATATTTATGCATCAAAGACGCAATTGGCCTATTGCAGAAATGTGATCCGCCGTCACTTATCATAGCACAAGAAATCCTGAACCTCGAAAAGATGTTCTCTTTCAAGAATTTGACCACGACCTAGTGGTCCTTGGTCTTGGTTGGGATAGCCTCCACCCATTTGGACACGTAGTCCACTGTTAATAGAATTTATAGGAAACCAAACGACACGGGGAAGGGACCCATAAATTCAATGTCCCAACAATCAAATTTTTTAATGACAAGTACATAGGAGAGGGGCATCATATTCCTTTGGGTCACTACTTGATGAAAACTATTGTAGTATATTCCATAGTCTCCGCACATCACCCTCAAATGTATATATAGCTTATGTGTGGAAGGAGTGTCACTCTCTCTCAAAATAATGTGGGAAATTGGGCAACATAATGGTGGTAATGAAATGAAAATAAAATGGAATGCGTGTCTACAAAAGTGCTCCCCAAGCGTAAGGAGTCTTTTCAATGTCATTGTTTTACTTAAAAAAGTATTCCAAGGTCGTCTCCTCAGGGAAAGAAAGTTCAAATTTGTGAAGGTGATTTTGTTAAAAAGAGAGAAGTGTAAAATCTTTTGTTTGTTTTTTGGTGAGTGAAGTTTTTAAATGAAAATACAATAAAACAAGTGTCGGCTAATCCGAAAGGTTCACACCAATGAGAAGCCCAATCAACTTGAAACCTTCCTCCGAAGGTTTATAGATGAACGATTGATTAATGAGAAGCTAGGGACGAGATGGTGAGGAATCAAGTATAAACCGTGATCAGGCCTTCGGAACATCAAAGACTCACAACCACATCCACTCTTAACCCAGTCAAACCGAACCATCATACACCGAGAGAGGTCAAAAAATGAGTTGAAATGGAAAATCCAAGAGGAGGTCACCCTTGAATTAGCTAACTAAAAATCTAGCTATTCATGATCAAAGGAAAGACATGCATAATGTAAAGGCATTTTAAGAAATGAAGCTTGAGACTTAACTTAAAGCAAGAAAACTTGAACTATAAAGAAAAAAATACAATACCCATTTAAAAAGCATGACATGAAGAAAACTTAACTCAACAATGGTGAAATGAAGAACTTATAAGTAAACTTGGAATACATTGAAATAACTAAGATTAAAGTGCAAGAAATGAAGATTACAAGAGATTTAAATCTTACAATAATTGAAATAGAGAAGAAAGTGCAAAAACATAACTACTATTTATCATCTTCTTCCTTGAACTACTCCTAAGCATAGGTAGTCACCCTTCAAGAACTTGTGTAATGTTAAATATATGGAGTGTGAGAGTCTTGCCATTTCGTCCATGGTGGTCCCTAGCATGTGTGTACAGGCCTCCCATCAATGGGAGGTGAGATGATGGCTTGGACAGGATAGGAGCAGCCTACCCAGCAACTCCCCTGACATCCCCCTTCTCTACCATCCACATTAATGCCTTTGCTTCAAAGTCCTCAACAAGGGGGTAGGAGGCATATAGATGTGTAAGGAAAGTCAGGGGCAAGTGGGAGAATCAATGGTGGGACTCCCAAAGCAAGTGGGGATGATTTGCAAGCGCTCTGGGCTATTATGGGGAGTGTACCGGTATGCAGTATTGGTACTCTTTAGCTATTGCAGTTCGAAGTACCGGTACTGCGTACCGGTACACTTTGTCTGCTCTGGACTAGTTTTCATATAATTGTCATAACTTTTGATCCAATTGTTCGATTGAGCTAAATTTTGACACAATATAAAAAACATCCAGATCTACAACTTTCATGTTTTGAAAATTTTCAGATTCGAAGTGGATCATGGTCAAAATAGAAAAAAACTAAGGTACTACAACCAAATGGTGTGGTTGATAGTACCTTTGTTCCCAAGCACAAAAACCTCCTTGATTTATTCACTTTTAAGCCTCCTAATCCTATTGTAATGTGTCCATGCCTTCACCACACATCCATACTTAGTTGCAAGGTCCTAAAATCCATCATTTAAGTTATAATTATAAGCAACATCGAAAATTCAATATTATTCATAATTTCGGCAAACATCTATGTACTTATATGCAAAATTTGAGTTAAAATGCTTGTAATGAGGCCATGAAATATGAAATATTTTGTGCTCGTTAGTTACACTACTCAGTCTTTGGCATTTATCGCATTCTTTACAAAATGAAACACAATCTTTGTGAAGTGAGGGCCAATAAAACCTAATTGTAGAATTTTCATTGAAGTCTTCTTAGAAGAGAAGTGACCACCACATGTTTCGGAGTGGCAAAATTCAAGGACATCCCGCTACTCATTTTTCGGTATGTATCTCCACATGACTTTTTCAGGGCAGTACTTGAACAAGTATGGGTTGTCGAAGTAAAAGTACTTCACATCCACCATAAATCTTCTTCGATCCTCTGGGCTTCAATGAGGTGGTATTTGTCCTGTTGCAAGATAATTACATATTTCAGCTTACCAGGGACAAAACAAAATTAATCGAAAGTAATTGCTCATCGAGAAAAAAAATCAGGGATAGGAATGTGTTCATCGACCTCTTGCACCAATAGTCGGGACAAATGATCTACCACCACGTTCTCCACTCCCTTCTTATCTTTGATTGTCAAATTGAATTCTTGGAGTAGGAGGATCCACCTGCATCCTGCTTAGACAACAAATATTTCAATATAGTCTACTATTGGTGAACCAATGATGTAAGACTGAAATTTATCCAATGCAAATGCTACCGCTAGTAACTCCTTTTGTATGGTGGTATAGTTCATTTGTGCTTCATTAAGTGTTTTCCTAGCGTAGTATATTACATAGGGTCTGTTATCCCCCCTTAACTGAGCACTGCGTCGACCGCATAATCACTCGTGTCGCACATAAGCTCAAAAGGTAAATCCCACTTGGGCGGTCACATAATTGGAGGTGTAGTAAGCATGCTTTTGAGTTTTGTAAAAGATACCTCACAATTATCCGACTACTCAAAAGGGACATCCTTAGATAGTAAATTGGTCAAAGGTAGGGTCAATGCACTAAAGACTTTAATAAAACGACACTAAAAGCCGGCATGGCCTAGAAACAACCTGATATTCTTTATGACCTTCGGTGTAGGAAGGTTGGAAATGGCCTCAACCTTTGATTTGTCCATTTCGATCCCCTTTGCCGAGATGATATGCCCAAGAACAATTCCTTGTGTCTCTATGAAGTGACACTTCTCCCAATTCAAGACTAAGTTCTTCTCCTTGCATATCTCGAGAACTCTCTCCAAATTCTCCAAAACATCTATCAAAGGAATCCCCAGACATTGAGAAGTCATCCATGAACACCTGTATAAACTTCTCCACCATATCACTCAAAATCCCCATCATGCAACTTTGAAAATTTTCAGGGGCATTGTACAACCCAATAGGCATACGACGGTAGACAAAGGTACTGTAGGGACAAGTGAATGTGGTCTTCTCTTGATCTTCCAATGCAATCTCGATTTGATTGTAGCCGGTGTATCCATCTAAGAAGCAATAGAATAAATGTCCCACTACTCTTTCTAATACTTGGTCGAGGAATGGCAATGGAAAGTGGTTTTTTTCTTGTGCATAAGTTGAGCTTTTGGTAATCAATACACACTCTCCATCTGATGATCACTCTTATTGGAATAAGCTCATTCTCCTCATTTGCAACAACCGTGATCCCCGATTTCTTCGATACCACTTGAGGGGAACTCACCCATTTGTTGTCGGCAATAAAGAAGATGATGGCCACATCAAAAAATTTAAGTACCTTGTCCCTCACCACATCCTTCATAATTGGATTCATTCTTATTTGTGGTTGTCTAGAAGGCTTGGAGTCATCCTCAAGATAAATGCAGTGTGTGTAAACGAGGGGGCTTATCCCCTTGATGTCGACAATTCCCTTATGCCATTTCAATACTTCCAAGAGATCCCCTTCTTGCTTCTCATCCAGAGTTGAGCTAATCACTATAGGAAAGGTCTTGTCATCCCCAAGATGTGCATACTTAAGATGGGATGGTAATGGCTACAATTCCAATATGGGTTTTTGCTCATTTGATAAAAAATCTTCTTGTCTTGGTCCGGAAGCTGGTCAAATGTAGGGGTCCACTTTTCTACCCCTTTCCAACTCTCCGGCTCCTCTTGCTCATCAATCCCTTCCTCCCCCAATTTTTACATTCCCAACAACTCCAAGTGCTCCTCTACCAAGGTGTCAATCCTATTGAATTCTTGAACTTCCTCACCATCCTCCAGTTGTTTGTTCAAATAGAACACATTGAAGCCCATAGTCATGCTCCCCAAAGGAAGCTTCATAAGACTATTCTTGCAATTAATAATAGTGTTATAGGTTGCAAGAAACAATCTACCTAATACAATAGAGATTTGGGAGCATGGGTTAGCAATAGGGTGAGTTTCAAGCACAATAAAATCGATAGAAAAATAAAAAGTTATCCACTTGAACCAAAACATCCTCAATCACTCCTTTCGGTGTTTGAATGCTCCGATCCGCCAGCTGAAGAGTGAATGAAGTTGGCTTCAACTCTTCAAATTGGAGTTGCTTATACACCGAGTAAGGCAGGAGGTTGACACTAGCCCCCAAATCAAGCAATGCTTGCTCCACCCGACAATTCCTTGTTGTGATGGCAATGGTAGGGTAGCTAGGGTCTTTAAACTTTGGTGGGGTGTTCGTCCTTAGGATTGAGCTCACTTGCTTAGTGAGGAATGCCTTCTTGTGGACATTAAGTTTACTCTTCACTATGTATAAGTCCTTCAAGATCATTGCACAAGATGGAATTTGTTTTATCACGTCAAGGAGTGAAATGTTGATTTTCACTTGCTTAAACATCTCAATTATATCAGAATTGTTAGCCACCTTGACACGTGGCTTCAAACGATAAGGAAAAGGGACAAGAATAGGGGATACATGCTCATCAACATTCTTTTCTTTCTCACTCACCTCACCCTCAGAACCATCCTTAGTCTCTTTTCTATTGGCAATCTGGTGTTGGATGAAACTTTTGGCACAATGGTCTTATCAATTTGTTTACCACTTCAAAGGGTGGTGACTGCTTTAAGTTGCTTACAACTCTCATTTGCGGGTTCAGATGACTCAATGACATGTTGGCCTATAGGGTTCTCTTGGGGTTGACAAGGAATTTCCCTTTTTCTTGTTGTGATGATGATGTGAAACCCGCCAAGAATAACGAGAACCAACAACGAAAAGGAACCCAAGATCGTTCTACGTTCAGATTTGAATGGAAGACCTCGACCCGTTGTTTACGACAAACAAGAACCTTGGTATATAGACCTCAACCCGCTGTTTGTGAAACAAGAACCTTGGTATAAAGGAAGACGCCACAAACGGTATGGAAATCC
>CM042189.1:18089887-18119682 GCA_023539305.1 Ilex asprella | reverse complement strand
TAGTCATTACAAGGATTAGGAAACTTCCTAAAATAGCTTATCCTATTTAAGGAATATCTCTTACTTGTGGGTAAAGAAATATCTCTTACTTTCCTAAAAAGAATAACTCACATGCCTAAATTTAAAAGGAAAGTACTTGGCATGCAAGTCTTACAATCAAACCCTAATAAGAATGAATAGGGCGCCGTTACTGTAGCATGAACAGTACGGTGCTACAGTAACTCCGAAAATCCTATTTCATAAGAAGTAAAACATGTGGGATTGGAGGCCTTTAAATAAATTGGAGGCCTTTAAACATGTGGGATTGGAGGCCTCTAAAAATAATAATCCTTTAAATAAATTGGAGGCCTTAACAACAACGGGCCAATTTAAGCTTAGCCTTAGCCTAGCCGGATTCCTCTAGAACTTGAACCATGTTGATGAATCTTTGTTGTTCAAGTGGATCATGGTCAATGGGCCTCCACAAACTTGCTTGAGTCCATGCCTCTTGAATTAGACCATTGAGTACCTCCTTAAACTTCCTTGCTCGTGCTCTCGTAACCGGCCCAATTGGAACTTTAACTAGATCTCTTGAAGTTGGGCCATGATTCCCATCACACTACTTGTGTGGGACTTACCTACTTGCTATCAACAATCAAAAAAATGATCCCCACATCAAGTATTTTCAAATCCTCATCCCTAACCACCTCTTTTATGACTAGATTCAATCGTCTTTGTGGCTGTCAGGAAGGTTTGGAATCCTCTTCAAGATATATGTGGTGAATGCAAATGAGAGGGCTTATCCCCTTGATATCCGCAATGGTCTACCTAATTGCTCCTTTATGTTTTCTCAATACCTCGAAGAGTTCTTTTTCTTGTTCCATGTTCAGCGTGGAGCTAATGACCACTGGAAATGTTTCTTCTTCTCCA
Organism: Ilex asprella; assembly: GCA_023539305.1. NCBI lineage: Eukaryota > Viridiplantae > Streptophyta > Magnoliopsida > Aquifoliales > Aquifoliaceae > Ilex > Ilex asprella. The sequence continues at coordinate 18,118,773 of CM042189.1, read as the reverse complement.
AGATAGGCATACTTCAAATGGGAGGGTAACAGCTTCAACTCCAACTTTGGCTTTTGTTCATCCAATGGAAAATTTTTCATTTCTTGTTGGGGTAACTCCTCGAACGTAGGGATTCAACTTCCCATCCCTTTCTACTCTTCTACCTCCTCTTGCTCATCCAATTCCTCAAGATTCATAATTTCTTCCTCCTTGAATTTTAACATCCACTCCAAATTCAAATGTTCCTCAACCAAGGTGTCAATTCTATTGACCTCATTTACTTCCTCATCATCACCCAGTTGCTTTGCCCAGTTGAATACATTGAGCTCTATTGTCATATTCCCAAATGCCAACATCATGCAACCATTCCTGTAATTTATCAAGGTATTAGATGTAGCAAGGAAGGGTCTTCCAAGTATTACGGGAATTTGTGAGCTAAGGTTAGCAACAGGGTGCGGATGCTATCCTTGGTGTGTGGATGCTACGATCAATTTATCAATTTGAACTAAGAAATCTTCCACTACTCTCCTTGGTGTGCGGATGCTACGATCCGCCAATTGAAGCGTGATTGAAGTGGGCTTCAACTCCTCAAGCTGAAGTTGTAGATACACTTAGTAAGGAAGGAGATTGACACTTTCTCCCAAGTCAAGCTAAGCTTGTTCTACCTTGCAATTACCTATGGTAATGCCAATTGTTGGATAGTCGGGGTCATTGAATTTTGGAGGGGTGTTGGTCGGCAATATTGAGCCCACTTGTTTGGTTAAGAATGCTTTCTTCCAGACATTCAATCTCTTTTTCCCCATGCATAGATCCTTCAAAATTTTGGCACATGATGGTATTTGCTTGATGGCATCAAGAAATGGGATGTTTATCTTCACCTGCTTAAACATTTCTAAAATGTCAGTATAATTAGCCACCTTGACCAATGGCTTCAAACGACTCAAGAAAGGGGCAGGAACGGGAGGAATAAATACACAATCATTAATCAAATTTTCTTTATCAACAACCACCATTTCTTTTTCTTCACTTACCTCACCCTCTTTGGCCTCACTATCTTTCTCTTCTTCTAGTGGTAATGCAACTTTGGTAATGTAACACCTCACCCTCCACATAGCAAAATATTGTCCGCTTTGGGCCCACTGGCCCTCACGATTTTGTTCCTTCCAGTACCCCTGGAAAAAGGTCTTATGCCATGTGATTGATTTAGAATACCTAACCTCACTAACCCCTAATTACTATCCCTCAAATGATGCAATGTATGGACGGGGAAGAAGGATTTCTTCCCCTAGGGATAGTGTCAAAAGAAAGGGCAATGAGGAAAGGGAAATGGGAAGATGTAAATGTGGGATGTGTGTGCACAAAAATGCTCCCCAATCGCAAGGAGACTTTCGTGTGTTGTGAGTTACTTGGAAGAGTATTCAAAGGTCGTATCCACAGGGAAGGAAGTGGATCAAGATTGAAGTGATTTAGTGAAAACGGAAATGTAAAATCTTTTGTCTTTTGAGTTGGTTTGTGAAGTGTGTGCTAATGAGAAAACAAGTGTTGGCATTTCCAAAAGGTCACTCTACTAGGTATAAAAACTCAACTCAAACACATCCTCCGATCAAGCATAAATGAAGGAATGATTTCCGAGAAGCCGAGGATGAGGCCGGTGAGTATCTAAGCATAAACCATGACTAGGTCTACGGTTTATCAAAGACTCACCTAATCATCCACCTTCAACCCGGTTAAATCGAACCATTGGTCTTTGAAAGGAGGAATAGAAATGAGTTGAAGTCATATGCCTAAGTAGAGGTTCCCCTTGGTCATGCCAACTAATAAATTAGCTAGTCATATTTGAAATGTAAACAATGACGAAATGAAGATGCATTGCAATGAAATGGAATTCTAGAATAACAAAATACAATAACTTACAAGCTAGGAATGAAAGAGATGATAAACTAATTCTAATCTATGGAAAATGAAGAACTTAAAGCATTAATGGAAAAACATTAAATGAGCATTCAACTAACCAAACATGAAGGGAAAACAACATTAATGGCATTCAATGAACTACTAAGATCCTTACTCAAGATTACAAGACAAATGCAATAGAAGAAATGCTAAAATCTGAACTTTGTCTCTCTAGAATACACTATTCATCATCTCTACGCTTGGGAGCTTCTCTCTCTACAAAAACTCAAATACCCTCTAGTCCCCCCTTCTTCCCCCTTGCAATGGAGATCATCCTTCAGCAAAAACGTCCAGGAGACAAGGGCTAGCCTGGAGATGTGATCTCCATTAATAGGTAGCAAGTGATGGCTTGGACAGGGCATGGCAGGGCACTCCTCAAGACCCAGCAGCTACATCTTCTCACTCCTCTCATTAATGCACTCCTGCAATCAATGTCCAAAAGAGGTGTGAACACAATGAATAGTATTGTGGGCTTGCAGGAAGCAGGTGGGAGAAGACATGGTGGGGTCCACAAAAAAAACGGCTGAGGCGTGAACCAGAATTGGGCAAAAAATCCTTTGGGCGTACCGGTACGCAGCACTCCAGTAGGGTCATCGTACTGGTACGCGTGGCTTATTTTCCTGGTTCCTTGCTGTCTTCTCCCCTTTGGTTTCCTTTGGTTCTTCTTTCACCATAACTCCTCATAACTCATTTGAAAGGCTTTAAGAGGGTATATTGTACATCTTAACCTGCACACATCAAAAGTATAGTTCAGAAATCATGAACACAACTCCCAATCTTTAATTATAAAAAACCACTTCAATAACATTGATTTGCACAACAAAAACATACAAAATATTGTGCTAATCACACCCCCCAACTTATCTTTTGCTAGTCCCTTAGCAAAATTCAATATCAAAACACAAAAATAGGCTAACATACAACAATCCATAACAATTCAACTATCAATCAAAATTCAAAATCATAATACAATTTACAAAATAAATATGGACAAGATGGAAGCAAATGTGGTTTTTCATTACTTGTGGTTTAAATTGGAGTACAAGGATTCAAAAATCAACAAGATACAAAAGCTGGCCTATTTCCTACAGCTTCTTCTACTAGGCCAGAGACTCAATCCTAAACTTCAACATAAAATTTAAAAGACAAAAGACCTAAAACATAACAACCTACTCATCATCTCCCTCACCACTATCATCACCCTCAGCATACTCACTACCACTAGCAGAACCATCCTCCTCATCAGTATCATCACCACCCATCTCAACATCTACAGGGGCAGAAGGAATGGGTGCAGAAAGGTCTGCACCAGCCGGAGGGGGCACACCAGGAATAGGCCTCCTTGGGAAAGTATGGTTAAACAACTCCCTCAAAATCTGCCCAAAACCCTGCAGGGTCACCTCAATGTCATCGAGGCGCTGATCAGTTGAGGGTACGGGCTCTGCAGCTGATGGCCCGACAGAAGATGAAGCACCAGGGGCCTCAAAACTAGTGCCTACGGGGGCTGCACGCCTTCCCCGACTTAGATCCTTCCTCTTTTTCTTGCTCGTCCTGCCAATTGCTCCAAATTCGGGGAGAGTGAGCGAATCAAAAACATAGGACTTCCCCTTATTAAGCTTGCACAAACGGGTCACCAAACTCCCCAACAGTAAATTAATCTAAGGCTTTTGTGTGTTGGCGAACTCCTTCATCTGTCCCCAAATAAACAGAGAAAAATCAATAGTCACTCCAGACATAACTGCATCCAATAAAGCCAATTTCTCCAAATTCGGTTTCTTCTCAGCACCCCTAGGCAGCAAATTGTAGTGGAGGAGTTTGTCCAACAACCCATAAGAGTGTTTCAACTTCCCGCTCTGCACATTCCCCTTAAACAAGCTGGGGCCTACATACATCACTGCAACCAATTCCTGTATCGACTTTGCCTTTTAAACATTATCGGGGTAAGTTGGCACATCATCGGGTGGTCTCTGGTAGTCCCCGAGGAGGGACGCAATGACATCAGGGGTCACTGCGATTATTTTTCCCCGCACCTTAGCCTTCAAAATTTCTACCCCACCCACATTAGCCAACCCCAGGGTCTGATAAAACTCCCTACACATGGATAAATTATACCCATAACTTGCCTCGAACCAGAAATGCATACCATGGTTTTGAATGGCCTGGACAGCCTCATTCTGTGGAGTGAGGGACATAAGATCAAGATTTCGCTCACACGTCACACCCCTGTCACCAATCCAGTTCATCCGTGCCTCCAACCTTGCCTTCTTCCTTTGTTCCTTGGCGGCTTCGCTCGCCTCACCACCTCTCTTATGACCAGAGGGCTCCTCATGTTGTGGAAGATCAGGACCAGGTATTTTTGTTCGGACCATTGAGAGATTTCGAAAGAAAATGGAGAGAAAAGGGAAGATTTGGGCTTTAAGGGGTTTTCGGTGGAACAAGGGTTCAAGGGAATTGGGATCTTGGGTTTGAAACAAAAATGGAAGAGAGAAAATATGGGGATGTATTGGGTAGTCTAGGAAATTGGGTTTTGGGTAAGAGAAAATGGGGGAAGAGAGCTTGAGAGAGAAAAGGAAAGGCTAGGGTTTGGATTTGTGGTTTAAGAGAAATTGGTGAGAGAGAAAGCGGTTTTTAAAGAGGGAAGGAATGGGAAGGGGTATGAAGGCTAAGAGGTGGGTGTCGGTTGAGGAATAAATGAAAAAAAAAACGATTTAAAATAGGGGGAAATGAAAGGTCAACCTTCGTATGAAATAAAAGAACCGATTAAACAAAATCGACTCAGGCGGGCATACCGGTATGCATACCGGTACGCAGCACTCCAGTAGGATCAGCATACCAGTACGCGTACCGGTACACTCAGCCTTAGTTTCTGAAATTTTCTGCTGAGTGTACTGCCTCAATGCTATCCACTTGTAGACATCCTCTACACCTCCTAACATACTCTTAATGATTCCTACTCCAACCTAAACATGTAACCTCCTTGAGAACCACATTCGTAGCCATCATGTCCAATTTATTAATGAAATTGTAATGTGATTTAGGACATTGATGCATTCAATGTGCAAAAATTAAATTCCACTTATCAACTATCACAATGAACACCCAGAAAATTCATTATCAAAATTATAATCAAAACATTTCTGAATCATGTCCAATATCATCAACTTGAGCAATATTCCCCCATTCCACAAGCATGCATTTTCTAAGACATTCCTTATATGACTAGAACTAAGCAAACATGAACAAAACTATAGTCATAGATGCTAGTCCAAAGTATGCACCAACCATATTAATTTCCAATTGTGTGCAAGTGAATTAAACAAGTAATTTGGGAATTTACAAATAGAATTCATATTCGAAAAGCTAGACAACTCAGTTTCAATGCAAAACTCACCAAGGGACACTCTTAGGCAATAAATGCACTCAAGCTATCCTGGTATGCACTCCATGTGTACATGTGACATAGAATCTTGTATCCAAAAATAAAGTGTTCACATGTAATCCAAAAATGAAGTTTATATGTAGAAATGAAACGGCCTTGGCATAGTCTCATGAATAGGGTGCTAGTGCATTAGATAGTAAGACATAACTCATCATTTTCTTTGAATTTATGCACCTCCCATGCTTCTCTAGATCACCTAGGACTTTTAAAGGTTATAATGGGGCCTTGGGATAATGTGTAGATGAAAGAAATGAAGGATAAGGGGAGAACACAAAGAGTTGTTCCGAGTGAGAGACTTTTCATCTTGGAAAGGCACTTCTCTATTCATGGGATTTTGATTCTCTATCATCACCACTCCCTTAGCTCTCTTTCTCTCTTTTTCTGTTTTCTTTTCTTCTTTCACCCATTTTTCTCCTTTTCTTGTATTCCTTTCTGTTCAATTCTTGAGTTACAAACTCATTCATCCCTTTTTGTTTCATCTCCACACCACAATTCCTTCTTTTGCAATCTCTCTTGTACTCTTTAGGAATAACCAAGGTAAGGTAAGTATTTCTTATTTTCTTTGGCTTGGTTGAATGTGTGGCATAGAAACGAATTTAAAAATGGGCTCAATCACAGCACTAGGGATAAAATTTGCACAAGAAAAGGCTAAGGCTCAAAGTTTTCAACAATGGCCTAAGATCACTTCCAGGTCCGCATGGGAACGCATTATATGATCAAGACAAATCAGTCTACTAACCCAATGCAACTAACCAAAGCAAGCATAATGAGACTATTGAACAAAATTGTTGTATGAGTAATTGTAATTTCCCTCAAAAAGGGTTTGGCACTAAAGCTCTCATGGGTCCTTACTCATCTCCACCACTTATGTAAAACATAAAACATGAATTCAATCTGTAAAATACTGAAATTACATATTCAAAAATCACATACAAATGAGTTCAAAAGCCAATACATAAGTGATACTTAAGCATAGGATCAACTTCCATAGAATGCACATATGCACAAAGTTCAAGGCAATGATTAACATGTTGTTCAACCCACAACTTCTTCATAAATGAGTACGGATCAACTTATCGATATTTCTCATAAAAAATTTTCAAAATTTTCGCATATTTCCAGCAACCTTGGTGTATCATAAAATGGTGCACTACCACACCGCCCAACTTGAAATGTGCAATGTCCTCAATGCAACAAACAAATAGCATATGCAATAAAAGATGAGAAGGGTAAGAGAACACCTCGCATTCGAACTTTTGACAAAAGCACCAAGATCTGGATTCAAAAGATAACAACACTATACAACCATAAAAGTGAGTAACATGAAATAAAATGGACATAAGTAAATAACAAAAACCTGTACAGTAACAAAAAGTGACCAATTCCTATTCTTCAACTAACTCCGGATACACTGGGTCACTCAAATCCTCCTCCATCATTTGGTTTTCAAAACCCTCAAAGAATAGCTTAAGTCTTTGGCCATTGACCTTGAAAGTTTGGCCATCTTTGGGGTTGGTGATCTCAACAGCTCCATTGGGGTAGGCCACCTTTACAAGATAGGGGCCATCCCAATGGGATCTTAGCTTTCCGGGAAAAATGGAGAGGCGGGAATTATACAAGAGTACCTTTTGCCTGGGCGCGAATGATTTCCTTACTATGGAGTTATCATGAAAGATTTTCACCCATTCTTTTGAAATTTTTGAACTCTCGTATGCATCCCGCCGAATCTCTTCCAATTCATTCCTTTCTAACCTCGTATGTTCATCGGTCATTCTCATATTGAAATTTAAAGTCTTGATGGCCCAATAGGCCTTGTGTTCCATTTCTACCGGCAGATGACAAGCCTTTCCATAAACAAGCCGATAGGGAGACATGCCCACAAGGCATCAATCATTCTCTCAGACCAATCCTTCCTATTGGGGTTAACTGTTTTTTCTAGGATGGTCTTGATCTCCCTATTGGCTAACTCGGCTTGGCCATTTATTTGTGGGTGATAAGCGGTGGATACTTTATGTGTAACGCCATATTTGAACATTAAAAATGCAACTGGCCTGTTACCAAAGTGTGATCCACCATCACTAATCACAGCACAAGGCATCCCAAACCTTGAGAAAATGTTCTCTTTCAAGAACTTGACTACAACCCGGTGGTCATTAGTCTTTGTCGGGATAGCCTCCACCCATTTGGACACGTAGTCCACTGCTAGCAGAACGTATAGATAGCCAAACAATATAGGGAAGGGACCCATGAAATCAATGCCCTAACAATCGAATATTTCTATGACAAGTACAGGGGAGAGGGGCATCATATTTCTTCGGGTCACACTACCCAAACGTTGGCATCTATCACATTCTTTACAAAATGAAATGCAATCCTTAATCAGAGAAGGCCAGTAGAAACCTAATTGTAGAATCTTGGCTGAGGTCTTCTTAGCAGAGAAATGCCCACCACAGGCTTGGGAATGACAGAAGGCCAGGACGTTCCGCTGTTCGGTTTCAGGCACGCATCGCCTCATGATCTGGTTTGGATAATACTTGAACAAATACGGATTATCGAAGTAGAAGTACTTCACGTCGGCCATAAATCTCCTTTTATCCTCAGGACTCCAGTGTGGTGGAATTTGGCCTGTTGCAAGATAATTGCAAATATCAGCATACCAAGGACAATGAGAATGAATGAAAAATAACTGCTCATCAGGGAAAGAGTTTGGAATAGGGATGTGCTCATTTGTCTCTTGTGCCACCAGTCGGGACAAGTGATCCGCCACAACATTCTCAACTCTCTTCTTGTCTTTAATCGTCAAATCAAATTCTTGTAGGAGGAGAATCCACCTAATTAGTCTTGGCTTGGCATCCTGCTTAGACAAACAAATACTTCAAAGCAGAATGGTCAGTGAAAACAAAAATAGGTGAACCGATGATATATGAGCGGAACTTGTCTAAGGCAAACACTATAGCTAGCAATTCTTTCTTAGTGGTAGTGTAATTTATTTGTGCCTCATTTAGTGTCTTGCTAGCGTAGTGTATGACATATGGCTGATTATCTTCCCTCTGACCAAGCACTACGCCGACGGCTTAATCACTCGCGTCGCACATGAGCTCAAAAGGAAGGTCCCAATTGGGTGATCGCATAATAAGAGGCGTGACAAGCATGTTTTTTAGTTTCTTAAAAGATGCCTCACACTCATGTGACCACTCGAAAGGAACCTCCTTAGACAGTAAATTGGTCAGGGGTCGGGCCAATGCACTAACATTTTTGAATGAAACGGCGATAGAAGCCTGCATGACCCAAAAATGACCTGATCCCTTTAATGGCCGTCGGCATGGGGAGGTTGGAGATGGCCTCCATCTTGGATTTGTCGACTTTGATACCCCTTACCGATACAATGTGGCCCAGCACTATCCCTTCTATCACCATAAAGTGACACTTCTCCCAATTCAGCACAAGATCCTTATCTTCGCATCTTTCCAACACTCTCTCCAAATTTTCCAAGCATTCGTCGAAGGAATCACCAAATACGGAGAAATTGTCCATAAACACCTCCAAAATTTTCTCCACCATATCACTGAAAATGCCCATCATACATCTTTGAAAAGTTCTTGGAGCATTACAGAGTCCAAACGGCATGCGTCGATACGCAAAGGTACCGTAGGGGCATGTGAAGGTGGTTTTCTCCAGGTCTTCGAGGTCAATCTCGATCTGATTATAACCGGAGTATCCATCTAGGAAACAGTAGAAGAGGTGCCTCGCCACTCTCTCCAGCACTTGATCAAGTAACGGCATTGGGAAATGATCCTTCCTAGTGCATGAGTTCAATTTTCGGTAATCGATGCATACCCTCCATCCAGTAATCACTCTTGTAGGTATCAATTCATTCTCCTCATTTTCTACCACTGTGACTCCGAATTTCTTGGGTACCACTTGTGTGGGGCTCACCCATTTACTGTTGGCAATTGGAAATATTATGCCCACGTCAAGTAGTTTGAGAACCTCGTCCCTCACCACTTCCTTCATATACGGGTTCAATCTCCATTGAGGCTGTCGGGAAGGTCTTGCATCCTCCTCGAGGTAAATGCGGTGGGTGCAAATGATAGGGCTTATCCCCTTGATATCTGCAATGGTCCACCCAATTTCTCCCTTGTGTTTTCTCAAAACCTCCAAGAGTTCTTTTTCTTGTTCATTGTTCAATGTGGAACTAATGATTACCAGAAATGTATCTCCCTCGCCAAGATAGGCGTACTTCAAGTGTGAGGGTAACAGCTTCAGCTTCAACTCCAAATTTGGCTTTTGTTCCTCCGACCGAAAATTCTTCTTTTCTTGCTTGGGCAACTCCTCAAATGTGGGAATCCATTTTGTTACCCCTTTCAATTCTTCCACTCTCTCTTCCTCATCCAACTTTACAAGTTCAACAAAGTCCTCCTCCATGCAGTCCAACATCCCTTCTATCTCCACTTGTTCCTCAATCAACGTGTCGATTCTATTGATCTCGTTCACCTCCACATCATCCCCGGGTTATTTTGCTAAATTGAATACATTCATCTCCATGGTCATGTTCCCAAAAGCCAACTTTATTATACCATTCCTGCAATTAATCACAGCGTTAGCGGTAGCAAGGAAAGGTCTTCCAAGAATAACGGGGATTTGGGAATTTAAGGTTAGCAACAGGGTGTGTATCTAATACAATAAAATCGATTGGAAAGTAAAAATTGTCAACTTGGACAAGCACATCTTCCACTACTCCCCTTGGTGTGCATATGCTCCGATCCGCCAGTTGAAGTGTAACTGAGGTGGGCTTCAACTCTTCAAGCTTGAGTTGTTGGTATACGGAGTAAGGAAGAAGATTGATGCTCACCCCCAAGTCAAGCAATGCTTGCTCAACCTGGCAATTCCCTGTGGTGATGGCAATTATTGGACAACCGGGATCCTTAAATTTTGGAGGAGTGTTGGTCCGCAATATCGAGCACACTTGTTCGGTTAGGAATGCATTCTTCCGGACATTCAACTTCCTCTTCACCGTGCAAAGGTCCTTCAATATCTTGGCACAAGATGGTATTTGCTTGATGGCATCCAAGAGCGGGATGTTGATCTTTACCTGCTTAAACAAATCCAAAATGTTAGAATAATTAGCCACCTTGACAGGTGGCTTCAAACGATGGGGAAAAGGGGTAGACATAGAAGGAAAGCATAAACCATCATCAATCACATGTTCTTTATCAACCCCATCTCTTTCACTGTTTTCACTCGACTCACCCTTGTCGACCACACTTTCTTTGGCCTCACTTTATTTGGCCTCCCCCTCAATTTCTTTTTCTTTTAGCAAAGCGGCCTTTGGTGTCAACTTTGGCACCACCATCTTTTCAATTTGTTTACCACTCCTAAGTGTGGTGACAGCTTTGAGTTGCTCACAACTCTCATGGGAAGTCTCGACCAACTCAACCACATGTTGGCCTTTAGGGTTCTCTTGAGGTTGAGCGGAGAACTTCCCCCTCTCTTGTTGAGACAACCCAATGTGATTGGTGATCTTTGTGAGTTGGGTTGCCATTTTTGTGAGAGTTGCGGCTGTTTGATTATTGATGGTGGTTTGGCTTTGGATGAAGTTGTAAACCACATCCTCCAAGTTCCTCTTATGGGGAGATTGGTAGGAGGGAGGATTAGCTGGTGCTTGTTGGGAAAAACTTTGGGGAGGAGGGTTGGGCCTGTGGTACTGGGAGGTAGAAGCTTGCCCTTGACCTTGGGATTGAAATTGGGCTTGCCTAGGAGGTGCGGGTGATGTGTATGTATTTGAGCCTTAAGGGATGGAGTTCTCATTCCTCCAACTAAAATTAGGATGATCACGCCACCCCGCATTATAAGTATTGGAATTGGGAAGAAATGATTGCCTAGGTTGGTTAAAGGCATTGACTTGTTCGTGATAAGCTTCCTTAAGTGTCGGGATGCTTGGGCACTCCGATGTGGAGTGGTCAACACCACTACAAATAGAACTGATGCAAATCATGGCCCAACTTCAAGAGATCTAGTTAAAGTTCCAATTGGGCCGGTTACGAGAGCACGAGCAAGGAAGTTTAAGGAGGTACTCAATGGTCTAATTCAAGAGGCATGGACTCAAGCAAGTTTGTGGAGGCCCATTGACCATGATCCACTTGAACAACAAAGATTCATCAACATGGTTCAAGTTCTAGAGGAATCCGGCTAGGCTAAGGCTAAGCTTAAATTGGCCCGTTGTTGTTAAGGCCTCCAATTTATTTAAAGGATTATTATTTTTAGAATAAGTGGGCTTGAGGATGCTTGGCCCACATGTTTTACTTCTTATGAAATAGGATTTTCGGAGTTACTGTAGCACCGTACTGTTCATGCTACAGTAACGGCGCCCTATTCATTCTTATTAGGGTTTGATTGTAAGACTTGCATGCCAAGTACTTTCCTTTTAAATTTAGGCATGTGAGTTATTCTTTTTAGGAAAGTAAGAGATATTTCTTTACCCACAAGTAAGAGATATTCCTTAAATAGGATAAGCTATTTTAGAAAGTTTCCTAATCCTTGTAATGACTAGCCTTTATAAATAGGCCTTCAAATCAATGAAAATTCAGATTATGATTCAGCAAGTTGTGAGAGTATATTTCTTTTTGGTTCTTTGAAGAACTAGACGAACTTATCGGGATTTCCCGTGGCGTTCACTATCGACTTATCAAACGGATTTCCATACCGTTTGTGGCGTCTTCCTTTATACCAAGGTTCTTGTTTCACAAACAGCGGGTTGAGGTCTATATACCAAGGTTCTTGTTTGTCGTAAACAACGGGTCGAGGTCTTCCATTCAAATCTGAACGTAGAACGATCTTGGGTTCCTTTTCGTTGTTGGTTCTCGTTATTCTTGGCGGGTTTCACATCAAGAACAAGCCTCCTCAGCTCTTGACACATGAGACACCCCTCGTCTCCTATCCACCTCAAGGGTATCTACCTTCTTAGACAATTTGGCAATTTGTGAAAGTAGCTCCTCTCGGTCTTTCAAGTCATACATTTCCCCTCTTTGTGATTGACTACTACCCGGCAATGTCCTAGGTACATCGTTTGGGTCCCTAATGTCCAAAGATTGTACATTTTCGGCCAAGGTAGCAAAGTAGTCAAGGGCCTCATCGGGATCTTTGTTCAAGAATTCACCATTACACATCATGTCGATGAATTGCCTATGACTTGGTGTAATTCCTTCGTAGAAGAAACTCACCAATTTTCATGATTTAAACCCATGATGTGGGATGGATTGGAACAAATCCTTGTAACGATCCCAACATTGGTAGAATTGCTCATTGGGGTTTTCAGAAAAATTTTGGATTTCCTTCTTCAAAGTAGTGGTTCTATGAACGGGAATTTTTTTTTTAAAGAAGGCTGAAACTATTTGGTCTCAAGATAGCATGGTCCGGGACGGCATGGAATCTAGCCAATCCTTTGCCTTATCACCCAATGAGAAAGGAAACAATTTCATCCTCGCTATTTCCTCCATGTTATAATTCAGGATAAAGGTTGCAACCAACTCCTCATAAGTCCTTATGTGATTATATGGGTTCTCTTTCACAATCCCACGAAATTTGGTGATTAGTTGCAACATCCATGGTTTCACTACAAAGAGGTGAGCTTGGACGGGAAGGAGTATGCATGATGGTGTGGTGCTACGGGTTGGTTGAAGAAACTCCCGCATTATCCTAGCCGGAGGATCAAGTAGGATGTTCCCTTCATTCCTAGGTGGGGGAAAATTAACACGTGGGTTGGGTATCCTTGGTGGTTACAATCCCCCACCCCTTGCATGTTTGGATTGACATTCGCATGATCAAATTGATCGGGAGGGGGATATTGCATTCTTGGGTTAGGCATCCTAGGTTCGGGCAACCCCCCACCCCTTTGGTCATTTTGGTTTGCACCATCATAGTCAAAATTTTCACCCCCTTGGATGTTTGGGTTCACACCCACATTGCCAAAATTGTCGACGTTTATGTTCGGAGCTAGGGTTTGTCTAACTAGTCGGTGATGGGTATCCCTCTCCCACATGCAACAAAATATACACAAATTGAAATTATAAACAAACAAGAGTATGTACACGAGACAACGTACCTCAGCTCGTGATGAAGATCACAAGACTTACCTCCGTTGTTCGGAAATCACTTCCTTGAATTGGCACTTCACTTCCCCGGCAACGGCGCCAAAAATGATTGATTAAGAATACCTAACCTCACTAAATCCTAATTACTATCCCTCAAATGATGCAATGTATGGATGGGGAAGAAGGATTTCTTCCCCTAGGGATAGTGTCAAAAGAAAGGGCAATGAGGAAAGGGAAATAGGAAGATGTAAATGTGGGATGTGTGTGCACAAAAATGCTCCCCAATCGCAAGAAAACTTTCGTGTGTTGTGAGTTACTTGGAAGAGTATTCCAAGTTCGTATCCACAGGGAAGGAAGTGGATCAAGATTGAAGTGATTTGGTGAAAACAGAAATGTAAAATCTTTTATCTTTTGAGTTGGTTTGTGAAGTGTGTGCTAATGAGAAAACAAGTATTGGCATTTCCAAAAGGTCACTCTACTAGGTATACAAACTCAACTCAAACTCATCCTCCGATCCAGCATAAATGAAGTAATGATTTCCAAGAAGCCGAGGATGAGGCCGGTGAGTATCTAAGTATAAACCGTGACTAGACCTACGGTTTATCAAAGACTCACCTAATCATCCACCTTCAACCCGGTTAAATCGAACCATTGGTCTTTGAAAGGACGAATAGAAATGAGTTGAAGTCATATGCCTAAGTAGAGATTCCCCTTGGTCATGCCAACTAATAAATTAGTCATATTTGAAATGTAAACAATGACGAAATGAAGGTGCATTTCAATGAAATGGAATTCTAGAATAACAAAATACAATAACTTACAAGCTAGGAATGAAAGAGATGATAAACTAATTCTAATCTATGGAAAATGAAGAACTTAAAGCATTAATGGAAAAACATTAAATGAGCATCCAACTAACCAAACATGAAGGGAAAACAACATTAATGGCATTCAATGAACTACTAAGATCCTTACTCAAGATTACAAGACAAATGCAGTAGAAGAAATGCTGAAATCTGAACTTTGTCTCTCTAGAATACACTATTCATCATCTCTACGCTTGGGAGCTTCTCTCTCTACAAAAACTCTAATACCCTCTGGTCCCCCCTTTTTCCCCCTTGCAATGGAGATCATCCTTCAGCAAAAACGTCCAGGAGACAAGGGCTAGCCTGGAGATGTGATCTCCATCAATAGGTAGTAGGTGATGGCTTGGATAGGGCATGGCAGGGCACTCCTCAAGACCCAGCAGCTACATCTTCTCACTCCTCTCATTAATGCACTCTTACAATCAATGTCCAAAAGATGTGTGAACACAATGAATAGTATTATGGGCTTGCAGGAAGTAGGTGGGAGAAGACATGGTGGGGTCCACAAAAAAAACGGCTGAGGCGTGAACCAGAATTGGGCAAAAAATCCTTTGGGCGTACCGGTAAGCAGCACTCTAGTAGGGTTATCGTACTGGTATGCAGCACTCCACTAGGGTCATTGTACCGGTACGCGTACCGATACGCAGCACTCTAGTGGCCTCAGCGTACCGGTACGCTAGGCTTATTTTCCTGGTTTCTTGTTGTCTTCTCCCCTTTGGTTTCCTTTGGTTCTTCTTTCGCCATAACTCCTCATGACTCATTTGAAAGACTTTAAGTGGGTATATTGTACATCTTAACCTACACACATCAAAAGCTATAGTTGAGAAATCATGAACACAACTCCCAATCTTTAATTATAAAAAACCACTTCAATAACATTGATTTGCACAACAAAACCATACAAAATATTGTGCTAATCACCATGTAAGGCGAGGGGCTTACTTATAAACCTAGCAACTTTTTCCTCTCTAATCGATGTGGGATACTAGGATCTCATAATCCACCCCTTTAACGCTACACGTCCCTGTGTAGTAGCTCACTAGCTACCTGCCCGCCCACTACACGCGAGCACGGTAGGATCCCACACTCGATCTAGGCGAGAGTCAGCTTTGATACTAACTTATAACACCTCACCCTCCACATGGCATAATATTGTCCGTTTTGGGCCCATTGCCCCTCACGATTTTGTTCCTCCCAATACCCCTGGGAAAAAGCCTTATTCCTTGTAAGGTGAGGGGCTTACTTATAAACCTAGCAACATTTTCATCCCTAACCGATGTGGGATACAAGGATCTCACAGGTAAGACATTTGGTATCACATTCTTTTCAATTTGTTTGCCACTACGAAGGGTGGTGACCGTCTTAAGTTGCTCACAACTCCATTTGGTGAGCTCGGCCAACTCAACCACATGTTGGCCTTTAGGGTTCTCTTGGGGTTGGGCGGGGAATTTCCCCTTCTCTTGTTGTGATAACCCTATGACATTGGTATTTTGGTGAGTTGTGCCAAAATGTTGTTATTGAAGGTGGTTTGGCTTTGGATGAAGTTATAGAACACATCCTCCAAGTTCCTCTTATGGGGAAGTTGGTAGGTGGATGGATTTGATGGTCCTTGTTGGTTAAAGCCTTGTGGAGGTGGACTTTGAGAGAAATTTTGTGGGGGTGGATTGGATGAATACCCTTGTAGATTGGACCGGGGTATTGGGAACTAGACGTTTGCCCTTGGCCATGATTGACTTGATCTGAAATGTGTACACCCAAGTGCAGGAGGTCAAGTTGTAGTAACAATTCGGTTTGAGTCCGGAGTCGAATCCACAGGGAACTTGTTGTGTTGGTGTTTCAAAGTAATCAGTAAAGGAGACCAATTGATTATAACCTTGAGATTTTAGGATTGTGAGATGTGGGTGATTTCCTAAACAGAATATTGAATTCTCTTCAAGAAAGTTTACAAGATAAATGGAAATAAAGTCACTCTTTAGTTCAAGGATCGAGACATGTATTTAATTATCCGGTTCATTATAATTATGCTTGATAACTCAACTAACTCCCATGTCAACGGCGAGTTAATCGGAAGATAAAGATGGCCTGTTAAGGACATGGTTTTGATGTCTTACAAGAAGTTTACAAGAATTATTTGTACTGAGAGTTATCACACCCACAAACAAGCAAGTATTTCTTCATGACATCCAACCATGGCTTTAATATTTCATCCTTTTAAATGAAGCTTGATAATGGGGATGATTAATGGGTAGTCATGAGGATCTAGCCAGGGTACTTGCCTTGAAACGAGGAGTCTTTCCATGCAAGAGTCATCCGTGTCATAGAAAGACTATCGATTATACAAAGTACCTCAGCTTTTCTTGATGCAATCAATCATCCAATAAACAAGGGGATATGAACGTTAAGCATTAGAACAAAACATAATATAACCTCTGGATAATCAATACATGCCCTTCACCTCTTACTAAAGAGTGAATGAGAAACTACTCACTCTTCATAGCTTTGGTAAAGCTAGAAAAGTGAGTGATGCTCATCCCTCGAAGTAGAGGACTTCGCAAAGTAAAAGTACAAGTAACGAGGAGCTAATCTTCAACAAAGAATGAGTGAATCATGTTCCACCCTTCATGGCTTTGGTAAAGCTTTAGAAAAGTGGAAGAGTTTCACTCCTCTAAGCAAGAAGGGAGCTCAAATAATGAAAGTGCAAGACATAATTAAAAGCATGTATATAAGAGCATAAATGTAAAGACTAGAAGTAAATAAAGACATAATTGCGAAGACTAAATGTAAATCAAGAACATAAATGTAAAGACTTAAAGTAAATAAAGGAATTACAACTCTTAAGCAAATGTAAAATATAGACATTAATGGAAAGAAAAGGGATGGGAATTTAAACTTCCACACTCTCTAGCAAAGAGAAAATAATAAGACAATTAGAAGAACTACAAATGAGAAGTGTTGGCTACCAAGTGTGGAGTGCCAAGTCTTCCCCTTTTTGATCTACAAACTAAGGGTATATATAGGCAAGGAGAAAGGTAGGGGAGGGTGTAAAAGAATAGAGGTGGGCGTTAAAGTCAAAGTAAAAAGCCAACCACTCTGCAGGCAGTTTGTCAATACCATTCAAACGGTAAATGGCATTTGAACGGTTTCTCTGTCTTTACTCTCTACCGTTCAAACGTCAGATGGAATCAGTGCCTACCAATTATGTCAGAAGATATGTGGTTCTCTGTAGAAAATCTTCCTCCAAGTCTTTGTGCAAATCTCCCTCGAGGTCCTTTCAGGATCCTGACTGGTCTTTCCAATAATTCTAGGGGCGTTTGAACAGTTGTTGTCGTTCAAACGTGGCACTCAAGTGCCAGGGCCTTCTGACTGCAAGTCTGCAACACGCTCCAGTGGACGTTCGAACGTTGATTATCGTTTGAACGTAGCACTCAAGTCTCCAGGGCCTTGGGTCCTGCCTGTAACACAAATTATAACAGCTGGCCTGGTTTTCTATGACCGTTCGAACGGTATTTAACGTTTGAACGTTGCTTCCTTATTCCAAGCTTCTACAATTTATTCATTAATATGTTGTGATTGCCTTCAAAGGTAATTTTTGGTACCTTTGAACCCTTGTTCACTTTAAGACCTGAAACATCATCACTTAAACTCCACCAAAGCACAATTAGTCCAAAACGGGGCAAAAGAATATGCTATATTTGAGTAATAATCACACCCCAACCTAGATATTGCTAGTCCCTAGTAATACAACAATTAATTAAACGTAAATCTATTTCTAACACCTTTTTCATAGGTTATCCAGTTGCATTTAGCTTATGCAACAAGCCGTTAAACCTCTAAGTTTACCTTAAAGGACGAGTGTTGTCTCATGAGGGTTTTCAGTGAAGCTACCCACAAACTTCGGTCGAATAAATGTAAATGTGAGATTGCTGATTAAAGTAAATTATCATCATGGTCATTGAGATACCTATCCCTTAATTTTGACTTTAAATTCCACACGCTCTTCACCATTGGTACCATCCCTATGCAAAAAATAGCATTTGACACATTAGCATTTGAAATTTCCTTTGTAGTAGGATGATCATTCTAGAAACAACAATTCGTGTATAACAAACATTCCACTCTAATTACCCTTCATGGATAGTTTTGACTTCTCAAATCTCTCATAGGGATGCTATCAGCAAAAGATTCACTATGACTATGGTGACTTGTTTCTCACTAAACATGTAATTAGAAGATGGCCAATGATGAGTGCATAATATTGCATAAGTAAAGGCCTCATTACATGCATTCAAACTCAACTTTTGCATCTAAGTACTTAGTGTTAACCGATTTTATGAATAATGTTGATATTTCGGTGTTGCATGTTTTTATAACTTAAATTATTGATTTTAGGACCTTGCAACTCTGATGGATGTGTGGTGAGGGCATGGACACAATACATGAAGATTTGGAGACTTAAAAATAAAAGGAGGTATTGGTGTTTGGGAACAAAGGCACCAGCTGCCACATTATTTGGAAGAAGAGCCTCACTTTTCCTCCATTTTGACCATGATCAACTGGGAATCTGAAAAAGTACAGAACATGAAAGTTGTAGATTTGGATTTTTTTGTATCGTGTCAAAATTTTAGCTCAATCCCACGGTAATTTCATAATTTATGCTAATTATACTAAAATTAGTCTAGAGTAGAGAAGGAACCGTACCGGTACGCGGTACCAGTACTTCGAATCCAGTAGCCAAACAGTACCAGTATGCTCCCCTAAAGCAGCCACGAACCTCCTGCAACCCATCTCCACTTGCTTGGGGGGCCCACCTACACTTCTCCCACTTGCCCCCAACATTTCCTTACACATCTACATGCCTCCCCTTACACAAATGGAAGACTTTTGAGGCTTGGCATTGATGGAGGATGGGAGAGAAGTGGGTTGCCTGACTGGTTGATGGGTAGGCTGCTCCTAGCTTGTCCAAGCCATCATTGAACCTCACATTGATGGGAGGCCTCCACACTCATGCTAGGGGACCACCATACACGAAAATTGAAGGCTCACACTCCATTATATTCAGAATTACACATCCATTTGAGGAGTGGCTACCTAAGCTTAGTTTTAGTTCAATGTAGAAGATGATGAATAGTAGTTATGTTTTTGCAATTTCTTCACCATTTTCATCCATGTAAGCTTTAATCTTCTTGTAATTTATATTTCTTGCACTTTAATCTCATTCCTTTCAAGTTTATTGCAAGTTTAGTTACATGTTCTTGAATCTACCTATGTTGTATTAAGCTTTTCTTCATTTCAAGTTTAAAATGGGTATTGCATATTTTTCTTCTTAGTTTAAGTTTTATTGCTTTAAGTTATGCTCTAAGCTTCATGTCTTAATTCTGTCTTTGACTGGGTTGAGGGTGGATGAGGTTGTGAGTCTTTGATATTCCGTAGGCCTAGTCACGGTATATGCTTGGATCCCCTCACCATCTCGTCTCTAGCTTCCCACGAATCAATCGTTCATCTATAAACCCTTGGAGGAAGGTTTTGAGTTGAGTTGGCACTCCCATTGGTGTGAACCCTTTGGATTAGCCAACACTCGTTTTCATTGCATTTTCATTCTCAAAACTTCAACCACAAAACTCAAACAAAAGATTTTACACTCTCTCTTTTTTCACAAAATCACCTTCACATACTTGAACTTTCCTTTCCTGAGGAGACGACCTTGGAATACTCTTCCAAGTAAAACACCGACATACAAGAGACTCCTTGATTGGGGAGCACTTTTGTTCACATATATCCCCATTCCACACATTTTGTTCATTTCATTCCACCACCATTTTGTTGCCCTTTTCTCTTTACATGAATCCGAGTGAGAATGACACTCACCCACACACATAAGCCATATACATATTTGAGGGTTCATGTTACGAGCTTAGGAACAACACCATTTTTAATAAACAATCATTTTTGGCGCCGTTGCCCGGGAAGGCTAAGCATCGAGTTCAAAGGTGATTTTGGACGACATAGATAAGTCTAGTAATTTTTATCATGGGCCAAGGTATGTCGTCTCATTTATAAATTGGTTGTAAATAGTTTGTGTTTTTTTAATGTCTTATAATTTTTATGATAATTTATTAAATGCCCCATATTATTAAAATGTGTGTGAGATTTGTGATGAGTATGGGCACATCACTAGTGAGTGCCAAATAAATACCCCTTATTTTGAAAATGTTTGCGAGATTTGTGGTGAATATAGACACATCACTAGTGAGTGCCCAATAAATGCCCCTTATTTTGGAAACGTTTGTAAAATTTGTGGTGAGTATGGACACTTCACTAGTGGGTGTCCAATAAATTATCCGGTTCAAGATTTTACATGCGAAGGTTCTAATTCATTTTTGGCCTCCGAAATTTTTTACCCCAACTATTATGTTGCACCGAGTTATCTGAGTTATGGTTGAGAGAATGAACCATATAATATTTCATCCAATCTCTCACCACCAAATAAATTTTGCAACTATCCAACAAATGGGAACTCAACCGAAGAAGAATTGAAAAATATTTTGTGCGATTTTATGCAATACCAAATGGAATTCAATGCACAAATAACCCAACAACTTGATACATTGACTAATACTATAATTGTTATGCATGAAGAACAACATCTTGAGCATAGTCAATGTATTGAGGATGATCATCCCAATGAAATGCATATTGATGTTGAATCTCCCACCACTCTAGATTGTGAAAAAATTGATGAAGTTATTATCTCACATGAGGCTAATGAGTCTAAGGTCATTTTGCCTTCTATGAGTGGTGTTGAGATTCACATTTCTCAACTTGGGAAGGGCATTGAAATGGAGTCAAGTATAGAAATTCTTAAAGAGAAATTGTATACTCCATTGTTAGCATTGCGTAAACTTGCCTACACCTCGGTTTGGTTGAGATTTTTGAATCATTATCCTTGCTATGTTTGGATAGACTGGGTAGGAAGGGCATTGATACAACCAAAAAATTTTAAAATCAACAAAATCAATGGGCGCAAGCTCATATCCGAATTGAAGCCGGATTGAAATGGCCCTTTTTGTTTTATTTCCATGTACATAGTAATTAGATTTCTTTTATTGTTATATTTTCACTTTCAATGTTGTAGTGTAGATTTTAGCATGAACGTTGTTACCTCTTTCTAATTTGGACCCATTTCACTTGAGCATCATTGTAGAAAATCTTATTAAGTATCATGTTCTAGTCTAAGTTGCGGAGTGTAAACAAGTTTTTTGTGTTTTATTTTATTTTATTGTATTTTTGTTGATGTATATATAAAAAAACCAAAAAAAAAAGGGTATCCCATTTCTCATTTTACTTTCATTTTTCTTATTGCATGATTCCTTGTGCATTGAAGACAATGCATTAAGTTGGGGGTGAGGTGCACCATTCACATGTTCCACCACTTTTTGTATAGAATAATGAAAAATGTGAAAATTTTAAAAATTTTAGTTCCAATAAATATTCCACTATCTAATGGTTATGGGATTTGTGATTAGTTGATCTTCATTTTGAACTTTGAATACATGAGCACATTATAGAAGCTTATCCTATGTTAGAGTATCACATACTTGTTTGCTTTTGAACTCAACCATAAGTGCACCATGAACTTGTAATTTTAGTAATTTACGGATTGAGTTCACATTTGAGTGCTTGACATGAATAGTGGAGATAAGTAAGAACCCATGTGAGCTTTAATGTCAATCCTTGTTTGGAGGGAACTTACATTTACTAAAGGAACAATTTTTCAAATTCCAAATTTGTTCAATAATCTCATTATGCTTATTTGGGTTAGGTGCATTTGAGTAGTTAATTGACTTTGTCTTGATAGGTACAATGCTGCCCCATGCTTATCTAGAAATTATCTTAGGTCATCTTTGAAATATTTTGAGCCTAAGCCTTTTCCTTGAAAAATTCTATCCCTAGTGCCATGTTTGAGCCTTATTGAAAATTCATTTTCATGCCACACATGTAACCAAGCCAATAAAAATGACAAAAATTTACCTCACCTTGGTTGTTCCTAAGAGTTGAATATGAGTGATCATAAAAGAGAAGGAAGTATGGTGTGGAAACTCAAACAAAATGGATGAATGAAGTTGAACTCAAATGGTTGAATAGAAAAGAATGAAAAATTCAAGAAAAGGAGAAAAAGGGGTGGAAGAAGAAAATAAAGAGAAAAAGAAAAGGAAAATGTTAAGGAAAAGAAGAAAAAAGAAACAACGAGTGGAAGTGATGGTGTTAGCCTAGAAATCACATAAAAGGGAGATTTTTTTGAAATAAAAGCCATTCACTCGGAACAACCCTCTTTGTTATCCTATATCCTTCATTTCATTTGCCTAGATATCACCCCAAGGCCCCATTATAACCCTTGAAAGTCCTAAATGATCTAGAGAAGCATGAGATGCATACTTTTAAAGAACAAGAAAGGTTGATTTTGCTATCTAATGCCCTAGCATTCCTTTCATGAGATTATGCCAAGGTTCTTTCATTTATATTCATACTTCATTTTTGGATTATATGTGAGCATACTTCGTTTTGAGCACAATATTCTATCTCACATATACACATGGAGAGCATGCCAGTACAATCATAGTGTTATTCATTGTGAGAGACACCCTTGGTGAGTTTTGCATTAAAGCTTAATTTGGATAGACAAAGTGAATGTGAACCCCATTGTGTAAATGTTTAAATTACATGTTCATTTCACACACACATGAGTTTGAAAATGAATGTGTATGTGGATACTCTAGAATAGCATTTACGGCTATGATATATCCCATGTGTGATTGGTTCTGGTGTTCGGATCAAGTTGTTATTGAAATCTCATTGCTAGATAGGGTAAGGGAATATGCTTTAAATATTGGATACTAGGAAAGGAAGTTAGTAGTTACCTTCACTAGAAACCTTCACGAGACAAAACTCGTCCACTAGGGATCACCTAGGAGTTTAAAGGTTTGTTGCATGTGCTAAATGCAATAGCGGAATTAGTATATGTTATTTTGTTTGCTTTATTTTTATATTTTGTTTGCTAGGGACTAGCAAAGCTTAAGTTGGGGGGTATGATGAGTGCATAATATAGCATATGTAAAGGCCTAATTACATACATTTAAACTCAACTTTTGCATCTAAGTACTTAATGTTAACCAATTTTATCAATAATGTTGATATTTCGATGTTGCATATTTTTATAACTTAAATCATTGATTTTATGACCTTGCAACTATCATGGATGTGTGTTGAAGGAATAGACACAATACATGAAGATTTGGAGGCTTAAAAATGAAGAAATCAAGGAGGTATTGGTGTTTGGGAACAAAGGCACAAGCTGCCACATCATTTGGAAGCAGGGCCTCTCATTTCCTCCATTTTGACCATGATCCACTGCGAATCTGAACAATTACAAAACATGAAAGTTGTAGATTTTGATGTTTTCTATATCTTGCCAAAATTTCAGATCAATCCAATGGTTGGATCAAAAGTTATTCCGATTCTACTAAAAGTGGTCCAGAGCAGAGAAGGAACCGTACCGGTACACGGTACCGGTACTTCGAATCCAATAGCCAAACCGTACCGGTACGCTCCCCTGAAGCAGCCCCAAACCTCCTATAACCCATCTCCATTTTCTTGGGGGCCCACCTACACTTCTCCCACTTGCCCCCCAACATTTCCTTACACATCTACATGTCTCCCTTACATAAATAGAAGACTTTTGAGACTTGGCATTGATGGAGGATGGGAGAGAAGTGGGTTGCCTGATTGGTTGATGGGTAGGCTGCTCCTAGCTTGTCCAAGCCATCATTGAACCTCCCACTGATGGGAGGCCTGCACACTCATGCTAGGGGACCACCATGCATGAAAATTGAAGGCTCACACTCCATTCTATTCAGCATTACACATCCATTTCAGGAATGGCTACCTAAGCTTAGTTTTAGTTCAATGTAGAAGATGATGAAAAGTTGTTATGTTTTTGCAATTTCTTCACCATTTTCATCCATGTAAGCTTTAATCTTCTTGTAATTTGTATTTCTTGCACTTTAATCTCATTCCTTTCAAGTTTATTGCAAGTTTAGTTACATGTTCTTGAATCTACCTATGTTGTATTAAGTTTTTCTTCATTTCAAGTTTAAAATGGGTATTGAATATTTTTCTTCTTAGTTTAAGTTTTGTTGCTTTAAGTTATGTTCTAAGTTTTCATGTTTTCATTATGTCTCTTTACATTATGCTTTTCTTTCTTGCTTTCATGAGTAGCTAGATTTAAGTTGACTAATCTAAGGGAGACCTCCTCTTAGGATTTCCATTTCAATTCATTTTTTTCCTCTCTCGGTGTATGATGGTTCAGTTTGACTGGGTTGAGGGTGGATGAGGTTGTGATTCTTTGATATTCTATAGGCCTAGTCATGGTATATGCTTGGATCCCCTCACCATCTTGTCCCTAGCTTCCCACGAATCAATCGTTCATCTATAAACCCTCGGAGGAAGGTTTTGAGTTGAGTTGGCACTCCCATTGGTGTGAATCCTTCGGATTAGCCAACACTCATTTTCATTGCATTTTCATTCTCAAGACTTCAACCACAAAACTCAAACAAAAGATTTTACACTCTCTCTTTTTCACAAAATCACCTTCACATCTTTGAACTTTCCTTCCCTGAGGAGACGACCTTGGAATACTCTTCCAAGTAAAACACCGACATACAAGAGACTCCTTACGATTGGGGAGCACTTTTGTTCACATACATCCCATTCCACACATTTTGTTCATTTCATTCCACCACCATTCCGTTGCCCTTTTCTCTTTACAAGAATCTAAGTGAGAGTGACACTCACCCACATACATAAGCTAGATACATATTTGAGGGTTCATGTTAGGAGCTTAGGAACAACACCATTTTTAATAAACAATCAGCCAATTAGAAATTGCATGCATAATTTAGTAAAGGAGTGAAACTTTTTAGCAAATACACTAATCATGTTCTTGGCATAACCTCATGGAAGAATATTGATGCAAATAATGAAATGTTATATAACATACCCCAACTTGTGATTAATAACGTGCATATGCATCAGGCTTTGAGATCAATTAGGGCTTTCATAGGTTGTAATGTGGCTAGAGGTCAGTGGCTAACGAAATGACGTCAATGGAGTTTTCAAAAAAAAGGAATGCTATCTCTTTTATGCATTTTAGTACACCTCTGGTTGGCTTTTCGACATTTCTTTTGGCAGTGGGATTTCTTTCATGTACATCTCCCATTTTTCACTTTCTTGGCAATTCCCTGTCGTTCTACCTCTTTTTTCTTTTTCGGTTGTTTTCACCGATTTTCTTTTCTTTCATGGAACAGTAGCCTCCAGTATCTTTTCTAGTTTCCTTGCTTTTCTTGTATCATTCATATTTATTCGAGGGTGTAAGAAAATTAGATATCAAGGTAGGTCAAGTATTTTTCCTTTTGGCTTGGTCATCATATGGGCTTTTTGGAAAAGAATTTATACTTTGAAGGCTCAATCGTGGCTGACTAGGGTCATACTTTTGTGAAAGGATTGGCTAAGGCTCAAAATTGATCCAAAGATGGCCTAAGATCTTTTCTCAAGTATGTGCATACGCATGTGTCATCTTACCTGTATGTTTTGCAGGATATGTCAATAGATCACATTAGTTGTATCAATCAATACAAAATTAATGAGATTACTGAAAATGGGTGGTGAAAGAAAACCTTTCTTGAGTAAATGTTTATACTCTCTCTGAAGCATCGTTAGGCTCGAAACTTACCATGGTATCCTTTGTAATCTCCACTGATTATGTCAGGTTTTGCAGGGAATGTCGGCTATATACCAATTCCATTTTCGAGTTTGATCACCGTGTACTTTGAGAACAACAAATACTCATGTTCATTCGATAATGTAAGCATAGAGATAATACCAGTTAAAAGGGTTGTGGTCTAAGGTCAAGATTCCCAAGATGTGTGTCAAACTGATCATGTGATTAATTACTTCATCCAACAGTCTTACATCCACATGTGTTTTTATCAGCAAGAGTTACTAAAATGCTAATTTTACAAATGCTTTTAACCAGATAAAAATGATAAACTGAATCATTCCATTCATAAAATATGATCATTTGATACATCAACCATTAATGATCCAATTCATCCAACAAAAAATAATAACAAGAGTACACCAAAAATCTGAAACTATTCATAAAAATGCATAAATAAATTAAATAGAACAGTAAAAGAACAAATATCCATAAACACAAAAAGAACAATCATATCCTCTCAATCCCCTCCATCTCCACCAAGTCCACTGGCATCACCAGCTCTACTATTCAAGTAGCCAAGAATCTCCTCCTGTTGTTGGAGAAGCCTGGCTGGGTTGGCCTCGATGCCAATCATGATATCTCGTAGTGATCTATGGGTACTGGTGCCTGCCTCTTCGTTAGTCTGCATAAACTCTCTCTCTAACTCCTTCTCTTCCTCCTGGTCAAGCTCCTCTTGTACATTGTCTCCACCTCTGGCTGGCGGCGCCTCTTGCCTAGTAACTGAGCCACCACTATGTCCTTGACTTCTTTTGAAATAGATCTTGTTGCGTGGCCCCATAGGCTTTTGTATTTTCATCTCAGGCCTCATCATGATCCCATTCTCTAGGCATATTTTCGTCACATAGTTGCCAAAGGGTAGTGCACTTTTCTTTGCATCATGATTGGTATTCAATTATAACATTTTTTTGTGCTTCTTTTGGACGAATTATACTTTGATAGAGTTTAAATGGTGATGTTTCAGGTGCTAAAATGAGAAAAAGGATTAAGGATTTCAAATACAACATTTAAGTGTAACTGCAACACTTTAAGGAACAAAGGTGGATAAGCTTGAGGACAGCATCACCGTTCGAACGGTGGTTCACGTTCGAACGCCCCCATGAACCAGGCAGATGAGACAAAGGCGTGTTGCAGACAGACCCTGAAGATTAAAGCCTAACGTTCGAACACTAAGCCACGTTCGAACGCAACATCACGTTCGAACGCCATCCCACGTTCGAACAACACTAGAAGCATTGACATGATCAGATCAACTGAAATACATAGCGTGTGTTGACTTCCAAGCCAGACGAAAGATCCTCAGGCACATGAACGCCATGATCAAACATAATTTCTGAATTATTTGAGGACCCTGACTGCTGCAGGGAGTTGGTGAATGACCCTGGCAGAAAGCTGCAACCCATGTGAAAGCCCGAAGTTCAACGTTCAGATTATAGGGCAAAAACGACCTTCACGTTCGAACGGAAGGGACCGTTCGAACGTTCCCACCGACAGACTGCAAATTGTCAGATTCTTTGACTGCACTCCAGATCTTTTACCTTGATTCATCCAGCACTGTTCTTTCACCCCTCCCTTGCTCTTCCCTGCCTATAAATACTCCCTTTTTGGGAGCTTTGAAGGAGGACTCTTGGAGAGGAGACATCAAGATCTCTTCTCTTGAAGAATAGATAGTCTCTATGTGTAGTGTTTCATTTTAATTCAAGTATTCTACATTCTAGTTCTTTTAATTCAAGTCTTTACATTCTGGCTCTTTTAATTCAAGTCTTTATTATAGTTGGGAAGTTCAATTCCCTACTTGTCTTCATCTTTATTATAGTTGGGAAGTTTAATTCCCTACTTGTCTTCATCTTTATTATAGTTGGAAAGTTTAATTCCCTACTTGTATTGTTAAATTCATGCACTTTATGTTCTTGTCTTTACATTAATGTTCTTACTTTCTAGCTTTAGTTTACTTTCATTCACTTCCATTGCTTGAGTATCTTCATCTTAGAGGAGTGAAACTCTTTCACTTTTCTAAAGCTTTACCAAAGCTAAGAAGAGTGGAACGTGATTCACTCATTCTTCGTCGAAGATCAACCCCGGAGTTCCTCTACTTGGAGGGATGAGTACCATTCACTTTTCTAGTTTTACCCAAGCCATGAAGAGTGAGTAGTCCTCATTCACTCTTTAGGGAGAGGTGATGAATACGTAGTGAACATCCGGATGTTATACTTGTGCATTTTCTTTCATACTTCAATGCTTTATTTACTTGATTATTGGGAAATTGAATGCGTAAAGCAAAACTAGGGTACTTTGCCTAACCAAAGGATAATTCTATGATCCGGATGACTCCTACATAGAAAGATCCGTTGGTTCAAGGCAAGCATCCTAGTTAAAGTATTTTGTGTAACCTATGGGTATTCCTATGGTAAATGGATGACTCCTGCTAGAAAGATCCATAGTGTGAGACAAATACTCCGGGCTAAAATTTCATGACTACTCTTCCAATCTCCACCACCATTGCACTTTATGAAAAGGATGGAGCTTTAACCCAGTCCATCCTTACCTTCCGATTAATTTACTGTTGACACGGGAGTTAATTTAGTTATAAAGCACAAGTGTAATACACCGGATAATTCATTACATATTCTGAACTTCGAACTAAAGAGTGACTTTAATTTCATTTGAATCTTATATTTTGTCTAGAAAAAAACTCTCTTGAAAAGAATTCCGTATTCTATTCAAGAAAA
>CM042189.1:18069087-18089487 GCA_023539305.1 Ilex asprella | reverse complement strand
TAAGAAGAGTGGAACGTGATTCACTCATTCTTCGTCGAAGATCAACCCCGGAGTTCCTCTACTTGGAGGGATGAGTACCATTCACTTTTCTAGTTTTACCCAAGCCATGAAGAGTGAGTAGTCCTCATTCACTCTTTAGGGAGAGGTGATGAATACGTAGTGAACATCCGGATGTTATACTTGTGCATTTTCTTTCATACTTCAATGCTTTATTTACTTGATTATTGGGAAATTGAATGCGTAAAGCAAAACTAGGGTACTTTGCCTAACCAAAGGATAATTCTATGATCCGGATGACTCCTACATAGAAAGATCCGTTGGTTCAAGGCAAGCATCCTAGTTAAAGTATTTTGTGTAACCTATGGGTATTCCTATGGTAAATGGATGACTCCTGCTAGAAAGATCCATAGTGTGAGACAAATACTCCGGGCTAAAATTTCATGACTACTCTTCCAATCTCCACCACCATTGCACTTTATGAAAAGGATGGAGCTTTAACCCAGTCCATCCTTACCTTCCGATTAATTTACTGTTGACACGGGAGTTAATTTAGTTATAAAGCACAAGTGTAATACACCGGATAATTCATTACATATTCTGAACTTCGAACTAAAGAGTGACTTTAATTTCATTTGAATCTTATATTTTGTCTAGAAAAACTCTCTTGAAAAGAAATCCGTATTCTATTCAAGAAAATTCTCACATCTCACAAAATGTCAAAAAGGTTACAATCAATTGGTCTTCATCACTGCCCACTTTGAAACACTAGGCAACAAAATTCCCTGTGGATTCGACTTCGGACTCAAACTAGATTATTAGTACAACTCGACCGCCAGCACTTGGGTGTACACATTTCGGATCAAGTCAAGTTTTTGGCGCCGTTGCCGGGGAATATTTGGTAAAAGTGTTGAAAAGGTAAAAAGTGGTAAGACTTTTCCTTTCTGTATATATTCTTGGTTGATGTAAATAATTTGTTTCTTTTTATTTTATGTTTGAGGACGCTCCTAACCATAACAATTTGCCAGGAGAATCTTTTGGGTCTGTGAACCAATCTGAACCAAATTCACCTAGATCAATAGCAAACTCGTGTGAGAGTAACATGACAAATAATAATAGAAATGGAGACGTGCCTCCACGGGAGGAAGAAGTGCCTAACACTCGAACTTTGAGGGATTACTTGAATCCCATAAGAAATAGTGCACTCTCGTGTTTTGTATTCCTTCCAGATGCTCCCCCCTTTACTGTAAAGCCGGGGACAGCTCAATTACTACCTGAATTTCATGGATTAGGGACAGAGAATCCATACTTGCATATGAAAGATTTTGAGGAAGTGTGTGGAACATTCCAAGATAATTCTGATCTGGCCAAGATGAAACTTTTTCCTTTCTCTGTAAAGGATAAAGCTAAGCAATGGCTAAATTCTTTAAAAGCTTCTTCCATGCCTAATTGGCAAGCCTTCTAAAATGAATTTTTCAGAAAAATTTTCCCCTTACATACGACCAATACACTCAAAAGGCAAATCATGAATTTTTCGGTCAAAGAAGGAGAAACTTTCTATCAAAGTTGGGAGAGATTCAAAGAACTACTCCAAGCCTGCCCTCATCACTCTTTTGAAAATTGGACCTTAGTGGGATTTTTCTATGATTCGTTGGCATCTAGACTGCGTCAATTTGTTGAAATGATGGCACAAGGAGAATTTATGAGTAAAAGTCCGGAGGAGGCGTTCAATTTCTTTGACACAATATCTGATAGCTCTCAGATGTGGGACTCAGCCTCCCCGACCACTGTCGAATCCAAACCATCCTCTTCCCAAGGGGGGAAGTATGTCTTGAGAGAAAATGATGACTTGAGAGCAAAAATGTCCACATTGTCTCGAAAGCTTGAAGCTTTAGAGATGAAAAAAATTCATCAGGTAGATATCATCCCTCCCACAGAACAAGTATGTGGAATCTGTGCATTGACAGGATATCCTACTGGGGACTGTCCTACTATCCCTACATTCAAAGAAGTCTTGTTGGAACAAACAAATGCAATCTTCAATTTCAACAAAGCCTTACTCCAACCCATACTCTGAAACATACAATCCAGGGTGGCAAAACCACCCGAATTTCAGTTGGAGGAACACACAACCAATTCCCATGAATCAACCTCAAAATCCACAACCACCACCTCAAGGACCTCCTGCATATCAACCATACCAACCACCACACAAAAGGAACCTTGAAGATACACTGAACCCGTTCATGCAAACCCAAATGAACTTCAATACCCATTCCACTTAGTCCTTCACTGATTTCAAATCACAAACCACTCAATCCTTCGAAAATCTCAAAAGCCACATTCAGAAGTTGACTCAATTCATGGTTACACATGAGAAAGGCAAATTTCCTACCCGACCAAAACCTCCACATGATCAAGCTCAAGCTATCACCACACTGAGAAGTGGTAAGGTAATTGACAAGACTGTAATAGACATGTTATTTCCAAAACCAAGACCGGAGTCAATACCAATCAACTCATCAGTTGAGCCTGAAAAAGAACCTGAAATTGAAAAGGATCCTGAGCCAATAATTGAGCAAGAACCAGAGCAATCAAAGGAAGAAGAACCCTCATGTTCTATTTCTGCTCCTTTCCCTCATAGACTCAAACAAAAACAGATGGAGAATAACCAAGTTGAAATTTACGAGCTCTTCAAGCAAGTAAAAATCAACATCCCACTTCTAGATGCAATCCAACAGGTTCCATCTTATGCCAAGTTTTTAAAAGACTTGTGCACAATCAAGAGAAGCCATAATGTCCAAAAAAGAGCATTTTTGACAGAACAAGTCAGTGCCCTGCTTTAGTACAAAATCCCTCCAAAATTCAAGGACCCTGGATGTCCAACTGTTTCTTGTGTCATCAGAGACTTCAAAATTGAACAAACACTTCTAGATCTCGGAGCCAGTGTCAATCTATTGCCCTATTCTGTTTACCAGCAATTGAGCCTAGGAGAACTGAAACCCATAAGTATTTCACTTCAATTGGCCGATAGATCTGTCAAAATCCCTAGGGGTATTTTAGAAGATGTACTTGTCCAAGTGGATAATTTTGTCTTTCCTGTGGACTTCATTGTTCTAGATACTCAGCCAACATTACATCCAGATGATCAAATTCCCATTATTCTTGGTCGACCTTTCCTAGCAACGTCTAATGCACTGATCAATTGCAGGAATGGAGTAATAAAATTAACTTTTGGGAATAAGACTCTTGAGCTGAATATTTTCAATATTGCCAAAGATCCCGGTGAGAATGAAGAGGAAGGGGAAGTAAACCTCATTGAATCATTAATCCATGAACATCTGAGTGACACATTGTGTGAAAATCTGACTGAAACATCTCTGATAGATCCCGACTCATCTGAGTCACATCCACAAAGCTGCCATACTCATACTGTTGAGAAATGGACACCCAGATTCGAGGAACTATCATCAAATAGCACAAAGCTAATCTCATCAAGTGATAAGCCACCAAAGCCTGAATTGAAACCTCTCCCATCTGATCTCAAATATTCACTCTTAGGGGAGGACGAATCATACCCAGTGGTAATTTCATCCAAGCTAACAATCTTGCAAGAGTCTAAACTGATCACAATTCTTAAAAAACATCAAAAAACCATTGGACGGACCATCGCTGACTTGAAAGGTGTAAGTCCATTAATCTGCAATCATGTTATATATCTTGAAGAGGACTCAAAACCCTCTTGTCAAATGCAGTGACGCCTGAATCCACATATGAAGGAAGTTGTGAGAACTGAGGTGCTCAAACTCTTAGATGCAGGAATCATCTTTCCCATCTCTGATAGCAAATGGGTAAGTCCAACTCAGATTGTGCCCAAAAAGTATGGAGTCACAGTGGTAAAAAATGATGCAAATGAATTAGTGCCAACGCGAGTCGTCACTGGATGGCGAATGTGGATTGACTATTGAAAACTCAATTTGGTGACTAGGAAAGACCATTTCTCCCTTCCTTTTCTTGATCAGGTTCTAAAAAGAATTGCAGGTCATGAATTTTATTGTTTCCTGGATGGATATTTTGGATATAATCAAATTGAGATTGCCTTAGATGATCAGGAGAAAACCACATTCACATGCCCCTTTGGCACGTTTGCATTCAAAAAAAATGTCATTTGGACTTTGTAACAGTCCTGCAACATTCCAGAGATGCATGTTAAGCTTATTCAGTGACATGGTTGAGAAATTCTTGGAAGTCTTCATGGATGATTTTTTTGTATATGGTGACTTTTTTAACTTATGTTTGGCTAATTTAGAAAAAGTTCTGATAAGGTGTGAGGAAGCCAATCTAGTGCTTAACTTGGAAAACTGCCATTTTATGGTAACACAAGGCATTGTCCTAGGTCACATTGTGTCGTCTGAGGGCATGAAGGTTGATAAGGCCAAAATAGATTTAATTAGAAATTTGCCTGCCCCTAAGACTGTAAAGGATGTCCGGTCATTCCTAGGACATGCAGGTTTTTACAAGAGATTTATTAAAGATTTCAGTACCATTGCCAAACCAATGTGTCATCTTTTGAGCTAGGATATAATCTTTGATTGGAATGAAGCATGCCAAAAATCCTTTGACAAATTGAAAGGCATGTTAATCTCCGCCTCAATAATGCAACCACCTGACTGAAACTTACCCTTTGAGCTAATGTGTGATACAAGTGATTATGTTGTAGGTGCTGTATTGGGACAAAGAAAGGATAAGAAACCACATGTAATCTACTTTGAATGATGCTCAAATGAATTATTCAACAACTGAAAAGGAATTACTTGTTGTAGTGTTTGCTTTGGAAAAATTTCGTTCTTATCTTGTTGGATCTTCTGTTACTGTATTCACTGACCATGTAGCCCTAAAAATTTTACTCACAAAGGATGCCAAACCAAGGCTTTTAAGATGGATACTCTTACTCCAAGAGTTTGATCTTGTCATTAAGGACAAAAAAGGCGTTGAAAATGTGGTGGTAGACAATCTGTCCAGACTAACCTATGAATTTCATGAGAATGGACTGCCAATCAATGAAAAATTCCCGGATGAACAACTGTTCATGATTAATGAGACCCCATGGTACGCAAATATTGCTAATTTCTTAGCCATTGGAACACTCTCTCCATCATTCACTCCCATGGATAAAAAAAAATTTGAGGGAGGTTCGTAACTTCTTTTGGGAAGATCCATACATATTCAAATACTGTAAGGACCAGATCATAAGACGTTGCATCCCAGCTCATGAAAGCAAACATGTGATATCATTTGTCACTCTGAAGCATGTGGAGGCCATTTCTCATCAAAGAAAATCGCCGCAAAAATTTTATAGTGTGGATTTTATTGGCCCACACTTTTTAAAGATGTCCATGCATTTTGTATAGCATGTGATAGATGCCAAAGATTAGGAAATATTTCAAAAAGAAACATGATGCCCTTAAATCCAATTCTGGTGATTGAAATTTTTGACTGTTGGGGCATCAATTTTATGAGACCATTTCCCCCTTCCTTTGGCTATCTATACATTTTAGTGGCAGTAGACTCTATTTCCAAATGGGTTGAGGCAATTCCATGCCGAAATAATGATCACCAAACGGTGATAAGATTTTTAAAAGAAAATATTTTATCTCGGTTCGGAATCCCTAAAGCACTCATAAGTGATGGGGGTTCTCATTTTTGCAATCGTCCCTTTTGGAAGTTAATGAAAAAATATATGATTTTTCACAAAGTTGCAACCCCTTATCACCCACAGACTAGTGGACAGGCGGAATTAGCTAATCGGGAGATCAAATTAATTTTGAAAAAAATGGTGAACCCAGACGCAAAGAATGGTCATCAAGACTGACTGATGAACTCTGGGCATATCGTACTGCTTTTAAAACAATTTTGGGCATATCTCTCTATCGATTAGTCTATGAAAAACCATGTCACCTACCTGTAGAATTGGAACATAGGGCATACTGGGTCATTAAAGCAATGAATTTTGACCTGGACAAAGCTGGACTATCAAGAAAACTTCAAATAAATGAGTTGGAGGAATTGAGAAAGGAAGCATATGAAAATGCTAAAATTGCTAAAACCATGATGAAAATTTTTCATGACAAAAACATCGTGCGGAAGTCTTTTGAACCATTTCAGAAAGTCCTGTTGTTTAATTCAAGACTCCGCATCTTCCCGGATAAGTTAAAATCATGTTGGACTGGACCTTACATTGTCAAAAAGGTGTTTGATCATGGAGCAATAGAAGTGGAAAACCCACATAACGGTAATATCTTTACTGTTAATGGTCCGAGGTTAAAACCATTTTTGGAAGATTTTGTTAAAAATGTGAAAACCATTAACTTAATGGAACCCGAATATCACTCCGAGAATCACGCCTGCCGACACTCAAAAGGATCGGATCAGGTAAAAGCCCGACCCGAGGAGACACCATCATGAGACTCCCACCACCCTTTCCCATCGTTTCCCATCTATCAGCATTGAGTCCACCCCACACTCGCCTATTTCTTCACTCCTCTTCTCCACTGTCTTTTGCCATCCTCATTTCACTTTCTTTCTTTTTTGTTTTCTGATAGTTTTCGGATTTTTTCGCCTTCAACTTCTTTCCCGTTTTTCTGCGAATCCGACCATACCCAAGCGAAACCATGTCCATGTTTGCTGAAGATCAGACTTCCATTCTCATAATTTACATTGTGTTACTCTACTTTTGTATGGGTATTCTGATGTTATTCGTAATCACACACAAGGGTTACGAACCCAACTTTGATTCTGATCTCCACAAAGAGGATTAATGGTTGCGTTTTGGTTTGTAGGGTTTGGCAAATGAACTGATCTGCATCTTTCAGCTGCATCTCCAAGATCTTCAACTGGTAAATTCGAAACATTGAGGACAATGTTCAGTTTAGGTTGGGGGTGAGAACAAAAGTTCATATTTTGTCTGTCTGAATTTTTTTTTTAATTTTTCCTTGTTTCTGCTATTGTTGTTAATGATCATATCTGTGAGTCAGTATAATTTGTCTTTGTGACTGACAGGCGTAAAAGAACCAGATAGTGAGTCTTAAAGTGTAGGAAGTATGGATGTTCAAATTTTTTGGTTTAGTCTAGGAGTTCTACGCACTTTTCCATCAGATGTGCACAATGTGATCATGAGAAAAGTAAGACTGGTAAGGAAAAATGAGATCCGAGAACAACAAGCAAAATCCCTCTGTGGTAGAAGCACTTATGCTAAACGCCGACGGGCCAAGAGACTTGGTGCCTGTAAATAATGTGGCCGGGTATTTCATGAGAAAAGATACAATCAGTGTTCTGAACCGATCTCTGGCCGTGCACTCGATCGATTAGACTGGATAGTGAATGGGCAGAGTAAGGATTATCTTGACACGCCATCCTATTCCGGTGCAATGCTTAACCGGTTTGTGCGATAAGAGATTGGAAGAGTCACTAGGGGATCGAACTACATAGAGGATAACTCGGATTAGATTGTTTCCTAACCAAACTATGAAAAATTATTTTTGGGGAATGAAAGCCAACAGTCCGAATTGTTTGTGAACAAGTGTGAAAATTTTCTTTTTTTTTGCTTCATTTTGTGCATGCTTTTATTTTTGCATAAATTTTTGACCAAATTTATGGGCTGAGTAAAGAAATGTCCAAAAATGCCAACTTCAAGTGTGGGTAGGGATCGTTCTTGAGACGCAATAAAATTTGGATTAAAAACTTAGTGTTTTGTTCCTTCAGTTGTATATAGCATAGAAAATTTTTAGTTTTGGTTCAACGTTCGAACGCAACTCCACGTTCGAACGTAATTGGCTGGCTCATCAGCGTTCGAACGGTGAACCACGTTCAAACGTGCCTCTCAGACTATAAAAACCCCAGTCGTCTTCCTCTGTTTAAAAATTTCAAAAACCCTGGAAAACTCAAAAAAACCCGAGAAACCCTTCCTCTTCCCAGACCTCTACTCATCTCTATTCCCTATTTTTACCCAAAACCGACTTTACCCACCCCTTCTCCACCTCAAAAACAACAAACCCAAGCCAAGAATCCCGATTTTTTAGTCGCCCTCTCACCTGCCAAAACCAGACCCACGTTCGAACGGTCCTAGTCATTCGAACGACCATGCCAAGGACAAAAAGGCCTGCCAGGCCCAACCAGGATGTCAACCAGGAGCCTAACTTCATAGAAGAGATGATCACAAAGAGGGAGGGAAGACAGAGAAGGGTGAGATATGACAGAACAAGGTTTCCAAGTGCTCTCAAGGCTGAAAGGTACAAAAATTTCTACCAAAATCACGCCATAGTCTGTGAGAGAGATATTATTATTGATGATTTTGCTGAGTTAGGAATACTTGTGGAGATGGAGAGGAGAGATTGGATTTGGTGTTTGATAAATGGAGAAGAGGTCGTGGTTGATTTAGTTAGAGAATTCTACTCCAATGCGGAGTATAATGGCAAAGAGGTTGTTACTTATGTGAGAGGCATCCACATTGTGGTGGATGAGGCCTATCTCAGGGAAGTGAGGCCAGATATGCCTCAAGTGGAGAACCCAGTCTACCCACCACCACATGATGTGAGTATGGATTTGGTAGGGAAAGAATTGACTGGAGTAGATGACTTTGCATGGGGAGGGAGGAGATTTTTGAAACAAGGAGAGATGACCGATAAATATAAAATGTTGAATCTGATTGCAGTGTCAAACTTCGCTCCTATGAAGCGATCTAATAAGATCCTCCCTAACATGGCACGACTACTTTACGCCATAGGGAGAGGCCATAGCATAAATCTCCCCTCCCTCATTTTATCTGAGATGAAGAAAGGGTGCGAGGCAAAGAAAAGTGCCTTACCTTTTGGCACCCTGGTGACTGAGATCTGCAAGGATCAGGGAGTGAGGGTGCGGCCTGAGATGACTATAGAGAAACCAATGGGGGAGTTCAATAAGGGATCTTTTAAGCACAGCCGAGGCCATAGTGGCACCCTCCCTTGTGGTTAGATATGAGGAGCCACCCACTCAGGGTGTTGACGAGGTGCAGGTAGAGATGGATCGCCAGGAGGAGAGAGATATTAACAGAGAGCTGCAGGAGGAGGAAGACCAGGCACAGACTGAGGCACCTGGCCCCAGTACCAGTACTCACAGATCTCTACGAGAGATTATGATGGATATCAGGGTTGATCAAGCTAAGATTCTCCAGCAGTAGGAGGAGATTCTTAGCTACTTTCGGAGTGGTGCTGGTGGTACTTCTGCTAGTAGAGCTCGAGCTGATGATGGCGATGCATGAGAAAGAGTCCCTTCTTTTATTTGTTTTTGTGTGGTAATTTTTCTGCAACCATGAAGGATGTGTTTGTTTTTTTTGGGAATGGTTGCTTCTTTTGTTGTCTAGCTCGTGGGATATTTTCAAATTTTTTTGTCGTAGGTCACTTTTTGTGGATAAATTGAACTATCAATGCTAATGATGTGAATGATCATATTTTATGGAATGCATGGTTTGATTTATCACTTTTATTATGTTTAAATGCATACGTAGTATAATATTGTGAACTAATAAATTTTGAAACAAAGATGGATGTTTCAATTGTTGTCATAGTGTCTAACTTACATGATCATTTTGACACTTATCTGGGCAATCACAACTTTGAACTACATTTCTTGATAAATGGTGTTTTCTCTATGCTTAAATTGTCAAATGTGCAGTAATGTTTGTCATTTTTAGAAGGAGCAAAGGTGATCAAACTCGAAAATGGAATTAGTATATAACTGATATTCCTCAAAACACTCAACATAACCAGTGGAGATGACAAAGAAACCATGATAAGTTTTGACCCTTCTGATGCTTTTGAGAGGATACTAACATTAACTCGCAGAAAGGTTGTTTCACATTCTATTTTTCAATGATCTCATTAACTTTGCCCTGATTGATGCAACTAAAGTGATCTGTTTTCACAACTCACAGGAACATTTGCATACACATAGATACGCACCTACTTGAGAAAGGATCTTAGGCCATCTTTGAATCAACTTTGAGCCTTAGCTTTTTTGTTCGCAGAACAATGACCTTCTTCAGCCATGATTGAGCCTTAAAAGAATGAATTCTTTTCAAAAAAAGCCAGAAAAGTGACCAAGCCACAAGAAAACATACTTGACATATCTTGCTATCTAATTTTCTTACACCCTCTTTTAAAGCAAAATGATACAGAAATGTGAGAAAAATAGAAAGGGCAATGGTAGCTACTATCCCAAGAAAGAAAAGAAAATCGGTGAAAAAAAAACCCACAAAAAAAGGAAAGGGACCAAAAGACAGGGACTTGCAAAGAAAGTGAAAAATGAGAAAATGAAAGAAAGAAGTCCCATGCCCAGGAAAAATGTCGAAAAGCCAAACATAGGTGTGCTAAAATGCATAAAAGAAATAGCTTTTGAACTCCATTAATGTCATTTCGTTAGCCACTGACCTCTGGCCCCATTACAACCTACTAAAAGTCCTAGGTGATCTCAAGTTCGTTGCATGTGTATGTCTCCGACTAAGAGTGGGGTATGTTACTGTATCACTTTATTTGCATCAATATTCTTTCATGAGATTATGCTAACATAGGATTAGTTTGATTCCAAAAAGCTTCATTTATCGCACATGTAGTCTTCCGATTGGCCATCTTCGGACTACATGCCCTGTGAGAAACAAGTCACTATAATCGGAGCGAACTCTTTGTTGAGGGCATGCCTAAGAGAGATTTGTGAAATCAAAACTATCAATGATGAGTGATAAGCGAAATGTTTGTTATATATCAACTCTTGTTTTGAGAATGATCATCCCATTCTTAAGGAAATTTCAAATGCTAATGTGACAAGTGCTAAAATTTTGCATAGAATTAATACCACTAGAAAAGAAATGTGGGGAATAAGTCAAGATTGAGGGATGGGTGTCTAAGTAATCATATTGGTGATTCACTTGAATCAACAATTTTACATGCACATCTATTCTACCGAAGTTTGTGGGTAGCTTCACTGAAAACCCTCACGAGACACCACTCGTCTACTAGGGTAAACCTAAGGGTTTAACGGCTTGTTGCATAATCTAAATGCAACCGGAAAACCTACAAAAAGGTATTAGAGATAGATTTGTTTCATTATTGTATTACTAGGGACTAGCAATATCTAGGTTGGGGGGTGTGATTGGTACTCAATTATAACATTTTATTGTGCTTCTTTTGGACTAATTATACTTTGATGGAGTTTAAATGGTGATGTTTCAGGTGCTAAAATGAGAAAAAGGATTAAGGATTTCAAATACGACATTTAAGTGTAACTGCAGCACTTTAAGGAACAAAGGTGGATAAGCTTGAGAACAGCATCACCGTTCGAATGGTGGTTAACGTTCGAACGCCCCCATGAACCAGGTAGATGAGACAAAGGCGTATTGCAGACAGACCCTGGAGATTAAAGCCTAACGTTCGAACACTAAGCCACGTTCGAACGCAACATCACGTTCGAATGCCATCCCACGTTCGAACAACACTGGAAGCACTGACATGATCAGATCGACTGAAATACATAGCGTGTGTTGACTTCCAAGCCAGAAGAAAGATCCTCAGGCACATGAACGCCATGATCAAACACAATTTCTGAATTATTTGAGGACCCTGACTGCTGCAGGGAGTTGGTGAATGACCCTGGCAGAAAGCTGCAACCCATGTGAAAGCCAGAAGTACAACGTTCAGATTATAGGGCAAAAACGACCTTCACGTTTGAACGGAAGGGACCGTTCGAACGTTCCCACCGACAGACTACAAATTGCCAGATTCTTTGACTGCACTCCAGATCTTTTACCTTGATTCGTCCAGCACTGTTCTTTCACCCCTCCCTTGCTCTTCCCTGCCTATAAATACTCCCTTTTTGGGAGCTTTGAAGGAGGACTCTTGGAGAGGAGACATCAAGATCTCTTCTCTTGAAGAATAGATAGTCTCTATGTGTAGTGTTTCATTTTAATTCAAGTATTCTACATTCTAGTTCTTTTAATTCAAGTCTTTATATTCTGGCTCTTTTAATTCAAGTCTTTATTATAGTTGGGAAGTTCAATTCCCTACTTGTCTTCATCTTTATTATAGTTGGGAAGTTTAATTCCCTACTTGTCTTCATCTTTATTATAGTTGGAAAGTTTAATTCCCTACTTGTATTGTTAAATTCATGCACTTTATGTTCTTGTCTTTACATTAATGTTCTTACTTTCTAGCTTTAGTTTACTTTTATTCACTTCCATTGCTTGAGTATCTTCATCTTAGAGGAGTGAAACTCTTCCACTTTTCTAGAGCTTTACCAAAGCTAAGAAGAGTGGAACGTGATTCACTCATTCTTCGTCGAAGATCAACCCCGGAGTTACTCTACTTGGAGGGATGAGTACCATTCACTTTTCTAGCTTTACCCAAGCCATGAAGAGTGAGTAGTCCTCATTCACTCTTTAGGGAGAGGTGATGAATACGTAGTGAACATCCGGATGTTATACTTGTGCATTTTCCTTCATACTTCAATGCTTTATTTACTTGATTATTGGGAAATTGGATGCGTAAAGCAAAACTAGGGTACTTTGCATAACCAAAGGATAATTCTATGATCCGGATGACTCCTACATAGAAAGATCCGTTGGTTCAAGGCAAGCATCCTAGTTAAAGTATTTTGTGTAACCTATGGGTATTCCTATGGTAAATGGATGACTCCTGCTAGAAAGATCCATAGTGTGAGACAAATACTCCGGGCTAAAACTTCATGACTACTCTTCCAATCTCCACCACCATTGCACTTTATGAAAAGGATGGAGCTTTAACCCAGTCCATCCTTACCTTCCGATTAATTTACTGTTGACACGGGAGTTAATTTAGTTATAAAGCACAAGTGTAATACACTGGATAATTCATTTCATATTCTGAACTTCGAACTAAAGAGTGACTTTAATTTCATTTGAATCTTATATTTTGTCTAGAAAAACTCTCTTGAAAAGAATTCCATATTCTATTCAAGAAAACTCTCACATCTCACAAAATCTCAAAAAGGTTACAATCAATATGTCTTCATCATTGCCCACTTTGAAACACTAGGCAACAAAATTCCCTGTGGATTCGACTCCGGACTCAAACCGGATTATTACTATAACTTGACCGCCTGCACTTGGGTATACACATTTTGGATCAAGTCACATCACACCCTTTTTTCATTTCGCTTAAGATGAGGGAGGGGAGATCGATGCTATGACCTTTTTCAATTGCATAAAGCAATCGCGCCATGTCGAGCAAAATTTCATTTGTTTGCTTGATGGGAGTGAAATTTGTCACCGTAATTAAATTAAGCATTTTGTACTTTTCGGTGAGCTCCCCTTGTTTCAGAAAAGTCCTAGTCCCCCATGCAAAATTAGGCATCCCCGTCAACTCCTTTCCCACCGTGTTCTTTGCTACTTCTCTCCTCGGAGGGTAAGCGGGATTGTCAACCGAGGCACTTCTTGCCTTATTTCTATAATTACCGCCTCGTCTACATCAATGTATGTTCCCCTCACATAGGTGCGAATTGCGCCGTTGACAATCTCAGCGTTGGAGTAAAACTCCCTCACCAAGTCAATGGCAGCCTCCCCTCCATATCTCAAGCACCACACCCAATTTCTCCTTTCCATTTCCTCCAAAAATCCAATCTCAACAAAATCAGAAAGTATAACGTCTCTTTCACAAACAACCGCATGCTCTTGGAAGAAATCTTCGTACCTTTCGGTCTTTAAGGCCCTTGAAAACCGAGTTCGATCATACTTCTTCATCCTTTGCTTCCCTTCTGTCTCCACAATCACTTCCATTACAAAGTTGGGCTTTTGGCTTACTGGTGGATCGCGCCTAGCAGGGAGTTTCATCCGAGACATGGCATACGAATGTTGGGGAGCTTGAGGGAGGACTGAAAGGCTTCTGAAACTTAGGGTTTTTGGTGTGGGATTTAAGGTTTTGATGTGGGGAAGAGTTATGGAGGGTCAATTTTAGGTTTTCTTGGGGTCTAAGGGTGGATTGAGGTTTGTGGAGTAAAGGACGGCTCTAGGGTTTTGAGAGTTTCTGAGTGATTTGGGGCTTACTAAAATTAAAAAGACGATCAGGTTTTTATAGTTCACATTGCGCCGTTCGAGCGATGGAAACGTTCGAATGGTTAAGGGACTTTCGAACGGTGCTAGCTCCCAGTACTTTGTGTTTTCAACAGTGTTTTCAGTAGAGAGTTCATCAGAGGTAAAGTACTGCGAGCCGAAACCATTCGAACGGAACTAACGTTCGAACGGTGGATCAAAAATAAAATTTTCTCTGTTACACTATACACAATCAGAGAAGGCTAAACACACAAGTTCAAAAATAAAAACTCATGGCATCTCAGGATAAGTCCCCACCCACACTTGAGGTTGGTATTTTGAGACATTCCTTACTCGGCCCATATTTTCATTGCAGCAATGAAAAATAGAAAAATATGTACAAAAATAAAAAGGAATTGCACACTATTTACCAAAATTTGGACCATTGGCTTTCATTCCTCAAAACACAATTTTTCCACAATTTGTTAGAGAGCAATCTTAGTCCGAGTCTTCCTCTGTGTAGCTCGAACTACCAGTGAATCTTCCAATATCTTGTCGCACAAACCGGTTAAGCATAGCATCGGAATAGGATGGCTTGTCAGGATAATCCTTACTCTGCCCATTCACTATCAAATCTAATCGATCGAGTGCGCGACCAAAAATTGGTTCATAGCACTAATTGTATCTTTTATCATAAAATACCCGACCTCACTGTTTATAGGCACCAAGTCTCTTGGCACGACGACGTTTAGCAAAAATGCTTCTGCCATAGAGAGGTTTTGCTTGCTGTTCTAAGATCT
The DNA here is from genome assembly GCA_023539305.1 of Ilex asprella. Lineage (NCBI taxonomy): Eukaryota > Viridiplantae > Streptophyta > Magnoliopsida > Aquifoliales > Aquifoliaceae > Ilex > Ilex asprella. The sequence continues at coordinate 18,074,601 of CM042189.1, read as the reverse complement.
CATTTTCCCTTACCAGTCTTGCTTTTCTCATATTATGCACATCTGGTGGAAAAGTGCGTAGAGCTCCTAGACTAAACCAAAAAAGTTTAACATCCATGATTCCCAAGTTTGAAGACTCACTATCTGGTTCTTTAACGTCTGTCAGTCACAAAGACAATTTAAACTGACCCTCAGACATATAATAATACAAGGTACATTATATGATCAGAACATCAAACAGCAGCACACAGAACAACAAAAATTTTAAAATTTATGATACAGATATGATTATAAAAACAGAGTACGAACAAAGTGCAAAATACGAACAAAATACCAAACAAAATGCCAACTCTGAACTGTAGGTTTTCACACCCCCCCAAACTAAACTGAACATTGTCCCTAATGTATCGATTTTACCAATATAGATCTTTAAAATGAGGTTGAAAAGTAGAGACTTGTACTTTAGCTGATACCTACAAACCAAAATGGAACCATTAGTCCTCTTTGCATTGATCTGAATTAAAGGTGGGCTTGTAAGCCCTGTGTGTGAGTGTGAATAGCAGTAGGATACCCATAAAAAGATAGAATACAACAATATAAATCATGAGAACATGGATTTGTTCCTCAGGGTACATGGTTTTGCTTGGGTATGGTCGGGTTTGCAGAAAAATAGAAAATAAAAATGAAGAAGAAAGGAGAAGAAGAAGAATAAGGATGGTGAAGTGGACACAAAGAGGAGATTGGGAAATGAAATAGGCTGGTGTGGGGGCAATAGAGACAGGTGGGGAAAAGATAGGAAATGGGAGTGGGGGTGTGATGATGAGGTCTCCTCGGGTCAGGTTATTACCTAATCCAACCCTTTTTGAGTGTCGGCAGGCCCAATTCTCGGAGGAATATTTTGGTTCCATTAAAATAATGATTTCCACTTTTTTTTTTTAACAAAATCATCCAAAAATGGTTTCCTTCTCTGACCATTAACAGTAAAGATATTACCATTGAATGGAATTTCCACTTCTACTTCTCCATGTTCAAATTCCTTTTTGGAAATGTATGGACCAGTCCCCCTTGATTTTAATTTTTCAAAAAAAAGACGGAATCTTGATTTAACCAACTTGACTTTCTGAAAAGGTTCAAAAGACTTCCAAACAATATTTTTGTCATGAAATTTTTTTATCCTGGCTTTGACAATTTTAGCATTCTCATATGCTCCACTTTTTTGTTCCACTTTCATAGGTAGGTGACAAGGCTTTCCATAGTATATGTGCCGTAATTCAGACTTTGGCGGCTTATCACTTGATGAGATTAACTTTGTGTCATTTGATGAAAGTTCCAAGAATTTGGGTGCCCATGTCTCAACAGCATGAGTGGGGCGTCTTTGTGGATTTGAGTCGTCGTTTTCTAACTCAGAGGTGCTTAGTTTAGGCAGACATGTTTTAGCAAAGGGTTCACCAAGGGTCTCTTCCACATGTTTATGAATTAATGACTCAATGAAATGCATTTCTTTCACTTGTTTGTCCTCACCTGATTGCTTAGCAATATTAAAAATGTTCAGCTCAAGAGTCCTATTCCCAAAGGTCAATTTCATCACTCCATTCTTGCAATTAATTAGTGCGTTAGAAGTTGCTAGGAAGGGTCGACCAAGAATAATGGGAACTTGGCTTTCTGGATCTATTGCTGGCAGAGTGTCTAGAACAATGAAATCAACAGGGAAGACAAAGTTATCCACTTGGACAAGTACATCCTCAATAATGCCCCTAGGGATTCTAACAAATCTGTCTGCCAACTGGAGTGTGATACAAGTGGGTTTGAGTTATCCCAGTCCCAACTGCTGGTAGACAGAATAAGGTAGAAAATTAACACTAGCCTCAAGATCTAACAGTGCTTGTTCTATCTTAAAGTCTCCAATGGCACATGGCACAGTTGGACATCTAGGGTCCTTGTATTTTGGAGGGTTTTTACAATGAAGCAAGACTGACTTGTTCTATTATAAATGATCTTTTTTGGACATTTTGGCTTCTCTTGACTGTACACAAGTTTTTTAAAAACTTGGCATAAGATGGGACCTTTTGGATTGCATCCAGAAGTGGAATGTTGATTTTCACTTGCTTGAACAGCTCGTGAATTTTTGGGTTGTTGTTCACTTTCTGGGCCTTTTTGAGTCTATAAGGGAAAGGAGCTGGAATCGGACATGAATGTTCTTTTGGTTTTTGTGATTCTGGCTCATGCTCAATTGGTTCAGTGGGCTAGGCTGTCTCAGGCCTTAATCTTGGAATTAACATATTTCTGATTGTTTTATCATTGACCTTGTCACTCCTCAATGTGGTGATAGATTGGGCTTGGCCTTGTGGGGTATCCATGATTGATGGGTTTCCCACCTGGAATTGACCTTGTGGTGGTTTTGGTTGGGCAGGAAATTTGCCCTTCTCATGTGTAGCCATGGATTGGGTTAGCCTTTGGATGTGGCTTTTTAGATCTTCGAAGGATTGAGTTGTTTGTGCCTTGAAATCATTGAAAGACTAGGTCGACTGGGCATTGAAATTCATTTGGGTTTGCATGAACTGGTTCAATGTATCCTTAAGGTTCCTCTTGTATGGTGGTTGGTATGGTTGATATGTAGGAGGTCCTTGAGGTGGTGGATGAGAATTTTGTGGTTGGTTTATGGGAATTGATTCTGTGTTCCTCCAACTGAAGTTCGGGTGGTTTAGCCACCCTAGATTGTATGATTCAGAGTACGGATTGGAGTAAGGCTTGCTGAAGTTGGAGATTGTATTTGTTTGTTCCAACAAGACTTCTTTGAACGCAGGGATGGTAGGACAGTCCCCAGTAGAATGTCCTGTCAATGCACAGATTTCACACACTTGTTCTGTAGAAGGGTCATTATCAATTTGATGAACTTTTTTCATCTCTAAAGCTTCAAGCTTTCAAGACAAAGTGGATATTTTTGCTCTCAGGTCATCATCTTCTCTTAAGAAATATTTTCCCCCTTAGGAAGTGGATGGTCTAGACTCGACAATGGTAGGAGCGGTTGAGTCCCACATCTGAGAACTATCATATATGGTGTCAAAGAAATTGAACGCCTCCTCTGGACTTTTACCCATAAACTCTCCTTGCGCCATCATTTCAACAAACTGATGTAGTCTAGTTGACAAGGAGTCATAGAAAAATCCTACCAAAGTCCAATTTTCAAAAGAGTGGTGGGGGCAATCTTGGAGTAGATCTTTGAATCTCTCCCAACTTTGATAAAAAGTTTCTCCTTCTTTTACCGAAAAAATCATGATTTGTCTTTTGAGTGTATTAGTCAGGAGTAAGGAAAAAAACTTCCTAAAAAATTCATTCTGGAAAGTCTGCCAATTGGGCATGAAAAAAGCTTTTATAGAATTTAGTAATTCTTTAGCTTTATCCCTTACAGAGAAAGGGAAAAGTTTCATTTTGGCCAGTTCAGAATTATCTTGAAATATTCCACACACTTCTTCGAAATCCTTGATATGTAGGTATGGATTTTTTGTCTCCAACCCATGAAAAATAGGCAGTAGCTGTGCTATCCCCGGCTTTACAGTAAAGGGGGGAGAATCAGGAGGAAATACAAAACACGAGGGTACATTGTTTCTTGTAGGATTCAAGTAATCCCACAAAATTCGAACATTAGGCACTTCTTCATCCCTCGGAGGAACATCTCCGTTTCTTTCATTGTTTGTCATTATACTCTCACAAGAGTCTGTTATTAATCTAGGTGAATTTGGTTCAGATTGGTTCACAGACCTAGAAGATTCTGCCGGCAAATTTTTGTAGTGGGGAGCATTCTCAGACATAAAAAAGAAAAGAAAAAAAATAAAACAAAGTTATTCACAATTATTCACAGAAAAGGTCTTCTTACCTTTTTCCTTAAAAACATATTTTTAATAAGTTCCTCTGTAACGGCGCCAAAAACTTGACTTGATCTGAAATGTGTACACCCAAATACAGGCGGTCATGTTGTAGTAATAATCCAGTTTGAATCCGGAGTCGAATCCACATGGAACTTGTTGTGTTGGTGTTTCAAAGTAAACAGTAAAGGAGACCAATAGATTGTAACATTGAGATTTTAGGATTGTGAGATGTCGGTGATTTCCTGAACAAAATATTGAATTCTCTTCAAGAAAGGTTACAAGATAAATGGAAATAAAGTCACTCTTTAGTTTAAGGATCGGGACATGTATTTAATTATTCGGTTCATTATAATTATGTTTGATAACTCAACTAACTTCCGTGTGAATGGTGAGTTAATCGGAAGATAAAGATGGCCTGTTAAGGTCATGGTTCCGATGTCTTACTAGAAGTTTCCAAGAATTATTTGTAGCGAGAGTTATTGCGCCCACAAACAAGCAAGCATTTCTTCATGACATCCAACCATGGCTTTAATATTCCATCCTTTTAAATGAAGCTTGATAATGGGGATGATTAAAGGGTAGTCATGAAGATCTAGCCAGGGTACTTGCCTTGAAACGAGGAGTCTTTCCATGCAAGAGTCATCCGTGTCATAGAAAGACTATCGATTATACAAAGTACCTTAGCTTTGCTAGATGCAATCAATCATCCAATAAACAAGGGGATATGAAAGTTAAGCATTAGAACAAAACATAATATAACCTCCGGATAATCAATACATGCCCTTCACCTCTTACTACAGAATGAATGAGAAACTACTCACTCTTCATAGCTTTGGTAAAGCTAGAAAAGTGAGTGATGCTCATCCCTCTAAGTAGAGGACTTTGCAAAGTAAAAGTACAAGTAACGAGGAGCTAATCTTCAACAAAGAATGAGTGAATCACGTTCCACCCTTCACGGCTTTGGTAAAGCTTTAGAAAAGTGGAAGAGTTTCACTCCTCTAAGCAAGAAGGGAGCTCAAATAATGAAAGTGCAAGACATATCTAAAAGCATGTATGTAAGAGCATAAATGTAAAGACTAGAAGTAAATAAAGACATAAATGTAAAGACTAAATATAAATCAAGAACATAAATGTAAAGACTTAAAGTAAATAAAGGAATTACAACTCTTAAACAAATGTAAATATAGACATTAATGGAAAGAAAAGGGATGGGAATTTAAACTTCCCCACTCTCTAGCAAAGAGACAATACTAAGACAATTAGAAGAACTACAAATGAGAAGTGTGGGCTAACTTGATCCGAAATGTGTACACCCAAGTGCAGGCGGTTAAGCTGTAGTAATAATCCGGTTTGAGTCCGGAGTCGAATCCACAGGGAATATGTTTAGGTGTTTTCAAAGTAAGTTGTAATGAAGACTGATTGATTGTAACCTTTTTTGAGTTTTGTGAGAAGTAGATGGTTTCTTGAACAGAATATTAAATTCTTTTCAAGAGATTTTTTTCTAGACAAAATATAAGATTCCAATATAATTAAAGTTACTCTTTAGTTCGAGGTTCAGGATATGTAATGAATTATCCAGTGTATTACACTTGTGCTTTATAACTCAACTAACTCCCGTGTCAACAGTGAGATAATTGGAAGATAAGGATAGACTGGGTTAAAGCTCCAT
>CM042189.1:18057798-18068687 GCA_023539305.1 Ilex asprella | reverse complement strand
CTAACTTTGCTTAACTTATCCAGTCTCCCGCTAAGCAAGTAAATAAAGCATTGAAGTGTGAAAGGAATGAACAAGTATAATATCCAGATAGTCATTACATATCTATCACCTCTCCCTAAAGAGTAAATGAGGACTACTCACTCTTCATGGCTTGGGTAAAGCTAGAAAAGTGAATGGTACGCATCTCTCCAAGTAGAGAAACTCCGAAGTTGATCTTCAACGACGAATGAGTGAATCACGTTCCACCCTTCTTGGCTTTGGGAAAGCTCTAGAAAAGTGGAAGAGTTTCAGTCCTCTAAGAAGAAGATGCTTAAGCAATAGAAGTGAAAGAAAGTAAAAGAAAGTTAGATCTTCAACAAAGAATGAGTGAATCACATTCTACCCTTCTTGGCTTTGGTAAAGCTCTAGAAAAGTGGAAGAGTTTCACTCCTCTAAGAAGAAGATGAGCTCAAATAATGAAGGTGCAATACTTAATTGAAAGCAAGAAAGTAAGAGCATTAATGTAAGGGCTAGAACATAAAGTACATGAATTTAACAACAAAAGTATGAAATTTATCTTCCCAACTCAATAGAAATAAAGACAAGCAGAGAATTAACTTCCCAACTATAGTAAAGACTTGAAGTAATTGAAAGGAGCATAAATGTAAAAGACTTGAATTAAAGAACTAGAAAGTAAACACTTGAATTAAAGTGAAACACTAAAATACATATAAAGACTAGGTATTCTTCAAGAGGAGAGCCCTTGATCTCTCTCCCCAAGGGTGTCTTCAAAGCTCCCAAAGAGGGAGTATTTATAGGCAAGGAAGAGCAAGGGAGGGGGTGAAAGAGCAGTGCTGGATGCCTAAGTGAAGGTGAGAATCAGGGGCTTAGTCAAAGAATCAGACGATCTGCAGCCTGTCGGTGGGATCCGTTCGAACGGTACCTTCTGTTCGAACGTGAAGGCTGTTTTTGCTTGTATATCTGTGTTGATTTCCAGGTTTCACGTCGGTTGCAGTCTTCTGTCAGGCCATTCACCCACTCTCTGCAGCACTAAGGGTCCACTAATAACCCCAATGCAGTCGATCATGGCACCATGTGCCTGAGGGTCCTTCTTCTGGCAATAGAGGTCTTCACACACTATGTATTTCAGTCAACCAGATCGTGTCAGTGCTCCCAGTGGCGTTCGAACGTGGGTCAGCGTTCGAACGTGATGTTGCCTTCGAACGTAGCATGGTGTTCGAACGTTAGGCTTTAATCTCCAGGGTCTGTCTGCAACACGCCTTTGTCTCATCTGCCTGGTTCAGGGGAAACGTTCGAATGTTGATCACCGTTCGAACGGTCTTGTTGTCCTCAAGCTTTTCCTTTGTTTATCAAATGCTACAGTTACACTTAAATGTTGTATTTATTATCCTTGACCCTTTTTCTCACTTTAGCTCCTGAAACATCATCATTTGAACTCCATCGAAGTATAACTAGTCCAGAAAAGCACAATAAAATGTCATAATTTAGTGCCAATCACACCCCCCAACCTAGATATTGCTAGTCCCTAGTAATACAACAATAAATCTATTTCTAATACCTTTTTCGTAGGTTATCCGGTTGCATTTAGTTTTTGCAACAAGCCGTTAAACCCCTAGGTTTACCCTAGTGGACGAGTGGTGTCTTGTGAGGGTTTTCAGTGAAGCTACCCACAAACTTCGGTAGGACAGATGGGCATGTAAAATTGTTGATTCAAATAAATTATCAACATGATCACCGAGACACCCATCCCTCAATCATGACTTATCCCCCACATTTCTTTCCAGTGGTATTAATTCTATGCAAAAATTAGCACTTGTCACATTAGCATTTGAAATTTCCTTAGGAATGGGATGATCATTCTCAAAACAAGAGTTGATATATAACAAACATTCCGCTTATCACTCACCATTGATAGTTTTGATTTCACAAATCTCTCTTAGGTATGCCCTCAACAAAGAGTTCGCTCCGATTATAGTGACTTGTTTCTCACAGGGCATGAAGCCCGAAGACGGCCAATCGGAAGACTGCCTGCGTGATAAATGAAGCTTTTTAGAATCAAACTAATCCTATGTTGGTATAATCTCATGAAAGAATATTGATGCAAATAAAATAATACAGTAACATACCTCACTCTTAGTTGGAGACATATACATGCAACGAACTTGAGATCACCTAGGACTTTTAGTAGGTTGTAATGGGCCAGGGGTCAGTGGTTAACGAAATGACGTTAATGGAGTTCAAAAGCTATCTCTTTTATGCATTTTAGCACACCTCTATTTGGCTTTTCGACATTTTGCCTGGGCATGGGACTTCTTTCTTTCAGTTGCTCATTTTTCACTTTCTTTGCAAGTCCCTGTCTTTTGGTCCCTTTCCCCTTTTTGTGGGTTGTTTTCTCTGATTTTCTTTTCTTTCTTGGAATAGTAGCTACCATTGCCCTTTCTATTCTTCTCACATTTCTATATTATTTTGCTTTAAAAGAGGGTGTAAGAAAATTAGATAGCAAGATATGTCAAGTATGTTTTCTTGTGGCTTGGTCACTTTTTTGGCTTTTTCGAAAAGAATTCATTCTTTTAAGGCTCAATTATGGCTGAAGAAAGTCATTGTACAATGAACGAAAAAGCTGAGGCTCAAAGTTGATCCAAAGATGGCCTAAGGTCCTTTCTCAAGTAAGTGCATATGTAGGTGTATGCAAAAATTTCCTGTGAGTTATGAAAACAGATCACTTTAGTTGCATCAAACAAAGCAAAATTAATGAGATCATTGAAGGATGGAATGTGAAATAACATTTCTTTGAGTAATCGTTTGCATCCTCTCAAAAGCATCAGAAGGGTCAAATCTTACCATGGTTTCTTTGTCATCTCCATTGGTTATGTTGAGTGTTTGGAGGAATATCGGTTATATACCAATTCCATTTTCGAGTTTGATCACCTTTGCTCCTTCTAAAAATGACAAACATTACTGCACATTTGACAATTTAAACATAGAGAAAACACCATTTATCAAGAAATGCAGTTCAAAGTTGAGATTGCCCAGATAGGTGTCAAAATGATCATGTAAGTTAGACATTATGATAACAATTGAAGCATCCATCTCTGTTTCAAAATTTATTAGTTCACAATATTATACTACATATGCATTTTAAACGTAATAAAAGTGATAAATCAAACCATGCATTCCAAAAAATATGATCATTCCCATCATTAGCATTGATAGTTCAATTCATCCACCAAAAAGTGATCTATGACAACAATTTTGAAAATATCCAACAAACTAAACAACAAAAAGAAACAACCATTCACAAAAAAAAAATCAAACTCATCCTTCATGGTTGCAAAAAAATCACCACACAAAAACAAACAAAAGAAGGGACTCTGTCTCATGCATCGCCATCATCGGCTCGAGCTCTACTAGCAGAAGCACCACCAGCACCACTCTGAAAGTAACTAAGAATCTCCTTCTGCTGCTGGAGAATCTTGGCTTGATCAGCCCTGATATCCATCATAATCTCTCGTAGAGATCTGTGGGTGCTGGTACTGGGGCCAGGTGCCTCAGTCTGTGCCTGGTCTTCCTCCTCCTGCAGCTCTCTGTTAATATTTATCTCGTCCCGGTGGTATAGCTCCTCCTGCACCTCATCAACCCCCTGAGTGGGTGGCTCCTTATATCTAACCACGGGGGTGCCACTATGGCCTCGGCTGCGCTTGAAAGATCCCTTGTTGAGCACCCCCATTGGTTTCTCTATAATCATCTCAGGCCGCACCCTCACTCCTTGGTCTTTGCAAATCTCAGTCACTAGGGTTCCTAAGGGCAAGGCACTTTTCTTTGCCTCACACCCTTTCTTCATCTGGGATAAAATGAGGGAGGGGAGACTTATGTTGTGGCCCTTCCCTATGGCATAAATTAGTCGTGCTATATCAGGGAGAATTTCACTTGAGCGCTTCACAGGTGCAAAGTTTGATACCGCAATCAAATTTAGCATTTTGTATTTATCAGTCATCTCTCCTTGTTTCAAATGTCTCCTTCCTCCCCATGAAAAGTTATCTACTCTAGTTAATTCTTTCCCAACCAAATCCATACTCACATCTTGTGGTGGTGGGTAGACTGGGTTTCCTACTTGAGGCATATCCGGCCTCATCTCCTTGAGATAGGGCTCATCCACCACAATGTGGATGCCTCTCACATATGTTACAATCTCTTTAACATTATACTCCGCATTGGAGTAGAATTCTCTCACCAAATCAACCACGGCCTCTCCTCCATTCAATAAACACCACAACCAATCTCTCCTCTCCATCTCCACAAGTAATCCTAACTCAGCAAAATCATCAATACTAATATCTCTCTCACAGACTATGGCGTGATTTTGGTAGAAATTTTTGTACCTTTCAGCCTTGAGAGCACTGGGAAACCTTGTTCTGTCATATCTCACCCTTCTCTGCTTTCCTTGTCTTTCCGTAATCATCTCTTCTACAAAATTAGGCTCCTGGTTGGGCCTGGCAAGCATTTTTGTCCTTGGCATGGTCGTTCGAACGACTGGAATCGTTCGAACATGGTTGTGAGGATGGCAGGTGAACAGGCGACTGAAAATCGGGATTCTTGGGTAGGGTTTTACGTTTTTGAGGTGGGGGAGGGGTGGGTAAGGTCGGTTTAGGGCAGAAATAGGGAATGGAGGTGAGTAGAGGTCTGGGAAGATGAAGGGTTTCTCGGGTTTTTGAGTTTTCAAGGTTTTTTTGAAATTTTTAAACTGAGGAAGACGACTGGGGTTTTAATAGTCTGAGAGGCACGTTCGAATGCAACTTCATTGTTCGAACGCTGATGAGCAAGCCAGTTACGTTCGACCGTGGAGTTGCGTTCGAACGTTGAACCAAAACCTCAAAAATTTTCCTATGCTATATACAACTGAACTACAGGAACAAAATACTAAATTTTCAATCCAAACATCATGGCGTCTCAAGAACGATCCCTACCCACACTTGAAGTTGGCATTTCTTTACTCAGCCCATAAATTTGGTCAAAAATTTATGCATAAATAAAAGCATGCAAAAAATGAAGCAAAGGAAAAAAGAAAATTTTCACACTTATTCACAAACAATTCGGACCATTGGCTTTCATTCCCCAAAAATATTTTTCCATAGTTTGGTTAGGAAGTAGTCTAATCCGAGTCATCCTCTGTGTAGTTCGATCCCCCAGTGACTCTTCCAATCTCTTGTCGCACAAACCGGTTAAGCATAGCACCGGAATAGGATGGTGTGTCAGGATAATCCTTACTCTGCCCATTCACTATCCAGTCTAATCGATCGAGTGCATGGCCAGAGATCGGTTCAGAACACTGATTGTATCTTTTCTCATGAAATACCCGGCCACACTATTTACAGGCACCAAGTCTCTTGGCCCTTCGGCGTTTAGCATAAGTGCTTCTGCCACAGAGGGGTTTTGCTTGCTGTTCTCGGATCTCATTTTCCTTACCAATCTTGCTTTTATCATGATCACATTGTGCACATCTGATGGAAAAGTGCGTAGAACTCCTAGACTAAACCAAAAATTTTAACATCCATACTTTCTACACTTTAAGACTCACTATCTGGTTCTTTAACGTCTGCCAGTCACAAAGACAAATTAAACTGGCTCACAGACATGATTATCACAGTACATAGAACTACAACAACAGTAACAATAATAACAAAAAATTTAAAAATTTTACAGGCAATGCCACAAAAATATGAACTTTAGAACTTTAGTTCTCACCCCCAACCTAAATTGAACATTGTCCCCAATGTTTCAAATTTACCAGTTGAAGATCTTGGAGATGAGGCTGACAGGTGGATCCATTTCCTTTTCCAAACCCTACAAACCAACACGCGACCATTAATCCTCTTTGTGCAGATCAGAATCAAAGTTGGGTTCGTAACCCTTGTGTTTGATTGTGAATAACATCAGAATACCCATGCAAAAGTAGAGTAACATAATGTAAATTATGACAATGGAGGTCTGATCTTCAGCATACATGGACATGACTTCGCTTGGGTATGGTCGAATTCGCAGAAAAACGGGAAAGAAATTGAAGGCGAAGAAATCCAATAAACCATCAGAAAACGAAAAAGAAAGAAAGTGAAACGAGGATGGCAAAAGACAGTGGAGAAGAGGAGTGAATAAATAGGCGGAGTGTTGGGCTAATAGTGACAAGTGGGGAAGAGATAGGGGCACCAATGGCGATAGGCTGGGAAGTATCATAATGTTGTATCCTTAGGCCGGGTTTTTACCTGATTTGACTCTTTTGAGTGTCGGTAGGTTTGATTCACGGAGTCACATTCTGGTTCCATTAAAGTAATGGTTTCCACATTCTTAACAAAATTCTCTAAAAATGGTTTCAACCTCTGACCATTGACAGTAAAGATGTTGCCATTAGACGGGTTCTCTACTTCCACTGCTCCATTCTCAAATACTTTTTTAACAATGTATGGCCCTGTCCATCTGGATTTTAACTTACCAGGAAAAAGGCGGAGTCTTCAATTAAACAACAGGACTTTCTGAGATGGTTCAAAAGATTTTCGCGCAATGTTTTTGTCATGAAAAATTTTCATCCTGGTTTTAGCAATTTTAGCATTTTCATATGCTTCATTTCTCAATTCCTCCAATTCATTTATCTGAAATTTTCTTGATTGTTCGGCTTTGTCTAGGTCAAAATTCATTGCTTTAATGGCCCAGTATGCCCTATGTTCCAATTCTATAGGTAGGTGACATGGCTTTCCATAAACTAATCGGTAGGGAGACATGCCCAAAATTGTTTTGAAGGCAGTACGGTATGCCCAGAGTGCGTCTGTTAGTCTTGATGACCAATCTTTGCGATCTGGATTCACCGTTTTTTTTTAAATTGATTTGATTTTTTGATTAGCTAATTCTGTCTGCCCACTAGTCTGTGGGTGATAAGGGGTTGCAATTTTGTGAAAAATCAAATATTTTTTCATCAAATTCCAGAAAGTACGATTGCAAAAATGAGCACCCCTATCACTTATGATTGCCTTAGAAATTCCAAATCAGGACATAAATTTTTTTTTTTAAAATTTGATCACTGTTTGGTGATCATTATGTCGACATGGAATTGCCTCAACCCATTTGGAAACATAGTCTACTGCCACTAAAATGTATAGATAGCCAAAGGAAGGGGGAAATGGTCTTTCCTAGTCACCAAATTGAGTTTTCAATAGTCAATACACATTCGCCATCCAGTGACGACTCGAGTTGGCACTAATTCATTTGTATCATTTTTAACCACTGTGACTCCAGACTTTTTGGGCACAACTTGAGTTGGACTTACCCATTTGCTATCATAGATGGGAAAGATGATTCCTGCATCTAAGAGTTTGAGCACTTCAGTTCTCACAACTTCCTTCATATGTGGATTCAGCCGTCGCTGCATTTGACGAGAGGGTTTTGAGGCCTCTTCAAGATATATAGCATGATTGCAGATTAATGGACTTATACCTTGCAAGTCAGCGATAGTCCATCCAATGGTTTTTTGATGTTTTTTAAGAACTGTGATCAGTTTAGACTCTTGCAAGATTATTAGCTTAGATGAAATTACCACTAGGTATGATTCATCCTCCCCTAAGAAAGAATATTTGAGATCAGATGGGAGGGGTTTCAATTCAGGCTTTGGTGGCTTATCACTTGATGAGATTGGCTTTGTGCTATGTGATGATAGCTCCTCAAATCTGGGTGTCCAATTCTCAACAGTATGAGTATGGCAGCTTTGTGGATGTGACTCAGATGAGTCGGGATCTATCAGAGATGTTTTAGTCAGATTTTCACACAATGTGTCACTCAGATGTTCATGGATTAATGATTCAATGGAATTAAATTCTTCAAATTCCTTATCTTCTCCTGGATGTTTGGCAATCTTAAAAATATTCAGCTCAAGAGTCATATTCCCAAAAATTAATTTCATTACTCCGTTCCTGCAATTGATCAGGGCATTAGAAGTTGTTAGGAAGGGTCGACCAAGAATAATGGGAATTTGATCATCATGATGTAATGTTGGCTGAGTATCTAGAACAATGAAGTCAACAGGAAAGACAAAGCTATTTACTTGGACAAGTACATCTTCAATAATGCCCCTAGGGATTTTGACAGATCTATCGGCCAACTAGAGTGTGACACAAGTGGGTTTGAGTTCACCCAGACCCAATTGTTGATAGACAGAGAAAGGCAATAGATTGACACTGGCTCCGAGATCTAGAAGTGCTTGTTCAATTTTGAAGTCTCCGATGACACAATAAATAGTTGGACATCCAGGGTCCTTGAATTTTGGAGGGATTTTGCACTGAAACAGGGCACTGGCTTGTTCTGTCAGGAATGCTCTTTTTTGGACATTCTGGCTTCTCTTGACTGTGCACAAGTCTTTTAGAAACTTGGCATATGATGGGACTTGTTAAATGGCTTCCAGAAGTGGGATATTGATTTTTACTTGCTTGAAAAGCTCGTAAATTTCATCTTGATTATTCACCTTCTGTTTGGGTTTTAGTCTATGAGGGAACGGAGCAGGAATAGAACATGAGAGTTCTTCTTCCTTTGATGGCTCTGGTTCTTGTTCACTCATGGGTTCTTTTTCAATCACAAGGTCAGGCTCAATTGGTTCAGGCTCGACTGGTGAGTCGATTTGGATTAACTCAGATCTTGGCATTGGAATTAGCATGTCTCGTATGGTTTTGTTAATTACCTTGCCACTTCTTAGTGTAGTGACAGCTTGAGCTTGATCTTGTGGGGGTTTTGGTTGGGCAGGGAATTTGCCTTTCTCATGTGTAACCATGGATTGAGTCAACTTCTAAATGTGGCTTTTGAGATCTTCGAAGGATTGAGTGGCTTGTGATTTGAAATCAGTGAAGCACTAAGTGGAATGGGCATTGAAGTTCATTTTGGTTTGCATGAACTGGTTCAGTGTATCTTCAAGGTTCCTTTTGTGTGGTGGTTGGTATGGTTGATATGCAGGAGGTCCTTGGGGTGGTGGCTGTGGATTTTGAGGTTGATTCATGGGAATTGGTTGTGTGTTCCTCCAACTGAAATTCGAGTGATTTCACCACCTTAGATTGTATGTTTCAGAGTATGGGTTGGAGTAAGGCTTGTTGAAACTGGAGATTGCATTTGTTTGTTCCAACAAGACTTCTTTGAATGCAGGGATAGTAGGACAGTCTCCAGTAGGATGTCCTGTCAATGCACAGATTCCACATACTTGTTCTGAGGGAGGGATGATATCTACCTGATGAATTGTTTTCATCTCTAAAGCTTCAAGCTTAAGAGACAAGGTAGACATTTTTGCTCTCAAGTCATCATCTTCTCTCAAGACATACTTTCCCCCTTAGGAAGTGGATGGTTTGGATTCAACATTGGTTGGGGAGGCTGAGTCCCACATCTGAGAACTATCAGATATGGTGTCGAAAAAATTGAATGCCTCCTCCAGAATTTTACTCATGAATTCTCCTTGCGCCATCATTTCAACGAATTGACGCAGTCTAGTTGGCAAGGAGTCATAGAAAAAACCCACTAAGGTCCAATTTTCAAAAGAGTGATAAGGGCAGGCTTGGAATAGTTCTTTGAATCTCTCCCAACTTGGATAAAAAGTTTCTCCTTCTTTGACCAAAAAATTCATGACTTGCCTTTTGAGTGTATTGGCCCTATGTAAGGGAAAAAATTTTCTGAAAAATTCATTTGGGAAGGTTTGCCAGTTAGGCATGGAAGAAGCTTTTAAAGAATTTAGTCATTGTTTAGCTTTATCATTCACCGAGAAAGGAAAAATTTTCATCTTGGCCAGTTCAGAATTATCTTGGAATGTTCCACACACTTCCTCAAAATCTTTCATATGCAAGTATGGATTCTCTGTCTCTAATCCATGAAATTCAGGTAGTAACTGAGCTGTCCCCGGCTTTACAGTAAAAGGGGGAGCATCTGGAGGGAATACAAAACACGAGGGTGCACTATTTCTTGTGGGATTCAAGTAATCTCTCAAAGTTCGAGTGTTAGGCACTTCTTCCTCCCGTGGAGGCACGTCTGCATTTTTATCATTATTTGCCATGTTAATCTCACACGAGTCTGCTATTGATCTACGTGAATTTGGTTCAGATTGGTTCACAGACTCAGAAGATTCTCCTGACAAATTGTTATGGTTAGGAGCGTCCTCAGACATAAAATAAAGTAAAAAGAAACAAATTATTTACAGCAATCAAGAATATATACAGAAAGGAAAAGTCTTACCACCTTTTACCTTTTCAACACTTTTACCAAATATTTTTCGGCAACGGCGCCAAAAACTAGACTTGATCCGAAATGTGTACACCCAAGTGCAGGCAGTCAAGCTGTAGTAATAATCCGGTTTGAGTTCGGAGTCGAATCCACAGGGAATATGTTTAGGTGTTTTCAAAGTAAGCTATGATGAAGACCGATTGATTGTAACCTTTTTTGAGTTTTGTGAGAAGTGGATGGTTTCTTGAACAGAATATTAAATTCTTTTCAAGAGATTTTTTTTTCCTAGACAAAATATAAGATTCCAATATAATTAAAGTTACTCTTTAGTTCGAGGTTCAGGATATGTAATGAATTATCCATTGTATTACACTTGTGCTTTATAACTCAACTAACTCCCGTGTCAACAGTGAGATAATTGGAAGATAAGGATAGACTGGATTAAAGCTCCATCCATTTTATGAAGTGCAATGGTGGTGGAGATTGAGGAGTTTATCTTTAAAGTTCTATCCCGGAAAGTTTGTCTCACACAACGGATCTTTGTAGAAGGAGTCATCCATTTACCATAGAAAAGATCCACTTGGTTATACAAAATACTAGCCGGGGTTCTTTGCTTTGAATCAATGAATCTTTCTAGAAGGAGTCATCCATTTACCATA
>CM042189.1:18039478-18057398 GCA_023539305.1 Ilex asprella | reverse complement strand
CATCTCTCCAAGTAGAGAAACTCCGAAGTTGATCTTCAACGACGAATGAGTGAATCACGTTCCACCCTTCTTGGCTTTGGGAAAGCTCTAGAAAAGTGGAAGAGTTTCAGTCCTCTAAGAAAAAGATGCTTAAGCAATGGAAGTGAAAGAAAGTAAAAGAAAGCTAGATCTTCAACAAATAATGAGTGAATCACATTCCCCCCTTCTTGGCTTTGGTAAAGCTCTAGAAAAGTGGAAGAGTTTCACTCCTCTAAGAAGAAGATGAGCTCAAATAATGAAGGTGCAAGACTTAATTGAAAGCAAGAAAGTAAGAGCATTAATGTAAGGGCAAGAACTTAAAGTACATGAATTTAACAACAAAAGTAGGGAATTTATCTTCCCAACTCAATAGAAATAAAGACAAGTAGGGAATTAACTTCCCAACTATAGTAAAGACTTGAAGTAATTGAAAGGAGCATAAATGTAAAAGACTTGAATTAAAGAACTAGAAAGTAAACACTTGAATTAAAGTGAAACACTCAAATACATATAAAGACTAGGTATTCTTCAAGAGGAGAGCTCTTGATCTCTCTCCACAAGGGTGTCTTCAAAGCTCCCAAAGAGGGAGTATTTATAGGCAAGGAAGAGCAAGGGAGGGGGTGAAAGAGCAGTGCTGGCGCCTAAGTGAAGGTGAGAATCAGGGGCTCAGTCAAAGAATCAGATGATCTGCAGTCTGTCTGTGGGATCTGTTCGAACGGTACCTTCCGTTCGAATGTGAAGGCTATTTTTGCTTGTATATCTGTGTTGATTTCCAGGCTTTACGTGGGTTGCAGTCTTCTGTCAGGCCATTCACCCACTCTCTGCAGCACTCAGGGTCCACAAATAACCCCAATGCAGTCGATCATGGCGCTATGTGCCTGTGGGTCCTTCTTCTGGAAATAGAGGTCTTCACACGCTATATATTTCAGTTAACCAGATCGTGTCAGTGCTCCCAGTGGCGTTCGAACGTGGGTCAGCGTTCGAACGTGATGTTGCGTTTGAACGTAGCATGGTGTTCGAAC
Organism: Ilex asprella; assembly: GCA_023539305.1. Classification (NCBI taxonomy): domain Eukaryota; kingdom Viridiplantae; phylum Streptophyta; class Magnoliopsida; order Aquifoliales; family Aquifoliaceae; genus Ilex; species Ilex asprella. The sequence goes on along the minus strand of CM042189.1, from coordinate 18,056,358 downwards.
GTTAGGCTTTAATCTCCAGGGTCTGTTTGCAACACGCCTTTGCCTCATCTGCCTGGTTCAAGGGAAACGTTCGAACATTGATCACCGTTCGAACGGTCTTGTTGTCCTCAAGCTTTTCCTTTGTTGATCAAATGCTACAGTTACACTTAAATGTTGTATTTGTTATCCTTGACCCTTTTCTCACTTTAGCTCCTGAAACATCATCATTTGAACTGCATCAAAGTATAATTAGTCCAGAAAAAGCACAATAAAATGTCGTAATTGAGTGCCAATCATTGGCTACCAGTGTGGAGTGCCAAGTCCTCCCCCTTTTGATCTGCAAACTAAGGGTATATATAGGCAAGGAGAAGGCAGAGGAGGGGGTAAATGAATAGAGTTGGGTGTCAAAGTCAAAGTGAAAAGCCAACCACTCTATAGGCAGTTTGTCAATACCGTTCGAATGGTAAATGGCGTTCGAACGGTTTCTCTGTCTTTGCTCTCTACCGTTCAAACGTCAAATGGAATCAATGCCTGCCAATTATGTCAGAAGACACGTGGTTCTCTGTACAAAATCTTCCTCTAAGTCTTTTGTGCAAATCTCCCTCCAAGTCCTTGCAGGATCTTGACTGGTCTTTCCAATAATTCTAAGGGCGTTTGAACGGTTGTTGTTGTTCGAACGTGACACTCAAGAGCCTGGGCCTTCTGACTGCAAGTCTGTAACACGCCATGTTTTCAGTCAGTCTGATCTTGTCATTGCTCCAGTGGACGTTCGAACGTTGATTATCGTTCGAACGTAGTACTCAAGTCTCCAGGGCCTTGGGTCTTGTCTGCAGCACAAATTATAACAGCTGGCCTGGTTTTTCATGACCATTCGAACGGTATTTAACGTTCGAACGTTGCTTCCTTAGTCCAAGCTTCTACAATTTATTCCTTAATATGTTGTGATTGCCTTCAAAGGTACTTTTTGGTGCCTTTAAACCCTTGTTCACTTTAAGACCTGAAACATCATCACTTAAACTCCACCAAAGCACAATTAGTCCCAAAAGGGGCATAAGAATATGCTATATTTGATTATTAATCAATGGTATTGATTTTTCTTTTTAGGCACGTGAGATGAATATGCACTTGACTCGTGAGGAATGAGGTTCTCAGTTCTCCAACTAAAATTTGGGTGGTTACTCCAACTCGGATTGTAGGTGTTCAAGTTAGAAGAAAATGATTTCCTCGTTTGATTGAAGGCATGGACTTGTTCATGGTATACCTCCTTAAGGGTCAGAATGTTAGGGCACTCTGATATGAAATGCTCTACACTCTCACAAATCATACACCCTTCCTCGATCTTAGACAAATTAGGCACTTCATGTCTCTAGTTGACATCAAGACTTTCCAACTTCCTAGGAAATTCGAAAATTCTTGAAAGTAAATCCTCCCTCTCCCTCAAATCATAAATCCCTCCAATTTGAGGTTGGCCACTCCCGTGAGACAAAGACCTTGGTACATCGGTCGGGTCAGTGGTGTGCCATGGCTGTGCATTTTGGGCCAATATATCAAAATAGTCTAAAGCCTCATCGGGCTCTTTGCTCAAAAACTCCTGATTAACCTTAAGTTGCATATAAATTAGAATTATTAATAAAGTGGAATTAGTATAATTAACACCCCTAAAAAAATAGTAATTACTGTAAATTAGGGTTTGTGCGTTAATTGATTTTTTTACAATTTTTGTCCAAAGTTTTATGTTCAAATGCAGGAATACTCCAAAATGCAAGGAACAAAGTATCAAGGCTCAAAAACACCAAGGATGAAAGTGTAATTCTACCAAAATGGATCAACATGGGTGCAAGTTGCAAGCTCCAGCAAAGGGCCACTGTCCAGACGATACACTACCGTCCGGACGGCCACCCTTAGTCATTACATGCAGACATCCACCTCATGCTGCCTTTGGGTCTTTAAATACCCCCTCCCCACCTCCTTCACTTCAGCAGGCTGGCTCACCACCATTCCAAAGTAAAAACACAAAGTTCTGAGAGCTCCCTGAGAGAAACCAAAGAGAAAGAAAAGAGAGAAAAGAGAAATAGCAACTTGATCCGGTCCGTGATACATTTTAGTTAGAACTCTGTATTCCTACATTTCTGTTGTAGCTTTCCATTTGGATAGTTAAAGTGCTGCCACTTTTTCGTCTTAATTGATAATAAGAGTGGTTTTATTTCAATTGTTCCCTACGAAAGCCTTGTAAATTATGTATTTTAATTCTGTTGTAATGGCAACTACACGTACTCTGTGCTTGTCTATAGCAATGGAGCGTGAGTAGTCATTTGTATCCTTCAAACTAGGGTAAACATATGTATAATATTGGTTAGATTCTGGAATTGTTGATTTTTAATTTATACGTTTATATAAGACATGTCAGCTAGAATAACCCCGGTGATCCTATCGGTATGGCTAGTCCTCCACCGGAACGCTGAGGAAGTTCCACTGAGGCATGATATTACTATAAATAATAATATTGCCAGCTAGAATAGCCCCGGTGATCCTATCGGTATGGCTAGTCCTCCACCGAAACGCTGAGGAAGTTTTGCTGGTAAATATATATATCACAGATAATCTATTGAATAATTCAAGTATTCCGTATGAATAGCTTGACCTTCTGGTTGACATATCTAAACACAGCTAACCTGACAAGTTGTTGTGTCATGATTTACTACCACCAGCTAACCTGACAAGTTGTTGGAAGATAGTCTATACAACCTGCGGGTTTACTTGAATTAATCAGTTGACACATCTATACCCAGTGTAGCTTGAGAAGCAGCTGTGTTATAGTATATTACCACCAGTGTAGCTTGAGAACCAGCTGTGTTATGGTTTATTATATATGCATTTACAAGCAAAAGATCAAATGAATAACTCAAGTATTCTTCATGAAAGGCTCATCCTTCTGGTTTGCCTGAGTTATTCACTTGACGTGGATAAAACAGTGTAGCTTAAAAAGCAGTTGTGTTATGGTTTATATATATCAGACCTGCCGGTTAGCTTTCTAGTAAAATGGAAGTTAATTGAAATAAGGTAGCATTTCCAGTAATCAACCAATACAAAACATATGGATCCCTAAACTGAAGGGTATCTTTTATATTCTTGTCAGTAATATGTTTTATTTACGCACTGTTTTTATTTAATTGTTTAAACTCATTATCAAACTAAGCTCATATCACAAGCTAAAGAAATAATATTCTGCTTCAAACAAACGCCTTTATTGTTTTAATTTTATTTTAAGTTCTAATTACTAAAAATCTTCGTGGGATCAATAGTTGGACTTAAAACCCGAGAAAACTACAATTTGACCACTTATACTTGGGTGTATAATATTAATTAAATCCGATCACTAGAAAAGTGCGAATCAACTCCCCATTGCACATCATATCGATAAACTATCGATGGCCCAGTGTAATTCCATCATAGAAGAAACTCACCAATTGTTATGGTTCAAAGCCATGGTGTGGAAGGGTCTGTAGCAATTCCTTGTACCGTTCCCAACATTGGTAGAATTGTTCATTGGGTTTCTCCGTGAAGTTTTGAATTTTTTTTTAGGGTGGTGGTTTTATGCACCGGGAAATATTTGTTCAAAAACACGAAAATCATTTGGTCCGAAGATGTTATAGTCCGGGATCTCAAGGACTGAAGCCACATTTTTGCCTTATCACTTAGGAAGAAAGGGAACATGTTGGTTGAAGGAACTGCCGCATTGACCATGTCGGAGGATCAACTTGGATATTATTTCCTTCATTTTTAGGAGGGGAAAATGTACTCGTGGGTTGGGCATTCTTGGTGGTTGCACTCCCCACCCCCTTGAACGTTTGGATTAACACCAACATTATCAAAATTATCACCCGCATCCTCAGTTGGGTCTTGGTTAATATTCATGGTGGGGCCAAAAAGGTGTCTAACTAGTCGACCTTGGTTGTCCCTTCCCCACATGCAACAAAATATCTACAATTGAATTTATACACAAACAAGAATATATACACAGAGCAACGTACCTCAGCCCATGACAAAAATCATGGGACTTACCTCCGTTGTTCGGAAATCACCTTCTCGATTTGACACTTGCCTTACCCGACAACGATGCCAAAAATACTTTATCAAAAATCCTATTGTTTCCTACCCTCTAAAAACCATCCCTTAAAATGTGTAAGGTATAGATAAAGGGGAGTGTCACTCTTCCTTGGGACAGCGTCAAAAGAAAGGGCAAGGAGAAAGGAAAATGAGATGGTGTAAATATGATATGTGAATGTAAAAAAATGCTCCCCAAGAGTAAGGAGACTTTCGCGGATCGTGTTTCACTTGGTGGTATTCCAAGGTCATTTCCACAGGGAAGGAAGAAAACTGAGAGGAAGGTGATTTTGAGTAAAAGAAAGTGTAAAATCTTTGTGGTTTGAAAGTTGTTTGGTGAAACGAGATTTGGTGAAAATGAAATGAGAACAAATGTTGGCAAATCCAACAAGTCACTCCAATGGGGATACCATCTCAACTCGAATCCCTCCTCCAATAGAGCATGAATGAACAATTGATTCATGAGAACCGAGGGATAAGGTTGGTGAGTATCTAAGTATAAACCGTGACTATGCCTACAGAATATCAACGACTCACAAACTTATCCACCCTCAATCCAATCAAACCAAACCATTGAACTTTGAAAGAAAGGAGGAGAAGGATTTGAAATTGTATATCCGAGTGAAGGTTCCTCTTAGATTTACCAACTCAAAGATTTAGCTACTCATGCATGAAATGAAACCAACAATGTAATGAAAATGCATTGTAAGGGAATGAAGTTCTTGAGTAACTAAATGCAAGCAAACATAAGCTATTTATGAAATCAATAAATACCCATCGACAAATTATACCCATCAACAGGCTCAAACCAAAATCTTATCCCATGTGCTTCGATGATCTTCACAACCTTGTACCTTGGGGTAAGTGTGAGGTGATCGAGATGCCGCTCACAAGTCACACTCTTCTCTTGAATCCACTAGAGTCATGCCTCATTCCTAGCCTTTTTCCTTTGCTTATTTAGGTCCTCGTTTGACCCTTCACCACTTCTCTTGCGGCTATTAGGCTCCTAAGGTCAAGAGGAATTGGATCCGTGTCGCTTGGTTTGGGCCATACAGAGCAATAGTGCCCCCATCGATAGAAATGCAAAGAAGATCAAGAAAAGACCCTCAATCGGGTCTATGGCCTCATGAACAACCTCCAATGACGAGCCATTTAGAATTTCTTAGAGAAATTGGAGAAAATAGGGAAGATTTAAGCTTATGGGATTTTCGGCACTTAGGGTTTGAACAGGGGTGGGTTACACTAAATCAAAGCTCAAAGGGTTTGTGATTAAAGGGGGAAGTGAAGGGTTCCCCAAAGAAATTAAATTTAAAAGCCCAATGGCCAAACCGTACCGATATGCAGTACCGGTACGCTATGCTCCAGAGGCCAAACCGTACCGGTACTCAGTACTGGTACTCTCTGTATTGTTTGCCAAATTACTCCTACTAAGCAACACATCTCCACTCCATTCCAACTCAGGACCTCCCTAGACATTCTACCACACTATTTTATGACCTCTACTCCATCCTAAAAAATTACTACACTTATAAACCACAATCAGAATCATCATGCCCAATTTATTACTGAAATTGCAATGTGTTTTAAACTTTTGATGCATTCAGCGTACAAGGAATGAATTTCTATTTTTAACAATCAAAATGAACACCCAAAATGCAAATCCTATAATTAATAATCAGGGCATTCCTAATTCATTTCAAATATCAAAAACTTGATCAATATTCCCTTATTCTGCAGATGTGGAGCTATTTAACACATTTATCAGATGATCAAACTAAGCACACGAGTACCACTATAGCCTCAAATACTAAACTAAAGTATGCACCTACACATTTATTTCTGAACTCGTGTATGTGAGTTGAACAAGTAATTTGAGCATTTACGCAACAAAATTCACATTCGGGTGGCTAGTCAAACTTAGCTTCAATGCAAACCTCCCCAAAGGTCACTCTTAACAATGAAATTCACTCTAGCTATCCTGACATGCACTCCATGTGTACATGTGCGATAGATTTTTGGGCACAAAAATAAATTATGCCCACATGTAATCCAAAAATGAAGTTTATATATGAGAATGAAGCGACTTTGGCTTAATCGCATGAAAGAATGTTAGGGCATTGGGTAGCAAAACTAACTCATCATTCTATTGAAAATTATGCATCTCCCATGCTTCTCTAGATCACTTAGGAATTTGAAGGTTATAATGGGGCCTTGGGGTGATATTGTGGAAAAAGAAACGAAGGATATAGGATAACAAAGAGGGTTGTTTTGAGTGAAAGACTTTATTTCAAAAACATCTCCCTCTTTATGGGATTTTCATTCTTTACACCATTCCCACGCTCTTAGCTTCTCTTCTTTCTTTTTCTTAACATTTTCTTTTTCCTTTGATCATGGTTTATTTTTCTCACCCTTTTTCCTCATTTTCTTGAATTCTCATTCTTTTTTTTCAAACTATTTGAGTTTCACAATAATCATCCCTTGCTTGAATTTCCACACCACACTTCCTTTTCTTTTTCAATCACTCATTTTTAGCTTTAGGAACAACCAAGTTAAGGTCGATATTTCTCATTTTCATCAGCTTGGTCAAATGTTTGGCGTAGAAATGAATTTCACTTAGGCTCAATCACGGCACTAGGGATAATATTTTCACAAGAATAACGCAAAGGCTCAAAATATTCAAAGATGGCCTAAAATCACTTCCAGATACGCATAGGAGAGAAGTGTACACTTTAGATAAGTTAATCGACTACACTAATGCACCAAACCAAAACAAGCATAATGAGACTATTGAACAAATTTGAAATTTAAGAATTGTTCCTTAAGTAAATGTAAGTCCCCTCGAAAAAGAATTGGCACTAAAGCTCTCATGGGTCCTTACTCATCACCACTAATGTCAAGCCTAAAATATGAATCCAATTCGTAAATTGCTGAAATTACACATTCAAATGAGCACATATAGTTGGGTTCAAAAATAGATACACATGTGCTACTCAAGCATAGGATTCACTTCTATAGTATGCTCATGTGCTCAAGGTTCAAAACTAAGATCAACATATCATCTAATCCAAACACTCTTAATAATGGAATACAAATCAACATTCAGATATTTTTCACAAAATATTTTAATTTTTTCATAATTTGCACTAAAGTAAACAAGAATTGGTATAATCCACAAAAAAAATCAAAGACATTGACATTGGTGTAACATGCAAATGGTGCACCTCATCCCCAACTTGATTTATGCATTGTTCTCAATGCAATAAAAAAGATATGATATGCACTGAAGGATAGTAAAAAGATGAGTAGGGTTAGAGAACACCTCGCAATTAAGCTTTGACAAAAGCACCAATCTCTGAAACTAAGAAAACAATACTATATAAGCAAAGAAAGTAAGTGACATGAAATAAAAATAACATAAGTAAATAAAAGTAACTGTACACTAGAAAACATAAACACTAGCTACTTCTCTACCAAATTCGGATACACTGGATCAATTAAATCCTCCTCCACCATCTGTCCTTGAAAACCCTCAAAGAATGACTTAAGTGTTTGGCCTTTGACCTTGAATGTTTGGTCATTCTCGGGTTTTATGACATCCACAGGGCCGTTGGGGTAGGTCACCTTGACAAGATAGGGGCTATCCCAACAGGATTGAAGTTTTCCTTGAAAAATGGATATACAAAAGTTGTATAAAAGCACTTTTTATCCGTGCTCAAATGATTTCCTTATAATGGATTTGCCATGAAAGAGTTTTTCCCATTCTTTTGAAATTTTGGAGCTTTCATACACATCTCTTCTAATCTCTTCCAACTCATTTAGCTCTAACTTCTTTTACTGTCTGACCATTCTTAGATTGAAGTTCAAAGTTTTAATGGCCTAATAGGCCTTATGTTCCATTTCGACCGGCAAATGACAAGTCTTTTCGTAGACGAGCAGGTAGGGAGACATGCCTAAAACAGTCTTATAGGTAGTGCAGTAAACCCATAAGGCATCAATCAGTCACTCGGACAATCCTTCCTATTTGGGTTAACTATCTTTTCTAAAATGTTCTTGATCTCCCTATTAGCCAACTCGACTTGGCCATTGGTTTGTGTGTGGTATGCAGTGGATACCTTATGTGTAATTCCATATTTAAGCATTAAGGACGTGAATGGCCTATTACAAAAATGTGATCCACCATCGCTTATCATAGCACAAAGCATCCCAAATCTCGAAAAAATGTTCTCTTTCAAGAATTTGACCATGACTTGGTGGTCATTTGTTTTGGTCGGAATAGCCTCCACCCACTTGGATACATAGTCCACTACCAATAGAATGTATAGATAACCAAATAACATAGGGAAAGGACCTATGAAGTCGATGCCCCAATAGTCTAATATTTATATGACAAGCACATGGGAGAGAGGCATCATTTTTTTTCGAGTCACACTACCTAAACGTTGGCATCTGTCGCATTCTTTACTAAATGAAACACAGTCCTTTATAAGAGAGGGTCAATAAAAACTTGATTGAAAAATTTTGGCCGAAGTCTTTTTCGTAGAGAAATGGCCACCGTATGCTTGTGAATGAAAAAATGCAAGGATGTCCCTCTGTTCATTCTCAGGTACGCCTCTCCTCATGACTCTGTTAGGGCAGTACTTGAATAAATATGGGTTGTCAAACTAGAAGTACTTCACATCTGACATAAATCGTCTTTGATCCTCTGTGGTCCACTGCGGTGGTATCTGTCTTGTTGCAAGATAGTTACATATATCAACATACCAAGGACGTACAGAATGAATTGAATGCAATTTCTCGTCAAGGAAAAAGTCAGGGATAGGAATGTTCTCATCGGCCTCTTGCTCCACAAGCTGGGATAAATGATTAGCCACCATTCTCAACTTCTTTCTTGTCCTTGATCGTTAAGTTGAATTCTTGTAGGAGGATTATCCACCTAATGAGTCTAGGTTTAGCAACCTGCTTAGACAAAAAATACTTTAAAGCAGAGTGTTCAATAAAGACATCAATAGGTGAACCTATGATGTACGAACGAAATTTATCTAAAGCAAATAATATCGTTGGCAGCTCTTTTTGTGGTAGTATAATTCATTTGGGCTTCATTGAGTGTTTTGCTAGCATAGCATATTACATACGGTCTATTTTCCTCCCTTTAACCGAGCACTGTGCCAACTGCGTAATCACTCGCATCGCACGTTAGCTCAAAAGGTAGATTCCACTTGGGTGGTCACATAATCGAAGGTGTGACTAGCATGCTTTTAAGTTTTTTAAAGGATGCCCCACAATCATCCGACCACTCACATGAGACCTCCTTAGACAATAAGTTGGTCAAGGGTCAGACCAATGCACTAAAATTCTTTATGAAGCAACAATAAAACCCAGCATGGCCCAGAAATGACCGGATGTCCATTATGGCGCTTGGCGTGGGCAGGTTGGAGATGGCCTCCACCTTGGATCTATTGACTTCAATACCCTTTGCCAAAACTATATAGCCTAGCATAGTTCCCTCCGCCACCATGAAGTGACACTTTTCCTGGTTCAAGACTAAATTCTTCTCCTCACATCTTGCTAGAAATTTATCCAAAATTTTCAAACATCCATCGAATGAGTCCCCAAATACTGAAAAGTCATCCATGAAGACCTCTACTATATTTTCCACCATGTCACTAAAAATTCTCATCATGCAGCGTTGAAAAGTCCCTGGAGCATTGCATAGTCTAAACGACATATGGCAATAGACGAAGGTACCATAGGGGCAAGTGAAAATGGTCTTCTCTTGGTCTTCCAATGCGATCTCAATTTGATTGTTGCCAGAGTACCCATCTAAAAAGCAATAGAATAGATGTCCCGCTACTCTTTCCAAAACTTGATCGAGGAGCGACATTGGGAAGTGATCTTTTCTTGTGCAAAGGTGAAGCTTCTGGTAGGTAATGCAAACTCTCCATTCGGTAATCACCCATGTCGGTATGAGCTCATTCTCATCATTTTCCGCCACAATAACTCTAGATTCTTGGGTACTACTTGTGTGGGGCTAACCCACTTAGTATCGGCAATCGAAAAAATGATGCCCACGTCAAGTAGTTTTAAAACCTCACCCCTCACCACCTCCTTAATGATGGGATTCAGCCATCTTTGTGGTTGACTGGAAGGTTTGGCGTCCTCCTCAAGATAAATGTGATGGGTGCAAATGAGAGGGCTTATCCCCTTGATGTCTACAATAGTCCACTCAATTGCTCCATTGTGCCTTCTCAATACTTCCAAGAGTTCTTCTTCTATTCCATGTTCAAAGTTGAGCTAATAACTATCAAAAAAGTTTCACCTTCCCTAAGATAAGCGTACTTCAAATGGGAGGGTAATGGCTTCAATACCAAGTTGGCCTTTTGTATATCCGACGAAAAAAATTTCTTCTCTTGAAGAGGAAGCTCCTCGAATGTAGGGGTCCATCTTTCTACCTCTTCACACTTTCCAATTCCTTTGGCCCATCAATTTACTCCATATCAACAACTCCCTCCTCTGCTAACTTGAAAGTGCTCATTAACTCCAAATGATCCTCTACCAATGTGTCAATCCGGTTAACCTCATATACCTCCTCATCATCACCCAGTTGTTTGTTCAAGTTGAACACGTTGAAGTCCATAGTAATGCTTCCAAAGGTAAGCTTCATGAGACCATTTATGCAATTGATAATAGCATTAGATGTCGCAAGAAAAGATCTACCAAGTATAACAGGGATTTGGGAGCAAGGGTTAGCAATAGGGTGAGTTTCCAGCACAATGAAATAAACAGGAAAATAAAAGTTATCCACTTGAACCAAAATATCCTCAACCACCCTTTTTGGTGTTCCAATGCTTCGATCGTCCAAGTGAAGAGTGATTGGGGTTGGCTTCAATTCTTCAAGTTGGAGTTTCTTGTACATCGAGTAAGGTAGGAGATTGACACCAGCCCCCAAGTCAAGCAATGCTTGCTCCACCCGACAATTCCCTATTGCGATGACAATGGTAGGGTAGCCGAGGTCTTTAAATTTGGGTGGGGTGTTTGTCTTCAAGATTGAACTCACTTGCTTGGTGAGAAATGCCTTCTTATGGACATTCAATCTCCTCTTCACCATGCATAGATCCTTCAAAATTTTAGCACAAGATGGAATTTGCTTAGTAGCGTTGAGGAGTGGAATGTTGATCTTCACCTGCTTAAACATTTTTCAAAATATAAGCATAATTAGCCACCTTGATAGGTGGCTTCAAACAACTAGGGAAAGGGGCAGGCATAGGGGAAACAATCACATTGTCATCAAAAATCTTTTTTTTACTACATCACTTTCTTTCTTTTGACTTGACTCACCCTCATCGGTGTCACCCATGGTCTCTTCTTCTTTTTGCAATATGGTTTTGGGTGAAACCTTTGGCACAACAGATTTAATGATTTATTTGCCACTACGAAGGGTGGTGACTGCCTTGAGTTGCTCACAACTCTCCTTGGTGTTCTCGAAAGACTTAATCACATGTCCCTTAGGGTTGTTAAGCAGGAAATTTCCACTTTCTTGTTGTGATAACCTTATGTGATTGGTAATCTTTGTGACTTGAGATGCCATGTTGTTAAGAGTTGTGGCAGTTTGGTTGTTGATGGCAGATTGGTTTTGGATGAGGGAATAAAACACATCCTCCAAGTTCCTCTTATGGGGAAGTTGGTAAATGGACGGATTGTATGGTCCTTGTTGGTTAAAGCCTTGTAGGTGTGGATTTGATGAATACCCTGGCGGATTGGATCGAGGGTACTGGGACCTAGACACTTGCCCTTGACCTTGGTATTGATTTTGCCTCGAAGGTGCGGGTGATGAATATGCATTTGAACCATAAGAAATGGGATTCTCAACCATAAGAAAAATGTTTCAACTTGGCTAGTTCAAAATTATCTTGGAGTGTCTGCATCTGCATGAAACTCAAAAAAGAGGCGACACTAGGTGAAAGAGAAAGTTATACAAATGGAAGCTAATGAAATTAATACTAAAAGTAGAAGAAAACTCGTTATTTTGGAGAGTTCTCTACACTTCCAAAAATTTTCTCAATGCAATAGCCAAAGAGTAGTATTTATAGTCCAAAAGCGGGAAAAATGACAATGATTAGCTTTGGGTGCTGAAAATCCAAGTATGGAGCGCAACAATCTAGCAGAAAGTACAAGCATGGAGATTTCTAATTTTTGTTGGTGTTCGAACGTGAATCTGGAATTCAGACATGGAAATGATTATAGCCTCGACACTTTGTTGTTCCAAAAGTAGTCATCATGTAGTTTAGCAGCCATTTTTGGAGATTTTATCTAATTTTTTCTGGTTCTATAGTTGCTTTTGAACGTGGTTTTGCACTCAAACGTGGACCCAAATTCTATTCTTGTGTGCTTTAGTCTTTGCACTCCTTTCTTCCATCCATTATTGGTCCCACTGCCACTAAATCTTCCTTTTAAGTCCTGGATACATGACATCATACTCATTCAAGTATGGAGTGCAACAATCCAGCGGAAAGTACAAGCATGGAGATTTTTTATTTTTGTTGGTGTTCGAACGTGAATCTGGAATTCAAACATGGAATGATTATAGCCTCAACACTCCGTCATTCCAGCAGTAGTTATCCTGTAGTTTAGCAGCCATTTTTGGAGATTCTTTCTAATTTTTTCTGGTTCTATAGTTGCTTTCAAACATGGTTTTGCACTCGAACGTGGACCCAAATTCAATTCTTGTGTGCTTTAGTCTTTGCACTACTTTCTTCCATCCATTCTTGGTCCCACTGCAACTAAATCTTCCTTTTATGTCCTGGATACATGACATCATACTTATACAAGTATGGACGCAACAATCCATCAGAAAGTACAAGCATGGAGATTTTTTATATTTGTTGGTGTTCGAACGTGCATCTAGAATTCAATCATGGAATGATTATAGCCTCAACACTCCGTCGTTCCAACAGTAGTCATCCTGTAGTTTAGCAGCCATTTTTGGAGATTCTTTCTAATTTTTTCTGGTTCTATAGTTGCTTTCAAACATGGTTTTGCACTCAAACGTGGACCCAAATTCCATTCTTGTGTGCTTTAGTCTTTGCACTGCTTTCTTCCATCCATTCTTGGTCCCACTACCACTAAATCTTCCTTTTAAGTCCTGGATACATGACATCATACTCATACAAGCCCTACAAATTATTCACCATTAGATTATAATATTTAAACACCATTAAGGTGTAATTAATTACACAAATGCATGTTGAAATGTTCTTTTTAATAGGGAATCAATAAAGTAAACCATTTACCTTACTTTCTCTCATACTAGTCTTTGGTCTCAGCATCTTTCTTGGTAGTGTAGTAAGATCGCCACCTATAACAGGCTAAGATTTAGTTTCTTGAACTAATCAGTTTGATCGTCGTCACAACCCCCACCCTGATCATGTAGGGTGGGCGACGGACCAGCCACTAAGGCCTTTACCAACCAACCCTATGCTTAATAAATGTAAAATACAGCGGAAGACAAGTAACAAAATGATCTAATCTATCGACCTAATGAATATCAGAAGAATAAACTAATCTATAAAACTCGAAAAAAATAAATAAATAAAAGGGATAAAATAATAATTAATTGTTAACGTAATTTTAAAAATAATAAATTTAGACAATATATATAAGTGGAAGACAAAAGTCTTCCACTTATGTTTTCTTCTCCAGAGGTGGCGAGACAGAGAGATAGAAAAGAGAGAAAGAAAAAAAGAAAAGGAAAAAAAAAGTAGACCTCCTGACCTTCTTCCTCAAATCTATGAAGATTGAACCGTTTAATCGCTTTGGGCCAAGAATTAAAGTTGGTCTACACAACAAGAGCTATGCAACCACACCAAAGATCGTATTTTTCTCTAAAAATATCAAAAGACAAGAATCTAGGCCTAAGGCTTGGGAAACTAAATTCGAGTTTTTCTTGGAGTTCTACTACATTGGCTCACGTTACGAGAGGTAGGTTTCCCCTATTTAGATGTAATTTCAACCTAAAATATGGCATATGAAATGGGTAGACTAAGGGTGTATATCACATGTTAAGTCTTGACTAGTGTAACTAGTGGGTTAAATATAGGATTTATAATTAACCTTGTAATTAGTAAAATTCTATTATGATTAAATTGGTGTAAGTTAATGTTAGTGGTTTAAAGTATGTTAATTGTACATTAGCATTACTTGATGTTTTAATGGCATATCAAGTTTAATAAAATTTATTAGCTTGTTATGTGATTATGAAATAATATGTATGTTAAATGATTATTTAGCATATGATTATTGGTGTGGACTTGTGCTTATGTTTATAGAATTAATAAACATGTTGTAATGTTGGAAGTAGTAAACAAGTTATTTGTGTAAATTTATTGTGCCCTCTAGGTGTTTGTTTAAATGCCTAGGTGAATACAAGTATGTTAGTTGAGTTGATTATCTTACATAACATGCTTGGGATTGTGTTGAAAATGTCATTATATTGCATTCATTATGTAATGGACATTGTAAATAGAACCAAAGGAAATTTCACATTATATTGCATTATGCATGGTTTGCACTACATTCATGGGCATTGACATGGGTGGGAGTGTGTTCATGGTATGAAATCAATCACCACATAGGTTGTTGATCGTGGGTTCGAAAAAGTCGCACAAAGGTCCAGCTGAATCACACAAAAAATTAAATGGCTAAATGTGTCGGGGATAGCAAAAAGGGCTAGATTCTCCCTCGGGTGCAAGACCCGCTTACTTGGTTTATACTCTTTTCGACGATGCAATTCCAAAAAAGTGTAACGGCATAAACGGAGCCGCAAGTGGGATGTCCTAAAGATCCATTGGTGATATGGTGTTCCATTGGTGTACTACCATAATCATCTCCCCACAAAAACACAATAAAATGAGTTAATTAGTCATTGAGTGTACATAACACCAATGAGGGGGGTTTGGAATGCATGGATACATACGCATGGCATTGCTTGTGTTGTGGGAGCTCGAGATGAGGCTCAGTGTTGGCATTGCTTGCGTGAGTCTCATCTCATGGCATGACATGATTTATGGCATTTGTTCATAAACATAGTTGAATGAATGCATGAAATGATTGTTGCATGTGACATTTCATATGCATTTAGGTTGAGAGGTATTCTCTATAGGAGTTACCCTGTTGAGCGTTGGCTCACCCTTTATGGAAACATTTTTCAGGTATCGCCCAGGCGTCCATTAAAGGCAAGGCCATGGGCATGCCTTGAGGATAGAGCTGGTCCGTGGCTCTTATTTTGATGTCGTAGTCCCTTATTTATATTTACTTTTGGCCTTGTATAAATTTTATAACAAAAAATTATTTTATATTAAAAAGGCATGTATATGGAACTCTTTCGAGACATTTATTCTTTTATGAATGAATGTACGTAGTGATGATGATTATGATAGTATCTGATACTATGCAATTAAGTATGGATGAATGGGACTAATGGGGTCAATATTGTGTGATTGAACAGATTGTGTTTTGGGTAGAGTTCCCCGTACAAAGGAGACTCTGCCCAAATTTTGTTAAGTTGTAAACCCCCACATGTCTACACTATCAACAATTGTCCAATTAGCTTCGTTTTGCATTTAACGTCTCCATTTACATCCTAAATCTAATTATAAGAATAATAAATATAAAATGCTAAATAATAAAAGAGAAAAATATGACATTTTGCTTTCTCATCAATGAGCTAGATAAGAGGAATTGAAAAAAAAATTGATGGATATACTAATTCTACATCATGTTGTTATGGATGATTCTAGGAGACGGATGGTAATTTGGTTTTGGTTAATGAATGATGCTAGACATGGATCTTTATGCAAGTCATACTACCTATATTAGAGATGGGTATGAGAGAGGATTTATGACAAAAGACACCCAAATTCGAGTTAGATAAGTATAGAAGAACCAAGCAGTCTGACAGACTACTTTTCACCAATTTGATCATAACTCTTTGTTGGAAAGTCCAAATTGGCACCGTTATTTTTTTTAGAACTCCAACTCGTATATCTTTCCAACTATATAAGTTACACATATTAGAAATACCTGAGCCAAATCAGTTTATTCTCCGAAGTTGACCAAAAACTTGCACTGTGGTGTTCCTTGGATAGTAAAGTGTTGCGCTTTCTCTTTAGACTTTGAAGGTGTAAATCCCCATATGTTTATAGTAATATAGTAATGTACTTGTTTAGAGATTCTTATATATGTAATGACGTAAGAATAAACCATATATACAGTGAAACCGTAAGAATAGCACCTATAGCAGTTCGGAGGAATAAAATAAAAATTTTAATGTTTTGAAATAAATTATAAAAATAAATATTTGTAGGTTAAAATAACATTAAAAATGAATCTGAAACGTCGAAAAACCTTCGGGTAATCATATGGATCAAATTGGAGATTCTTAATGGTAAAACCATAATTTTGGAGACAACCTAAACAGGCTGTGAAGAGTAACTTTGGTGGTTGTTGTGTTTAAAACACAGATTTCAGCCCCTTGGTTTCCATTTTTTTTTTCACATCTCTCACCCCAAACCTCTTAGCACCCTAGGAGAAGATAAAGGAAAGGAGGAAAGGGAAAAACGAGGTCTCTAGAGCTTGGGCTTTAGTTTAGGACTTTAATTCAAGGTAGGGGTTTCTCTCACTCTTGTTCATTGAGGCTAGGGCTATATATATATATATATATATATATATATATGTTTTTTACTCTAAATCTTAGATATGTGTTAGGAAATCTTTGGTTCTTGATACTCTTGTAAATATTATCA
>CM042189.1:18018758-18039078 GCA_023539305.1 Ilex asprella | reverse complement strand
TAGGGGTTTCTCTCACTCTTGTTCATTGAGGCTAGGGCTATATATATATATATATATATATATATATATGTTTTTTACTCTAAATCTTAGATATGTGTTAGGAAATCTTTGGTTCTTGATACTCTTGTAAATATTATCATGTTTAAAACAAGGCTATGGTTGGATTATTATAAAACCTTTATTTCTTGTTTTGAAAACCCTTGTTCTCATGAGAAGTGGATTTTTCTCTCAATGTTCATTTGTTCTTGATTTCTAAAACTTTAGTGCTTTGTGTTGAGTAATAAATGATATTGTTGTGATCTCTTGTATTTTTCCTTAATTGGTTATTGGAATTGTTACATGATAAATTTGGGGATTTTTAAGATATACTTGTAAAATGAGAAATTGTGAATTTTGATTATTCTTTGAAATGGTTTGTGATTGGAGAATATTCTTGGTTTCCTCATTTGTATGGTTATTGTGACGGAATTGGATTGTCATCGAAATATGTCGTAGAGTGTTAGAGGTTAGTCTATCCCAGTGGGGGTGAGATGGTTTCCTAACACTTGTAGTGGATTATCATTTGGTAATGCGACCACTATCGTTCACAGGAGTTCAAACAAGGGATAGTATACTTTTTCTAGGGAGGGACTTGTCACTGCTAATCAGTGGGTTTTATACCTACGAATTGTGTACTTTCGGCTTGATGAAATTGAAAGTTTTTAATTATTTTATGTTCATTTTTATTTGTTTTGTTTTTTTTGATGTTATTTGGTAGGAATCATCATTTGAAAGCAAACAAGATTATTTTGAAGGAAACAAGGTCGATTTGGAAGGATTAGCCCACTAGTTTCCCAAAGTTTTGACACAGTGCCGCTGTTTTTTTCATTTTTGAACATGATCCACTTCGAATCTGAAAAAGTGCAAAACATGAAAGTTGTATATCTGGATGTTTTTTGTATTGTTTCAAAATTTAAGCTCAATCGGACGGTGGGATGAAGAGTTATGACAATTCTACGAAAACTGGTCTGGAGTAGAAAAAAAAGAGAGCAACACTGTTCCAGCGCTGAATCAAAGCCCCTGCGCCCTCTTACTGTCCATGTAGCGTTGTTTCAGCGCCGTTTCAGTTTATCTGCACGTGTGCTAGTCCAGGACGCGAAATTATGACTTGTTTTGACCCAAAGTTGGACTCCAATGCCTCATATATGCTAGGGTTTGTGTGGGATAAAAATATTCTGACTTTTGGGGCTGAAAACATCTTGAAAACACCAAAGAATTTGAAGAAAATTGAAGACAAGAATCAAGGAATCGACACGAAGAAGATTGGACTTGAAGGCTAGAGAAGGATTGAAGATTGCACCTAAGTTTTCATTCCTTTTCTCTTACTTTTAATTCTTGTTTTTCTGAGATGTTGTTTAATTTGAGAAGGATGTTTTTCAATTACATTATGAACTAAATTTCTATTAAGATTGCAACGGAACCTAATGTTTAGTTAAATTGATCTACTCTCGTTTCTAGTTCTTATTGATCATACATGAATTGTTTGTCTTATTTTGTGCTTAATGTATGATTGTGTGGCCAACGATTAATTTGATTCTCTAGATGAAATTAGGAGATGAATTCTAGGAATAGATCTGAATATGATGACATGCGTCTAGTTTATTCTTCTTATGGTTGAATAGCTAGGTTTGTGTATAGGATTGGAATATACCTATACGCCGTGTGTAACTTTTATGAGAGTTTGAACTTAATGAATCTATTCCAACTTATTTTGCATTGGAATATAGCAATTTAATTGGGAGAGATATGCTTATTTAACTATCAGAAGAGGGTTGATAAATAATTTTGAAGTCTCAGTTAACAACTTATTTTGATCAATTTACTAGAAGGAGAGTAGAAAGATTTATACGAAGCATTAGGGGAAGTTGTAATCTAAATTTCTTTTATCCGGGAAATTCAACCCTTGATTATTAAGTTTAGCTTTAGTTTTAAATTAGTGAATTCATAGTTCAATTCCAATTGTTTAAATAAAATTAGATTGATACAAAGTTAGTACTTGAAATTTATTAGCAATAATTCTCCGTGGGAATGATACTTTACCTATCACTTTATTACTTGTTGATCGTGTATACTTGCACGTAAATTGTCAATACCAAATTTGGACAACAATTGTCATTAGGATGGTAGGCGCCCTTTCCTAAAGTGCTTGTGATTGTGATTGTGATTGTGATTGTGATTGGTGGACTAAGTATAATCGTTGGGTAGATTCATGAGAAACAATCAACATACATGGTACGGGGATGAACCAGTAGACATGGAATGATGGGTTGGATCGTCTTGGTAGGTGCATTGGTATGGGACAATGCATCGGATGGCGTCCTTCCTAAATGGCTTAAGGTTAGAAATGGTTTATTGTTGTAAAATTTACTTTATCCTTTCACTTGATTATTGTTACGGCTTAAACTTGAGATCTATTTAAAATGTCATATTTTTCCTTCAAAATTGATATATGTTATTTATGAAATGAGACCGACCAGTTTTTATCTGTTTTCTAAACCCTGTTCGAGTTTAGAAGGATTTTTCTACAGAACTTCGTGCTCACCCCCTCCAGTTAAACATTTTATAGATTATGGGTCAGGGGAGGAGCTCGGTGCTAATGAGCCAGGCCATTGAGAAGCTTCATAAGAGGGGTACTTGGATCCTGAGTGGGACATCTAGAGATGTCGATTATTTTTTGTGCTAGACTAGAAACAATTATGTACAATCATGTAAAGTCTAGTATTTTGTTTATTCCGCTGCTAAGTTTAAATGTAAATCTTTTGAGGTAGTAGCCATGATTTGGGCTTATTCTTTTAGATAATATTATAAATCTTTAAAGATGATGAATGAAGTCTCATTTCTTTATGGATTCTATTAGTGCTCTCATGATGTAAATGGTTGTAAACCATAATGTGGTCAATGTTTACTTATAAATGGACCTGGTGTGGTCAATATTTATTTATAAATGGACCCGGTGTGGTCAATATAGTATAATTGCACAGGTTGTGTTTTGGGTAGAGCTTCTGATTAATACTCAAATATAGCATATTCTTATGCCTCGTTTTGGACTAATTGCGCTTTGGTGGAGTTTAAGTGATGATGTTTCAGGTCTTAAAGTGAACAAGGGTTCAAAGGTAACAAAAAGTACCTTTGAAGGCAACCACAGCATATTAATGAACAAATTGTAGAAGCTTGAAAAAAGGAAACAATGTTCGAACGTTAAATACCATTCGAAGGGTCATGGAAAACTAGGCCTGCTATTATAACCTGTGTTGCAGGCAAGAACTAAGGCCCTAGAGACTTGAATACTGCGTTCGAACGATCATCAATATTTGAACGTCCACTGGAGCAATGACAAGATCAGACTGACTGAAGACATGGCGCGTCCCAGACTTGTAGTCAGAAGGCCCAGGCACTTGAGTGTCACGTTTGAACGGAAACCACCGCTCAAATGCCCTTGGAATTATTGGGAAGAGCAGTCAAGATTCTGTAAGGACTTGGAGGGAGATCTGTAAAAAGACTTGGAGGAAGATTTTCTACAGAGAACTACGTGACTTCTGACATAATTGGCAGGCTTTGAATCCATCTAACGTTTGAACCTTAGAGAGCAAAGACAGAGAAACCGTTCGAACATCATTTACCGTTCGAACGGTATTGACAAACTGCCTACAGAGTGGTTAGCGTTTCACTTTGACTTTGGCGCCCAGCTCTATTCTTTTACCCCTCTCCTTGCCTCCTCCTTGCCTATAAATATACTTGATTTTGTGGAGAGAAGGGGGGACTCATGGGTGGAACCATTTGAGGGATTCATCACTTAGCATTCATCACATATATCTATTTTAATTCTTGTCTTAGTTTTTCTTTTTGATAGAGGAAGTGGGGAGTTTAGATTCCCACTCATTTTTCTTTACATTAATGTTTACATTTACACTTACTTAAGAGTTGTAGTTTCTTTAATTACTTCTAGTCTTTACATTTATGTTGTTGTTTTAATTTAAGTCTTTACATTTATGCCTTTATTTACTTCTAGTCTTTATATTTATGTTCTTACATACATGCTTTTAATTATGTCTTGCACTTTCATTATTTGAGCTCCCTTCTTGCTTAGAGGAGTGAAACTCTTCCACTTTTTTAGAGCTTTGCCAAAGCCGTAAAGGGTGGAATGTGATTCACTCATTCTTTGTTGAAGATTAGCTCCTTGTTAACTGTACCTTTAATTTGAGAAGTCTTCTACTTAGAGGGATGAGCATCACTCACTTTTCTAGCTTTACCAAAGCTATGAAAAGTGAGTAGTTTCTCATTCACTCTTTAGGAAGAGGTGAAGGACATGTATTGATTATCCGGAAGTTTTATGATGCTTTGTTCTAATGCTTAACATTTACATCCCCTTGCTTATTGGATGATTGATTGCATCTAGCAAAGCTAAGGTACTTTGTATAATCGAAAGTCTTTCTATGACACGGATGACTCTTGCATGGAAAGACTCCTCGTTTCAAGGCAAGTACCCCGGCTAGATCTTCATGACTACCCTTTAATCATCCCCATTAAGGAACTTATTTAAAAGAGTGGATTATTAAAATTGTGGTTGGATGTCACGTGGGAACACTTGCTTGTTTGTAGACGCGATGACTCTCGGTGTAAACAATTCTTGTAAATCTCTATAAGACATTGGAACCACGATTTTAATTCTCACAATCCATCTCTATTTTTCGATTAACTTCTTGTTGACATGGGAGTTAATTGAATTATCAAGCACAAATATAATACACCGAAAAATTGACCATATGTCCCGATCCTCGAACTAAAGAATGACTTCCCTGCCATTTGAAATAATCTTATATTTTGTCTCGAAAATTTCTTGGAAAGAATTCAACATTCTGTTCAAGAAATCATCCACCATCCACAACTTAAAAAAATCTCAAAGGATACAATCAATTGGTCTCTGTTACCGTCTACTTTGAAAGACCAAAACTACTAGTTCCCTGTGGATTCGACTCCGGACTCAAATCAGATTACTATTACAACTTGACCGCCTGCACTTGGGTGTACATATTTCGGATCAAGTCAAGTTTTTGGCACCATTGCTGGGGAACCTTGTAAAAGTATTTTACAGGTAAAGGTAAAAAGACCTTTCTTTTTTGTATATATTCTTCTGTTTATTGTAAATAATTTATTTTTGTTTTCATTTATGTCTGAGAACACTCCTCACTATAAAAATTTGTCGCAGAATCTTCTAGATCTGTTAACCAATCTGAACCAAATTCATCAAGATCAATGGCTGACTCTTGCGAGAGTATTATGGCAAATATTGATAGAAATGAAGTTCCCATGAGGGAAGATGAGGTGCCTAACATTCAAACTTTGAGTGATTACTTGAATCCCACAAGAAACAGTGTACCCTCGTGTTTTGAATTTCCTCCAGATGCTTCCCCCTTTACTGTAAAGTTGGGGACTACACAGTTGTTGCCTGTTTTCTATGGATTCAATACTGAAAATCCATATCTGCATATGAAAGATTTTGAAGAAGTGTGTGAAACATTTCAAGAAAATTTTGAACTTGCCAAGATGAAACTTTTTCCTTTCTCTCTAAAGGACAACGCTAAACAATTGCTAAATTCTTTAAAATCTCTTTCCATGCTAACCTGGCAGATCTTTCAAAATGAATTTTTCAGAAAATTTTTTCCCTTACATCGGACTAACACTCTCAAAAGGCAAATCATGAATTTTTCAATAAAAGAATGGGAAACATTTTACCAAAGCTGGGAAAGATTTAAAGAACTACTTCAAGCCTGACCACACCATGCTTTTGAAAATTGGACTCTAGTAGGATTCTTCTATGACTCCTTACCCACTAGACTACGTTAGTTTATCGAAATTATGGCCCAAGGAGAATTTATGGGTAAAAGTCTGGAGGAGGCATTCTATTTCTTTGACACTATATCTGATAGTTCTCAGATGTGGGACTCAGCCTCCCCTACCACTAGTGAAGCCAGACCATCCACTTCCCAAGGGGGAAAGTATGTCTTGAGAGAAGATGATGACCTGAGAGTAAAAATGTCTGCTTTATCTCGAAAGCTTGAAGCTTTAGAGATGAAAAAAATACATCAAGTCAAATTGGGCCCTTCCACAGAACAAGTGTGTGGAATCTGTGCATTGACAAGACATCCTACTGGGGACTGTCCTACCATCCCTGCATTCAAATAAGTCTTGTTAGAACAGACAAATGCAATCTTTAATTTCAACAAGCCTTACTCCAACCTATACTCTGAAACACACAACCTAGGGTGGCGAAACCACCCGAACTTTAGTTGGAGGAACACACAACCAATTCCTATGAATCAACCACAAAACTCACAACCACCATCTCAAGGAGCTCCTGCATATCAACCATACCAACCACCACATAAAAAGAACCTTGAAGATACACTGAACCAGTTCATGTAAACCCAAATGAATTTCAATGCCCAGTCCACCCAATCTTTTACTGAGTTCAAAGCACAAACCACCCACTCCTTTGAGATCTTAAAAGCCACATTCAAAGGTTAACCCAATCCATGAGCACACAAGGAAAGGGCAAGTTTCCTGTCCAACCAAAACCTCCGTAAGATCAAGCTCAAGTTGTCACTACATTGAGAAGTGGAAAGGTGATTGACAAAACAGTCAGAGATATGCTATTTCCAAAATCAAAATTTGATGTCATCCCAGTCAACCCATCGATTGAGCCCAAACTTGTGATTGAAAAAGAGCCTGAGCTTGTGAGTGAACAAGAACCAGAACCTTCTGGGAAAAGAGAACCTTCATGTCCAATTTCCGCTCCTTTTTCGCATAGACTCAAGGCTACCCAAAAGATGAACCATCAGCCTGAAATTTACTAGTTGTTCAAGCAAGTAAAAATCAACATCCCACTTCTGGATGCAATCTAATAAGTACCATCTTATGCTAAGTTTCTAAAAAACTTGTGCACAGTCAAGAGAAACCAGAATGTTCAAAAAAGAGCCTTTCTAATAGAACCAGTCAGTACCTTGCTACAATACAAAACCCCTCCAAAATACAAGGACCCTGGATGTCCAACTATCTCATGTGTCATTGGAAATTTCAAGACAAAACAAGCACTGTTAGACCTTGGAGCTAGTGTGAATCTGCTACCTTATTCCGTCTACCAACAGTTGGGTTTGGGTCAGATCTGTCAAAAGCCCTAGGGGCATTGTTGAAGATGTGCTTGTCCACGTGGATAATTTTATCTTCCCTGTTGACTTCATCGTTCTAGATACTCAACCAGCATTACATTCAGAAAATCAAATTTCTGTCATCCTTGGTCGTCCCTTCCTAGTTACTTCTAATGCACTAATCAATTATAGGAATGGAGTCATGAAATTAACATTTGGGGATCTGACTCTTGAACTGAATATTTTTAATATTGCTAAACACCCAGGAGAGGATGAGGATGAAGGGGAAATAAACTCCATCGAATCTTTGATACAAGAACATCTGAGTGACATGTTCTGTGAAGCTCTGACCGACTCACCTCTAATTGAATCTGACTCATCTGAGTCAAATCCACAAAGTTTCCCTACTCATGCTGTTGAGACATGGGCACCCAAATTCGAGGAACTTTCATCAAATGGCACAAAGCTAATCTCATCGAGTGACAGGCCATTAAAGCCTGAATTAAAACCTCTCCCATCTGACCTCAAGTATGCATATTTGGGAGAAAACAAGTCATACCCAGTGGTAATCTCATCTAAGCTTACGGACTCGCAAGAGTCTAAACTAATTGAAGTTCTTAAAAATCATAAAAGCACCATTGGGTGGACCATTTTTGACTTGAAAGGGATAAGTCCGTTAATCTGCAATCATGCAATATATCTTGAAGAGGACTCAAAACCCTCCTATCAAATGCAGAGACGACTTAACCCTCACATGAATGAAGTCGTGAGAACGGAGGTACTCAAACTCTTAGATGCAGGAATAATCTTTCCCATCTCCGATAGCAATTGGATAAGTCCAACCCAAGTTGTACCTAAAAAGTTTGGGGTCATAGTGGTCAAAAACGATGCCAATGAACTAGTGCCAACTCGAGTCGTCACAGGATGGCAAATGTGCATTGATTACTGAAAATTGAATTTGGTAACTAGGAAAGACTATTTTCTCAACCATTCCTTGACCAAGTTCTAGAAAGAATTGTAGGCCATGAATTTTACTGTTTCTTAGATGGATATTTCATGTATAATCAAACTGAGATTGCCTTAGATGATCAGGAGAAATTCACATTCACATGTCCCTTTGGCACCTTTGCATTTAAAAGAATGTCTTTTGGACTTTGTAACGCTCCTGCAACATTTCAAAGGTGCATGCTAAGTTTATTTAGTGGCATGGTTGAAAAATTTTAAAAAATATTTATGGACGATTTCTGTGTCTATGGTGACTCATTTGATCTATGTCTGGCAAACTTAGACAAAGTTTCAATAAGGTGTAAGGAAGCTAATTTGTTGCTTAATTGAGAAAAATGTCATTTCATGGTAAGACAAGGCAATGTCTTAGATCACATTGTATCGTCTGAGGGCATAAAAGTTGACAAGGTAAAAATAGATCTAATTGGACATCTGCCAGCACCCCAGACTGTACAGGATGTCCGATCATTTTTCGGACATGCAGGTTTTTACAGGAGATTCATAAATGACTTTAGTACTATAGCCAAACCCATGTGTCATCTACTAAGTCAGGATGTAACCTTTGACTGGAATGAAGCTTGCCAAAAAGCTTTCGAGAAGCTAAAGGGCATGTTAATTTTTGCCCCAATAATGCCACCCCCTGATTGGACTCTACCCTTTGAACTAATGTGTGATGCAAGTGATTATGTTGTCGGTACTGTATTGGGGCAAAGAAAAGATATGAAACCCTTGTAATTTACTATGCAAGTAAAACTTTGAATGATGCTCAAATGAATTATTCAACAACTGAAAAAGAATTGTTTGATGTAATTTTTGCTTTGAAAAAATTTCGTTCTTATCTTGTTGGGTCTTCTGTTACTTATTCACTGACCATTCAGCCCTAAAATTCTTGCTCACAAAGAAAGATGTCAAACCAAGGCTCTTAAGATGGATACTCTTACTTCAAGAGTTTGATCTTGCCATTAAAGATAAGAAAGTGGTCGAAAATGTAGTGGCAGACCATCCGTCCAAATTAACTTATGAAATCCATGAGGATGGACTGCCAATCAATGAGAAATTTTCTGATAAACAACTATTCATAATTGATGAAACCCCATGATATGCAGATATTGCTAATTTCCTAGCTACTGGTACACTCCCTCCGTCATTCACTCCCATGGACAAAAAAAAAATTTGAGGGAGGTTCGTAACTTCTTTTGAGAAGATTCCTATGTATTCAAATATTGTAAGGATCAGATCATAAGACGTTGCATCCCAGCTCAGGACAGCAAACAGGTAATATCATTTTGTCATTCTGAAGCATGTGATGACCACTTTTCATCAAGTAAAACTGCTGCAAAAATCTTGCAATGTGGTTTTTATTGGTGCACATTTTTTAAAGACGTCCACGCCTTTTGTTTAACATGTGATAGATGCCAAAGATTAGGAAATATTTTAAAAAGAAACATGATGCCCTTAAACTCAATTCTGGTGATTAAAATTTTTTACTGTTGGGGCATCGATTTTATAGGACCATTCCCACCTTCATTTGGCTATCTATACATTTTAGTGGCAGTAGACTATATATCCAAATGGGTTGAGGCAATTCCATGCCGAAATAATGATCACCAAATGATGATAAGATTTTTAAAAGAAAATATTTTATCCCGATTTGGAATTCCTAAAGCAATCATAAGTGATGAGGGTTTTCATTTTTGCAATCATCCCTTCTGTAATTTGATGAAAAAATATCTGATTTTTCACAAAATTGTAACCCCTTATCACCCACAGACTAGTGGACAGGTTGAATTAGCTAATTGAGAAATTAAATTAATTTTAGGAAAATGATAAACCCAGATCGCAAAGATTGGTCGTCATGACTGACTGATGCACTCTGGGCATATCGTTCTACTTTAAAAAAAAAATTGGGCATGTCTCCCTATCGATTAGTCTATGAAAAATCGTGTCACCTACCTGTGGAATTGGAACATAAGGCATACTGGGCCATTAAAGCAAGACCTGAACAAGACTGGACTTTCAAGAAAACTTCAGATAAATGAATTGGAAGAATTGAGAAATGAAGCGTATGAAAATGCTAAAATTGCAAAGAACAGGATGAAAGTTTTTCATGACAAGAATATTGTACGAAAATCTTTTAAACCTTCCTAGAAGGTCCTGTTGTTTAATTCAAGACTCCGCCTCTTCCCTAGTAAGTTAAAATCAAGATGGACTGGACCTTACATTGTCAAAAAGGTGTTTGATCATGGGGCAATAGAAGTGGAAAACCTATCAAACATGAATATCTTTACTGTTAATGGCCAGAGGTTGAAACCATTTTTGGAGGACTTTGTTAAAAATGTGGAAACCATTATTTTAATGGAACCCGAATATCCCTCCGAGAATCACGCCTGCTGACACTCAAAAGGATCGGATCAGGTAAAAATCCGACTCGAGGAGACACCATCATGATACCCCCGCCAATTTTTTTTCTACCTTTCCCATCTATCTACATTGAGCCCCCCCACCACCACCTTTTTCTTTATTTCCTTCTTTTTATTCTTCTTCTTCTTCCTTGCTTTATGTCCCGCTTCGTTCTTTCTTCTCCTTCTTAATTTTTTTCCTCCTTTGTCTTCGAAACTGACCATAACCAAGCGAAATCATGTTCATGTACCCCGAAGAGCAAATCCTTATTCTGATGTTGTATATTGTTTTACTCTAGTTGTGTATGGGCATATTGCTACTTTTCGCAATCACATACAAGCCTTACAGGCTTAACCGAGGCCAAGATCTGAACCGAAATGATTAATGGTTGCATTTGGATTTGTAGGTAACTGAAGAAGCACGGGTTACTGCAATTCAACCTCATTTTCAAGATACATACTGGTAAATTCGAAACATTAGAGACAATGTTCAGTTCAGGTTGAGGGTGTGAGAACTTGTAGTTCATATTTTGCCTGTATTTCCTATAGTTTATATTTTGCCTGTATTTTATTTTTGTACTCGTGCCATAAAATTTTTAAATTTTTGTTGTTAGTTGTTGTTGCCTTGCTATATCTGTGGGTCAGTTTAAAATGTCTTTGTGACTGGCAGACGTTAAAGAACCGGATAGTGAGTCTTAAAGCTTAGGAATCATGGATGTTAAACTTTTTTGGTTTAGTTTAGGAGCTCTACGCACTTTTCCATCAAATATGCATAATGTGATCATGAGAAAAGCTAGACTGGTAAAGAAAGATGAGATCTGAGAATAGCAAGTAAAACCTATTTGTGGCAGAAGCACTTTTGCCAAACGCCATCGTGCCAAGAGACTTGGTGCATGTAAATAGTGTGGTCGGGTATTTCATGATAAAAGATATAATCAGTGCTCTAAACCAATTTTTGGTCACGCACTCGATCGATTAGACTGGATAGTGAATGGGCAGAGTAAGGATTATCATGACACGCCATCCTATTTCGGTGCTATGCTTAACCGGTTTGTGCGACAAGAGATTGGAAGAGTCACTGGTAGTTCGAGCTACACAGAGGATGGCTCGGACTAAGATTGTTTTCTAACAAACTATGAAAAAAATTGTATTTTAAGGAATGAAAGCCAATGGTCGGATTTTTGGTAAATAGTGTGCAATTCCTTTTTATTTTTGTACATATTTTTCTATTTTTTTTAATTGCTGCAATGAAAATATGGGCCGAGTAAGGAATGTCCCAAAATACCAATCTCAAGCATGGGTGGGGACTTATCCTAAAACACCATGAATTTTTATTTTTTGAACTTGTGTGTTTAGCCTTCTCTGATTGTGTATAGTGTAACAGAGAAAATTTTATTTTTGATCCACCATTCAAACGTTAGTTCTGTTCGAACAGTTTCTGCTCGCAGTACTTTGCCTCTGATGACCTCTCTGTTGAAAACACAAAGTACTGGGAGCTAGCACCGTTCAAAAGTCCCTTAACCGTTCGAACGACATTTTAAATTCTTCATCTCACGTTCGAACGTTTCCATCGTTCGAACGATGTGACGCAAACTATAAAAACCTGATTGTTCTTTTTGTGTTTATGGATATTTGCTCTTTTACTGTTCTATGTAGTTTATTTATGCATTTTGATGAATAGTTTCAGGTTTTTGGTGTAATCTTGCTATTACTTTTTGTTGGATGAATTGGATCATTAATGGTTGATGTATCAAATGATCATATTCTGTGAATGGAATGATTTAGTTTATCATTTTTTCTGGTAAAATTAGCATTTTAGTAACTCTTGTTGATAAAAACACATGTGGATGTAAGACTGTTAGATGAAGTAACTAATCACATGATCAGTTTGACACACATCTTGGCAATCTTTACCTTAGACCACAACTCTTTTAACTGGTATTATCTCTATGCTACATTATCAAATGAACATGAGTATTTGTTGTTCTCAAAGTACACGGTGATCAAACTCGAAAATGGAATCGGTATATAACCGACATTCCCTGCAAAACCTGGCATGGTCAGTGGAGATTACAAAGGATACCATGGTAAGTTTCGAGCCTTACGATGCTTCAGAATGAGTATCAACATTTACTCAAGAAAGATTTTCTTTCACCACCCATCTTTCAGTAATCTCATTAATTTTGTTTTGATTGATACAACTAATGTGATCTATTGACATATCCTGTAATACGTACAGGTAAGATGACACATGCATATGCACATACTTGAGAAAGGATCTTAGGCTATCTTTGGATCAATTTTGAGCCTCAACCAATCCTTTCACAAAAATATGACCTTAGTCAGCCATGATTGAGCCTTCAAAGTATAAATTCTTTTCCAAAAAGCCCATATGATGACCAAGCCACAAGAAAAAATACTTGACCTACCTTGCTAACTAATTTTCTTACACCCTCGGATAAATCTGAATGATACAAGAAAAGCAAGGAAACTAGAAAAGATATTAGAGGCTACTGTTCCATGAAAGAAAAGAAAATCGATGAAAACAACCGAGAAAGGAGAAAGAGGTTGAACGACAGGGAATTGCCAAGAAAGTGAAAAATGGGAGATGTACATGAAAGAAATCCCACTCCCAGAAGAAATGTCAAAAATTCAACCAGAGGTGTACTAAATGCATGAAAGAGATAGCATTCCTTTTTTTTTAAAACTCCATTAACATCATTTCGTTAGCCACTGACCTCTAGCCACATTACAACCTATGAAACCCTAATTGATCTCAAAGTCTGATGCATATGCACGTTGTTAATCACAAGTTGGGGTATGTTATATAGCATTTTGTTATTTGCATCAATATTCTTCCATGAGGTTATGCCAAGAACACGATTAGTGTATTTGTTAAAGAGTTTCACTCCTTTACTAAATTATGCATGCAATTTCTGATTGGCCATCTTCTGATTACATGCTCAGTGCGAAACAAGTCACCATAGTCAGAGTGAATCTTTTGCTTAGAGCATCCCTATGAGAGATTTGGGAAGTCAAAACTATCCATGAAGGGTGATTAGAGTGGAATGTTTGTTATACACCAATTCTTGTTTCTATAACGATCATCCTACTACAAAAGAAATTTCAAATGCTAATGTGTTAGATGCTAATTTTTGCATAGGGATGGTACCAAAGGTGAAAAGCGTGCAGAATTTAAATTCAAAATTAAGGGATGGGTATCTCAATGACTATGATGATAATTTACTTTGTTCAGCAATCTCACATTTACATTTGTTCAACCGAAGTTTGTGGGTAGCTTCACTGAAAACCCTCACGAGACAACACTCGTCCTCTAGGGTAAACCTAGAGGTTTAACGGCTTGTTGCATAAGCTAAATGCAATCGGATAACCTACGAAATAGGTGTTAGAAATAGATTTACATCTAATTATAATTGTATTACTAGGGACTAGCAATATCTAGGTTGGGGGTGCGATTAATAATCAAACATAGCATATTCGTGTGCCCCATTTTGGACTAATTGTGCTTTGGTGGAGTTTAAGTGATGATGTTTCAGGTCTTAAAGTGAACAAGGGTTCAAAGGTAACAAAAAATACCTTTGAAGGCAACCACATCATATTAAGGAACAAATTGTAGAAGCTTGGAAAAAGGAAGCAACATTTGACCGTTAAATACCGTTTGAACGGTCATGGAAAACCAGGCTTGCTATTATAACCTGTGTTGCAGGCAAGAACTAAGTCCCTGGAGACTTGAGTACTACGTTCGAACGATCATCAACGTTCGACTTCCACTGGAGCAATGACAAGATCAGACTGACTAAAGACATGGCGTGTTGCAGACTTGCAGTCAAAAGGCCCCGGCACTTGAGTGTCACGTTCGAACGAAAACCACCGTTCGAACGCCCTTGGAATTATTGGAAAGAGCAGTCAAGATTCTGCAAGGACCTGAAGGGAGATCTGTACAAAGACTTGGAGGAAGATTTTCTATAAAGAACCACTTGTCTTCTGACATAATTGGTAGGCTTTGAATCCATCTAACGTTTCAACCTTAGAGAGCAAAGATAGAGAAACCGTTCGAACACCATTTACCGTTCGAACAGTATTGACAACTGCCTGCAGAATGGTTAGCGTTTCACTTTGACTTTGGCGCCCAGCTCTATTCTTTTACCCTTCTTCCTGCCTGCTCCTTGCCTATAAATACACTTGGTTTTATGGAGAGAAGGGGGGACTCATGGGTGGAACCATTTGAGGGATTCATCACTTAGCATTCATCACACATATCTATTTCAATTCTTGTCTTAGTTTTTCTTTTTGCTAGAGGAAGTGGGGAGTTTAGATTCCCGCTCATTTTTCTTTACATTAATGTTTACATTTACACTTACTTAAGAGTTGTAGTTTCTTTAATTACTTCTAGTCTTTACATTTATGTTGTTGTTTTAATTCAAGTCTTTACATTTATGGCTTTATTTACTTCTAGTATTTACATTTATGTTCTTACATACATGCTTTTAATTATGTCTTACACTTTCATTATTTGAGCTCCCTTCTTGCTTAGAGGAGTGAAACTCTTCCACTTTTTTAGAGTTTTGCCAAAGCCGTAAAGGGTGGAATGTGATTCACTCATTCTTTGTTGAAGATTAGCTCCTTGTTAATTGTACCTTTATTTTGAGAAATCCTCTACTTAGAGGGATGAGCATCACTCACTTTTCTAGCTTTACCAAAGCTATGAAGAGTGAGTAGTTCCACATTCACTCTTTAGTAAGAGGTGAAGGACATGTATTGATTATCCGAAAGTTTTATGATGCTTTGTTCTAATGCTTAACGTTTACAGTCCCTTGCGTATTGGATGAGTGATTGCATCTAGCAAAACTAAGATACTTTGTATAATCGAAAGTCTTTCTATGACACGGATTACTCTTGCATGGAAAGACTCCTCGTTTCAAGGCAAGTACCCCGGCTAGATCTTCATGACTACCCTTTAATCATCCCCATTAAGGAGCTTATTTAAAAGAGTGGTTTATTAAAATCGTGTTTGGATGTCACATGGGAACATTTGCTTGTTTGTAGACGCGATGACTCTCAGTGCAAACAATTCTTGTAAATCTCTATAAGACATTGGAACCACAATTTTAATTCTCACAATCCATCTCTATTTTTCAATTAACTTGTTGCTGACACGGGAGTTAATTGAGTTATCAAGCACAAATATAATACACCGAAAAATTGACCACATGTCCCGATCCTCGAACTAAAGAGTGACTTCTCTGCTATTTGAATTAATCTTATATTTTGTCTAGAAAATTTCTTGGAAAGAATTCAACATTCTGTTCAAGAAATCATCCACCATCCACAACTTAAAAAAAAACTCAAATGATACAATCAATTGGTCTCTGTTACCGTCATCTTTGAAACACCAAAACTACTAGTTCTCTGTGGATTCGACTTCGGACTCAAACCGGATTATTACTACAACTTGACCTCCTGCACTTGGGTGTACACATTTCGAATTAAGTCAGCTTCCCGTACAAAAGAGACTCTGCCCGAATTTTGTTAAATTAAGGAACCCCAATTTTGGGGTGTTACATAAGTTATGGATCTCGATAAATGGAGCATAACGGCGTGGTATTCACGAGTATTCCGCGAATTGATGAGTGATCGACGTGTTGACAAAGGATCCCCGATTTTAGGGGCATCACATAATCATCACTCAACATCATTATTAAACTAAGTAAAACCATAAGATTCACTATTCTAAACATAAACAACATTGTTACCAAAACAATTAAATATTTATCTTAAAACTATAAAAAAATATTTATTCTTAAAGACCTACAATAAAATAAATCTTCAAGTCCTCCAATCCTTTGTTTATTTGTGGACTTACTTCTCACTCTGATCCTCACCTGAAAAATGTTAAATGTTTGTATAAGCACGATGACCTGTGAATAACAACCACCTCTAGTGAGGTGTAAAAATAAATCTCATAGTTTATATACAAAAATAAACTTTGATACATACATAGGTACATTAAATTGTATCCAAGCCCTTTTCACATAATCATTTAGATAAAAATAATTTCATGTTAACAAATGACCTTATAAATTAAAAGACATTTATAGCCCAAAACACCCTCTCATTTCCACAAATAACTTTATAAATGAAAAGACTTTTATAACCCAAAACACCCACACATATATTCAGTTCCAAATACATTTGTTATCTCACATTTGTTACCATTAGCCTGGTAATTGGCCCCGTCTCTTATCATCAATAACATTATGACTGGCCCATATATGCACATCCCTATATCGATCACACCTATATACTTCAATCTCGTTACCATTTAGGCCAGATAACCCAGTCTCTGTCTCATAAAACATGATTTTAACACACAAAAATTGTTGGTTTAGTCCCAACGCACAAAATTTCTCGTTCATCACCAAAACACATTTAAGAAATGATATAAAATCATTTCCAGAAGTTCTCAAAATTCACATGTATAATAATTCACAATTGTAAAACATTTAATTGCAACCTCAAACATCAACATATATATCATACATAGGAAATATCCACACATACACCCCTACACGTTTAATATAGAAAATCCTCCCAAAAGAAGTAGTAAACTAATCACTTTGATTCCTGAACTCCAATTCATGACCCTTCCTTCTAATCTCAATACAATCACTATCTAGATCAAAATAACTTGTACCGATCAAATCCTATTCTTAATTTCGTAATTTCTTGATTTTATATTTAATCTTTCATACTTCCTACCTATAGAGTTATAGACTATATATGCCATTTACATATATATTAATATGACATAATAAGGTATGGAAGTAGTCCAAAAATTTAGAAATTTTTTCTAAAGTTTTGAAGTCAAATCATATTTTTTGAAACTTTTGGGGTCAAAGTGTAATTTTAAAAATAACACAAGATAGTATTTAAGGCTATGGAGACTAATTTTTGATAATATATCCTTACTTTGAGCTATTATGAGTAAACCATAATTTTGGGAATAAAATCAAAACAAATTGGGGTCGTTTTAGAAGTTCAAAAACTTTCCAATACTCAAGGGTTGTTTTGAAATGATAAAGTTTGTTTCAAAACTACTGGGGTCAAATCTGTAAATTATCAACCTAAACAATGGTCAAAATTAAATTTATAAAACTATGGAGGTCAAAATATATCTCTTATATTCAAAAGGGGAAGTTTGTGTAATTACTAATTTTACACCTTCTCCAGAGTTTGGACATTCCCTATTCTGCAATTTTATTCCTTCCTTCCTTCCTTTCTTCTTCTTCTTTTTTTTTTTTTATTTTCCACATACTTTATTAAGCTCCATCAAATCAGAACTACAAACTTAAATTTAATCCAATAACTTCAAGAATAAAAATGTACATGGGTCTCATAGTACCACTAGTACCACAGATAAGTGATTTTTTTTTAAAGGACAAATAAGTGATTGAGTTAACCTTTTTTTTCTATGTTTCTCCTTATTGACTAATTCAACTTGTCCACTTGTTTGAGGATGATAAGGGACAAATATTTTGTGTAAAATCAAATATTTTTTCATTAGAGTTTCAAAAGGTTTGTTGCAAAAATATGCACCCACATCACTTATAATAGCTCAAGAAATTTTGAATCTAGATAAAATATTTTTTTTAAATCTGATCATATTACAGTGATCATTATTTCGACATTGAATTGCTTTAACCCATTTGAAAACATAATCAATAGTAACAAAAATATACAAGTATCTATATTTGTATACCATGGTACGTTAGTTATTGCAAACAATTGCTCATCAGAAAAAGCTTCTTTGATCGGTATTGACTTCTCTTTTTTATCATAATTCAGTCTTGACAGATGATTAGCCACCATATTTTCAACTCCCTTCTTGTCTTTGATAATAAGATTAAATTCTTAAAAAAAAATTATCCA
Source organism: Ilex asprella (assembly GCA_023539305.1). NCBI lineage: Eukaryota > Viridiplantae > Streptophyta > Magnoliopsida > Aquifoliales > Aquifoliaceae > Ilex > Ilex asprella. The sequence continues at coordinate 18,020,540 of CM042189.1, read as the reverse complement.
TTGGAGGAGACGTGGCTTAGCATCCTTTTTCGTAAGCAGATACTTCAAAGCTGCATAATCAATAAACACAACATTTGAGGATCCAATGAAATATGATCTGAATTTATCTAAAGCAAACACTACAACAAACAACTCTTTTTCTATTGTAGAAAGTTCATCTATCCATCATTCAAAATTTTACTTGCGTAATAAATCACATAAGGCCACTTATTTTTTCTTTGTCCTATAAAGCTCTTACATCATAATCACTAGCTTCACACATTAATTCAAAAGGTAAGGACCAATCAGGAGGTTGCATAATTAGTGTAAAAATAAGCATGCTCTTAAGTTTACCAAATGTTATTTGACATGCATCATTTCAATCAAATATTACATCCTGACATAGAAGATTACATATTGGTCTGAGTATCAAACTAAAATTTTTAATGAAATTTTTATAGAATCTTATATGACCTAGGAAGGACCAAACATCTTTTATAGTTTTTGGTGTAAGGAGATTTCCTGTCAAATCAATTTTTGACTTGTCAATTCAATCAGTAAAACACACACATCACCTAAAATAATGTCTTGTGTAACTATGAAATGACATTTTTTCCAATTCAAAACAAGGTTTGTCTCCTCACACCGAGTAAGCACTTTTTCAAGGTTTTCTAGACATAATTCATATTCATCACCATGTACAAAAAAATCAACCATAAAGACTCCTTAAAAATCGCTCCACTATATCACTGAAAATACTTAATATACAATACTGAAAAGTAGTTGGATCGTTACACAATCCAAATGACATTCTTTTGTAAGTAAAAGTGCCAAAAAGACATGTAAAAGTGTTTTTCTCCTCGTCATCAATTGATATTTCAATTTGGTTGTAGCCAGAGTACCCATCCAAAAAATAATAAAATGCATATTCGATTGTCATTTTCAGAACTTGTTCTAGAAAGGTAGAGGAAAATGATCTTTTATAGTAAAAGAATTTAGCTTCCAATAGTCAATACATAAACGGCAACCCGTGACATTACACATTTGGATTAATTCATTTTTTTGATTTCTCACTACCATGACACCAGACTTTTCGGGTATGACTTGTGTAGAGCTGACCCATTTACTATTAGACATAGGTATATAATTGAAGAATCTAATAATTTAAGCACTTTAGCCCGAACAACTTCCTTCAGATGTTGATTTAATCTATGTGTGGTTGTCAGGATGGTTTAGAGCTTTCTTCTAAGTACTAGCAATGCAAATAATTTTCGTATACAAAATAATAATAAAAAGTATTAGGTATATGTGTACCTATATTAAATATCATTCAAATTTATCAAAATTATATTTTTATCACTCGTATTATACTATAAAATTTGAAAAATATACATATAAGCATAATGTTATCTTTATATTTGAAATGAGCAATGTTAGATTGATGAATGTTTTGAAGATTTTTTGAACATTGTATTGAAAACTATAGTGATCCACATATTTTTTAAGGGCAATGTAGTCAATTAATTTTTTTATATAGATACTGATATTTATACATAGTAAATAGAGAATTAAAAAAGATGTGGGAGGTAATTTGGAAATTTAAACACATAAGTATATGATGGTAATTTAGATATTTAACTATAGAAGGATAATGTGGTATTTAAAATTCTTTATATGAGTAAAATAGTTAATAAAAAGTTTTTCATTTTAAGGTACTTTCATTGGTAATATAGATTATTAGTAGTATAGATAGAAAAGCTACATATATATATATATATATATATATATATATATAGACATAAT